>QGSO01000167.1:3202200-3520154 GCA_011037825.1 Carya cathayensis | reverse complement strand
CTAAACCGACTTCTCACTCTCTCTCTTTCTCCCTTCAAAGATATGGGTCTCTAGGGGTTTTTCTCATTTTTGGACCACCATACACGGCCAAATCAACCACCAAGCACCACCATTGGACTCACCTCATCAAGGGCTTCCTCCCCATGTCTTTCTTTTTCCCAAACTCTCACTTTTCACATATGGGTTTCTTAAAAACACCCGTTCGGTTTCACCACCGTGCGCCGCCGTACACGGCCACCCGTGGTGTTTCACCACCACCATCTTGTTCCTCTCATCCTCATGAACCTCCCCAAGAAATTTCATGACCAACGGAGCTTCGTAGAGCCCTCACTCTCCTACACTCTCCAAGGTCAAAAATGGTTTCAAACGGCCGATCCGCCGCCGTTAGCCAACGTCCGACCACCACCTCGCTACCACAGCTCCACCACATGTTCATCTACCTATCCCTAGCTCACCGTTCGGATTTACTGTTCACGGCGTGACGCCGCCGTGCTCCGCCACCTTTGACCATCACAAGGCGACCATGAACCTTCCAAGGCCACGCTTAGCTTTTCTCGGTTCCAAACTACCACTTTATGTGGTGGACAGCCACCGTACGCGGTGTTACCGCCACGTACGTTCCTCCGACGCATGTTCGTGACGAACAACGAGCGACGCACGGGTTATCCCGTCGATGGTATAACCTTCTATCTCTAGTTATTTTACGTTTAAAATAGTTAGTTGGTTGGTTTGTGGATTGTGTAGTTATATTTGTGGAGTTCGTTGCGTAGTTGTGAAGCGAAGTGTGGTTGTGAAGTGTTGAGTTTGATTTTGTATTTTGTGGACTGTGCTGTGAAGTATAGGCGTGAGATGGATGCCGTAGATGTGATACAGCGGGTTGTGTGAAGAGAATACGCGTGTAGCGTATTCTGTGTAATGCAGCGACGCGCCGCGCGACGTGCGCTGTAGTGATGTGTGTCGTAGAAGGAAGGGAGTACGCATGTAGTGTACTCCGTGTTGTATGGCGATGCATCGTGTGATGTGCATCGTGTTGATGAGTGTTGTAGCGAAGGAAGTACGCGTAGCGCGTACTCCGTGTCGCGTAGCGATGCACCGTGAGACGTGTATCGCAGTGATGGGTTTTGTAGTGTGAATGGAAGAGAGTTCACGTGAGTGTACTCTGTACTAGGTCGTGATACACCGGATGGCGTGTCACGAAGGGTTGGATGGCGTAGCAGAGAAGTGTGGAGCGTATGGTGTAGTGTTGGGAAACTGTATGACAGTGTCCCGAAGCAGTGGTGTTATGGATTATAGTCCGGGGTGACTGGTGTCATCTTGTGGTTGACTATGGCTAAGAGTATATGGATTGAGAAAGGAATTGTTTGTTTGGTTGTTATTGATAATTTTAATGAACTTGTTTTAGTGCAAAGGCTTTCTGAAGTCAAATTATCTCTTCTGGGTATAGTGAAACCTCACGTTGCCGTGGTGTTGCAAGTGCTCATAATATGACAATTGAGTTCAGAATTGAAAATCTTAAGGACTTGAGTGTTCCTCTTCCAGCTGTTGTGCAGTTCCTCGTGTTTCGCGCTCTATTCTCATAGAACGCGACGATCGAGGTAAGTTAGCCTCTAACTTACTATCAGTTTATTGTGTATGTGTGATGGGTAAGAGAACTACAATTTATGTATGTATGTTATCGTATATGCCATGTCATGCTATGTCATTACATGTTTATTTGTTACGTATGATTTAATCTCTCATGAATATTTATCTGTTACACAATCTTTTCTGTCATACAATGCTGTATGTTATAAGTATGCCATGTTAAGTATGCCATATGATACATGTATGCCATGAAATGTTTATGATTAAATCATATTGTGCCATTTACAAGTATACGCCATGTTAGAAAAGTATATGATATTAAATAATATCTCATGCATTAAGAAAGATAAGACATGTTATGTTACGTATAATACGTGGGGCCACAACAACTGTGGAGTACGTATTATATTTTATGTTACTTATAATGCGTGGGGCCACAACAACTGTGGAGTACGTATTATATTTATGTTACTTATAATGCGTGGGGCCACAACAACTGTGGAGTACGTATTATATTTTATGTTACTTATAATGCGTGGGGCCACAACAACTGTGGAGTACGTATTATATTTATGTTACTTATAATGCGTGGGGCCACAACAACTGTGGAGTACGTATTATATTTATGTTACTTATAATGCGTGGGGCCACAACAACTGTGGAGTACGTATTATATTTTATGTTACTTATAATGCGTGGGGCCACAACAACTGTGGAGTACGTATTATATTTTATGTTACTTATAATGCGTGGGGCCACAACAACTGTGGAGTACGTATTATATTTTATGTTACTTATAATGCGTGGGGCCACAACAACTGTGGAGTACGTATTATATTTTATGTTACTTATAATGCGTGGGGCCACAACAACTGTGGAGTACGTATTATATTTTATGTACTTATAATGCGTGGGGCCACAACAACTGTGGAGTACGTATTATATTTTATGTTACTTATAATGCGTGGGGCCACAACAACTGTGGAGTACGTATTATATTTTATGTTACATGAAGTATGGGGCCACAACAACTGTGGAGCATACACTACGTGAGACACAGCAATTGTGACACGTAGAATACGTGGGGCCACAACAACTGTGAGTACGTATTATTTTTATGTTATGTGTATTCATGGGGCCACAACAACTGTGGAGCATGAAGTATGGGGCCACAACAACTGTGGAGCATACACTACGTGAGACACAGCAATTGTGACACGTAGAATACGTGGGGCCACAACAACTGTGGAGTACGTATTATATTTATTTATGTGTATTATGGCCAACTTGGGCATGAAGTATGGGGCCACAACAACTGTGGAGCATACACTACGTGAGACACAGCAATTGTGACACGTAGAATACGTGGGGCCACAACAACTGTGGAGTACGTATTATTTTTATGTTATGTGTATTCATGGGGCCACAACAACTGTGGAGCATGAAGTATGGGGCCACAACAACTGTGGAGCATACACTACGTGAGACACAGCAATTGTGACACGTAGAATACGTGGGGCCACAACAACTGTGGAGTACGTATTATGTTTTATGTTACTTGAATACGTGGGGCCACAACAACTGTGGAGTACGTATTAATGCACGTTATTAATCAAGACAATTGAATAATATTCCAAGTTTATGTTAAGTCCAGTTTCAGATCAAATACATGATAAGTCAAGTTTTAGATCAAGTCCATGTTATGTTATGCTCACGTATATGTTATGTTCATGTCATGTTATGTTCAAGTTTATGTTATTTTCAAGTTCTTATTTATGTTATCATGTTTACGTTCATGCTATATTTCAAGTCCATGTTATGTTTCACGTTCATGTTATGTTTCAGTTCATGTTATGTTTTAAACTTAAGTTTATGCCATGTTAAGTCAAGTTCAGTTCACGTTTAAATTCTGGTTAAGTCATGCTATATGTCAGTTATGCTATGCTTATGTATGACTATACTTATGCATTTATACTTTTACTGCCATGCATGCATTTTTAACCTGTGTGTGAGTTTTATGTTAACTTACTGAGATTTGTAATCAAATCTCACTGAAATAAGAATTTTCAACGTAAAATTAAATCTCTTAATATCTTAAAACAATTAAAATATTTAAACTAAATAATTATCCACAATTATAATATTTTCAGAGCTCACTAAATTATTATAATTGTGCTACTTTAAAAACAAGCTTATCTAATATTTTGAAATTCGATGGATAAGATCCGGGAAAACGCCATCGAGGTACAATGCTTAGGATAAAAATGTTCATGATTTTACAGCTGTCGGTGAAGAACAAATTACGTGATTTACGGAAAAGATAATCTATACGCGTGATTCCAGATGAGGGTAAAGACGAGAGAGATGTGATTGCTGTCGAAAAATAATCCAAAACTGATAATTTTAGCGGGCTGTTACAAAGGCTGTTGGCCTTGCTGTATGTGGTGGTGAAACTAGTTACGGCCACACGGCTTTCCAACGTGAATCGCTGTGCTTGGACTCCTTCGACTCAATGACTAGGTGGTCCGACTGTGAAGGACATCCTGCTATCATGACCTGTCTACAGCTTAGCATGGTGGCTGGGCTTCATGGTGCAAGGTTGCTCTGTTTTCGATAACGTAAAATAGAGAACCTGGGAGAGGCTTGAGTAGTGGCTTGTGGTAGTCCTACGATGATGTGGCTCTCGATGGTTGGCTTTTGGAGGTGCTAGCAGCGGAGGGAGGTGCTTGCATGCTATGAACGTGCATAGAGGGTGGACGTGGGACAACACTATGCTATCATTGAGATGGCTTGCCAATGTTGGGCCGCATGCCTCAAGCGGAGTTATGCAGCATAAGGGAAGAGAGAGAGATCTTTCGTGTGTGTACGACCAGCTGCTATCCACGGTGGCCTAAGGGGTTGCCTCTGTGAATGAAAGTAAGAGAGGGAAAGAAGAGATTGAGAGAGAGCTATGTGTGTCGGTGGCTAAAAAGGGAAGATAGTTACTGAGAGAGGATCTGCAACTGAGATATAGAGAGATTTTGATGTCTCATTGTGAATCGGTCGTGGATAAGTTACAACGTGATGTGATAAAGGATCACTAAGGTTAGAGAGTAATTATGAAACTTAAAATACAAAAAATAAATTTATCTTTTTAATAATTAAACTTAATAATAATGATAACAATAATGATAACTTGAGTTAAGTTTACACATATTAATAAATTGTGATAAAATTAATAATAATAATAATAATAATAATAATAATATATGAACAACAAAATATTTTTGATAATATTTTATAATATAATTGAATAAATAGAACTTATTATATTTTCTAATTTAGGTTCCACACAACACAAATCTAAATAAATAATAGCCCATCAACTTATTTAAAATGTCCCATTAAACCTAATTTAGGCCTAATAAGATTATTAATATCCCGATCTTAGAGATATTGGGCCGGATTGTTACACTAGAGGCCTCATATTCAAACAAAAACTTAAGTGAGTCTTTTTGCAAGTTTTAATGGGACATTTGGAGGTGGAAATTTACATTCAAATTGTTCTAAGTGTATATTTTTATTTTAAATGGACAAAATGTCCTAATGTAATAAATGCATACATGAAGTTGGTTGATGATCATTTAGTTTCCATCTCTTAGAATTCTAGCCCATTCATATATTAACTCTTGGAATTTCCAAATTAATCAACATATATCATTAATTAATGTATTATCATTTCATATCTCTTATCCTACTATGACAATAAAAGATGTATTGAGGATCATTTGTACAACAACAAAAATTAGACATGAGTGATACTAAGCTCCTAAAGAGCTAAGTTTAAATTCCCATCTTTCTATTCTCTTGTTATTTGTTTTAATTTCACAACACATTATTAACACGAGAATCTAGCCAACCGTTGTGTTCTTTTAATCTTTGGAAACACACTTGCGTAACATTTCTTAACTACTATAAATTTCTATTCTATAAATATTGATATTTCTTGTATAAATCATTTAGTAAAATCTTAATCTGATCTATGTCTATTATATAGAGTAGAATATTATCATATTAATGCAACAAATATTCTTATCTTCTATATTTTAGTTTGATTTTAAATACTTCTTTCTCATTCAATACTTTATATATTTGTTATAGATAATATCAAATCTTACAAAACTCAAATTTGTTGCCCTTCATGCTGAGATTCATCATGGATCCTTGATGGATTTGTTTTTACAACAATTACTTATCATGGATCATTAATATTGAGATTTATCTTGATGCAAAGAATCTTGGAAATACTATTAAGGCAGGAAATAAAGCATCCCTTAATGATCACTCTAAAACAATAATTTTTTTCATCATCATTTACATGAATAAATGAAAATTGAGTACTTCACAATAAAAAATCAATTCATTCTATGGAATAGTTTAAAGTAGAGATACGTATACGAGAAGATTGTGATTATTAGTGAATACAACTCTACATTTTGAAAAATAAGTTCATAATTGAAATTGTATAGAGAAAAAGATACTAATGAGGATATGTTTGAAATGAAACATATAATCATGCCTCAAATGTCCTCTACAATAACAATATTAAAAGTGAAAGTTTACTAGGTATTCTGAACAAAAATCTTATTTACAAGTGGATGAATAAAACAATAAGTTGTTAATGAAAAATCACCAATCTCGTCCAACTGATTCTACTCCATTCCTTGAACCTAATGGGATCTCATTTTTATCTTAATAAATAAATGTGGTAGTGGACGTAGATGTGGTAGAAAAAACTATTGAAATTAAGGGGAGCATACTTAAAGTTTTTCAAAAAGAAATTCTACATTCCACCAGAAGTAGAACCACATTGTGATAAAGCAAGATGAAAGCAAAGTTTTGTAGAATAAGCCTGTAACGAAATATGAAAATCAATGCCATAGGTGTGGTCTGAAAGGGCATTGGTCACGTACATGTCGCAAGTTTAAAAATTTGGTGGACCTACATCAAGCATCTATGAAAGGAAAAAAAAGGAAAAAAAAAAAAAGAGATCAAAATAAGTTTTGCTGATCACAAGGATTCAGAAGATCATCATCTAACTTATTTTGATTATCCAAATAAGATGGATCTAACTCATCTCAATATTGCTGATTTCTTTCTTTATCATATAATCATATTATGTTTGAATTATTATCTTTTAATACATATTATTAAACTTTCTTTTAAATTAATAAGATTTTATACATATTTTTGTATGTAAAGAGATATGAGTTCTATTGATGCATTGACTAGTTTTAAAATGATCGGCCAAGACACACAATTCTTAAGGATAACAAATATTTTCAATATTAAATGGTGTTAACGTCAATACAATATCCAATTCATCGAATCTGATTTAGGACTCTAGAAGAGCCAATATCATGTTACTAGAAGGAAGAAAATTTTGTATTGATGATCCTTTGTATTCTTTGGAGTCTAAAACAAATTTTCTTAGTTTTAATGTCATTTATCATAATGGTTATCATTCTAAAACCACAAATAAATGCAGTAATGAATATCTTTACATTACAACAATAAATTTGGGCTAAAAACTCATATTAGAAAAAATTGCCACATTTTGCTTCTGAATTATATTATACAACAATGAAAACAACAAATCACATGCTATCGTGCACCAGAAGTTCTCTAATCCAATTATCTTTATGCTTTGGCATGATCATCTTGGTCAGTTGGGATCAATCATATTGCGAAGAATAATTGAGAATTCATATGATTATCCCTTAAAGAATAATAGATTCTTTTACCAAGTGATTATCAATGTGTAGTATGTTCTTAAGGAAAGCCAATTATCAAGCATCCCTTCCAAGATAATTATTGAATCTCCATCTTTTTTACAAAGAATTCATGCAGATATATATATATATATGGACATGAACATCCACCATGTGAGCCATTTAAATATTTTATGGTTTTCATATATGCATAAACTAGATGGTCACATGTTTGTTTACTTTATACTTGAAATGTTTTATTTGCTAGACTCATTGCACAAGTTACTAGATTATGGGCTCAATTTCCTTATTAGCCAATCTTGTCTATTCAATTGGATAATGCAAAAGAACTTACATCTAAAACTTTTGATGATTATTATATGTCAATTGTGATCAATGTTGAACATCTTGTTGCCCATGCACATATTCATAATGGTTTAGCTGAGTCATTTATTATATGTCTGGAATTAATTTTTTGACTATTACTTTTGAAAACAAAACTACACATCTCTGCTTGGGAACATGCAATTTTACATATTACATCATTTGTTCTAATAAGACCAATTGCCTATAATTTATATTCCTCATTGCAACTTGCACTTGGCCAACCACGAAGTTTTTTCATCTTTATACTTTTGATTGTATTGTGTATGCTCCGATTACACCTCCTCAACGCATTAAGATAGGTCCTTAATGTAGACTTGAAATTCATCTTGATTTTGATTCTCCTTCTATCATTAGATACCTTGAGTCTTTAACTAAAAATAGTTTTAAAGTGTTTTGAAGATTGTCATTTTGATGAAACAATCTTCCTACTATTATGAGAGAAAAGTCTTCAGCAGCACAAAAACAAATAACATAGAATACTTTGATGACTTTGATGCTATTTCATCTTGCTTCTCGTACAAATCATTGTAAACTGAAAGTTTAGAGAATTAATCATTTCAAGCTATTGCAAATCAATTACTGGATGCCTTTACTGACAATAAGAAAATAGTAAGTCTCATTTCGATTGCTAATAGTCTAGCAAAGATCGATGTGCATGTAGGACAATGGAACAAAACAACAGCTAATGAGTTTAAGACACTCGTGAAGTGTGAAAAATCTATTGGTGCAAAAGATAGATCTCATCGAAAGAGAGAATATAAATAAAAGAAATTGGTACTCTTGAAAAGGTTATACCCACAAAATAGGTAACAAGAACTATTGATCCATCAAAACTTTCTGTACAAAATTCTTCTAGAATGGAATCTCAAAAAATAGAATCTTCTGAAGAGGAAAATGTTTCTGAAAATAACGAGATATTGACATATTATGTAAGCACAAGAGGATTATTTGATAGAAATTAAATTGTTGTCGACAACATATTTTCATTTTAAATTGCTCTAGATATCACCAGAAGTAATGATGAAAATTAATAAAAAATAGTAGAAAAATGTTAACATAGAAATGATTGGCCAAAATAGAAATAAGTAATTCATGCAAAATTGGTGTCACTATTAAAGCATAAAGTATTTAGATCTATAGTCCAAACACCTAAAGATATGATACATGTTGGATATAAGTGTGTATTTGTATGTAAAAGTAACGAGAAAATGAGACTATGAGATACAAAGCACGACTTATTGTACAAGTTTTCTCACATAAACCTAGTATTGATTATGAAGAAATACATTCTCTTATAGTGGATGCAATTACATTTAAATTTTTTATGAGCTTGGTAATCATAGAAAAATTGGATATCCGTTTAATGGATGCTGTTACAACATATTTATATGGATCACTGGATAATGATGTATATATATATATGAAAATTCTTGAAGGATATAAAATACCTTAAATATGTAGTTCAAAATTCTAAAGTGTTTATTCTATCAAGTTACAAAGATCTTTATATGGGTTAAAACAATCTGAACGCATGTGGTACAATTGCCTCAATAAATATTTAATAAAAAAATGATATGAAAATAATCAAATTTGTCCGTATGTTTCCATTAAAAAGTTAGATTCTGGATTTGTTGTAGTATATGAAAATGATTTAAATATTGCTGACTCCAAAATAGCTCATGGAAATCGTAACTTATTAAAAAAATGAATTTGAAATGAAAGATTTTGGAAAGAAAAATTGCATGGTCTGCAAGTTGAACACTTTTCAAATGGAATTTTTGTCCATCAATCAACATATACAGAAAAAGTCCTGACATACTTTTACATAGATAAAATTCATCGTTTAAGTACTTCAATAGTTGTCCAATCATTTGATATGAAAAATACACACTTATATCAACATGTATCATATCTTTAGGTTCCCTCTCTTAGAATTTTAGGTCATTCATGTATTAACATAGAATTCTTAAATTCATCGACGTATCTCATTTATTCATGTATCGTTCTTTAATATCTCTTATCCCTATGTCTATAAAAGGGTATCTTGATGAGCATTTGCATATCATAAAAAATTAGAAATGAATGATATTGAACTCCTAAAAAGTTAGGTTTATATTGCAATCTTTCTATTATCTAAAATGGCACAACACTTAACAAGTTTTTATATAAGTCACATTTTTCTCAAAAGATATTGCACAATTTACACACGCTAAACCCTTTCAAACCAATTTTCCCTTGGCTGGTTATTCATACTAGGGTAACAATACCTTTATTACCTTACTACTATTTGCTTACCACCTAAGCTTACGTGGCTTTATTCCTTCCGTTTTGTCTTTTGCCCTTCATCTCGATCTTCTGCCATACATTTTATATCCAATTATTAGAGATTCAAAATCTTTTAGGAACATGCTTATTAGTCCCTTCGTCTCCTTTGAGATTCAAATCTCTCTATTAGTTTCGTTTTCTTTTTAAAATTCATAACTACCATCTCAATCCTAATATTTTCACGCATTTCTTCTCCATTGTGAATCAGGTGGAGCCTTCTCTCCATCACAGAAGGGCAGAAGTCAGACCTGAAGGAAAAAAAAAATAAAGCCACGTAAATTTGAGTAATAAATAATAAATAGGTAGCAATGGGATATGAAGGGTTTCATTACCACTGTTGCTAGCGAACCGAACCGGAATCATCAAAACCATCGAGCCCGAGCTCTAACCCAAAAACCTATCGTATTCGCAAACGATTAACAACGCAACCTCTAGGAATTTTCTGGTCGCTTCGAACTCAACTCTACTCTCTAATGGACGACGAGACCCGACCGCCTACGCCTCCGGATCCCGAGGCGGATGATATGACGATCCAGGACGATCCCTCCTCCACCGTCCTCGACCTCACCAGCTTCCAGCTCCACGATCTCGATTCGGTGGAGTTGCCCCCTACTCTAACCGAATTGGACCTGACGTCGAATCGATTGTCGACCTTGGACCCTCGAATTGGCCAGCTCTCCAACCTCAAAAAGCTTTCTCTCCGTCAAAACCTCATTGATGACAACGCCGTCGAGCCGCTCTCTCGCTGGGACGCCTTGTCGGGTCTCGAGGTATTCAATCTCTTTTCTCGCTGCTGTTTTCTTTTTAATGCTTTAATTGGGCGCTTGGTCGTGTTTCTGTTATTTCTTTGGCAGTCTTTTTGGTTTCCGTAAAATTTCGGAAAATAAATACGGTTTTTACTTCTATTTCCGGTTTTGAGACTTCATTGAGTTGTTGGGGTTAGGCCATTTGTGTGATTTTCTTGGTGCTCTGTTTGGATTCTTAGAAGATGTTTACATGTATAAGAATAAGTTGAAAGCATTGAAACCCAAAATTCCTTAAAGTAAAATTTGAAAGGCGTATATGCGGTGTATGATGAACGGCTCAGATGGTTCATTTTTGTTATCAGGCTGACATTAGTTATACTTCTTCTACTTCCTTTATCTCATTCATGTAAGGTGTAGTTTGTTTCTAGAATGATAGGCCAGTTATTTACTTATTTATTAATATGCAGGAGTTGGTGCTCAGGGATAATAAGCTGATGAAAATTCCTGATGCCAGCATATTCACGAAGCTTTTTGTTTTTGATGTTTCTTTCAATGAAATTACGTCGTTACATGGACTTTCCAAGGTGTCCAACACGCTCAAGGAACTCTATGTGTCCAAAAACGAGGTTACTAAAATAGAGGAGATTGACCAATTCTATGATCTGCAAATTCTTGAACTTGGATCCAACAGATTGCGGGTTAGCTCTCTACTTTTGTAAAGTTTTCTGATGTAAAACTAATAAGAGTTTATTTTGATAATTTAAAAATTTATAAGTGTATACCATACATAATTGGTTATCTTTTTTCAATTGCGCACCCTTTAGAGTGGGTCTATGCGACAATGAGAGGTACTTACTTGGATGGAACAAGAAGTTTTTATAGTTGTCTTTACTGGGCTATTAGATCTATCCTTAATTAATGACTTGCTACTTCAGGTAATAGAGAATTTGGAGAACTTAACAAATTTACAGGAGTTGTGGCTGGGGCGAAATCGTATCAAAGCAGTAAACCTATGTGGGCAGAAATTCATCAAGAAAATTAGCTTGCAAAGCAATCGTTTAACTTCTATGAAAGGATTCGAGGTAAGTCATTTTGGCTATTGTGAGACAGTCTATATTGGTGACTCTGAAGGCATTGAGTTGCATAAAAGAGTACACTGAGTGTGTTGTTTCTTTGATTGTCTCTGTAAGGACTGCGTCGGTCTAGAAGAACTCTACTTGAGCCATAATGGTATTGCTAAAATGGAAGGCCTGTCATCTTTAGTAAATCTCCGAGTTTTGGATGTATCATCAAATAAGCTAACGTCAGTGAATGACATTCAAAACCTGAAGCAGTATGTATTTTATTTCCTACCCAGTCCTTTGTTGATACTGTCTTGTCTTTGGTTGTTGATTTTACCCCTTGAATGGATCTGTTTAAACTTTACAGGTTAGAAGATCTATGGCTTAATGACAACCAAATAGATTCACTTGAAGATCTCGCTGAGGCTGTTTCTGGTTCAAGAGAGAAGCTCACCACTATCTACTTAGAAAACAATCCTTGTGTATGGCCATTAACATCTTGGAGATCCCAATTTTTTAAAAGCTTCACTATTGCATTCTGCCTGTTTGCTTAGTCTTCTTTTCTGAGTGGTGATATATGTTTTTTAATTTTTTTTTTTTAAGTCTGACTGGTGATATATGTTGACTCTCATGTTATTTTTTTTCTGGTTCTGCTGACCTTCTCCTGGTCCTTGATTGGCTGAAAATCAACCATCTCACGAATGATTACATGTTTGAACTTAAAGCTCCCTTTAGAGTGCAATGGTGATGCCTGGAGAAGCAAAAGGGCAAAAAAAAAAAAAAAAACAAACAAATGAGAATTCCTTTTTCTATATATTATTCTTTAGAAAGCACCATACTGGCCCTTTTCTTTCCTTAAAAAAATCATGGAATGTCTTTTCTCAAAAAAAATCATGGAATGTCAAAACTATGACTAGGAACGCATATGAATGTATCTTTAGTAATTGCAATGTTATTTGTGCTGCTAGTTCAATTACAATCTATTGTCAACTTTGTGTTTCGTTTTTCGCTCGTGCATTTTGCGAGGTTTTTAGAAGGTTGTGAGATGTTCTGATCATACCTTGTCCACAATTTTCTTGAGTTATAAGGGAATTCTTCACTTCATTTCCAAAGATTAAAGATATTTGATGGTTGATCTTTTTTTCTTACTTATCAAAAAAAAAATTGATGGTCAATCTTTCCTTTTGCTGATATTCCCATTTAAGAGGTGCGTGCTTGCTTTTAGCCTCAGACATGCAATCTAGAAGGCAAAGGATCTTACTGCCTCTATTTGTCTGTCGATAGTAGTGCGAGTAAGTATTAAGGGGAAAGAACTGAACTAAGCAACTCTAAATTTAGTTGTTACCACTTGTCTGCTTTCATTGCATATATGAAACACTAATTTCAAGGAAATACACTTAAAGCATGCACACAAGGTGATCACGTTCTCTCATATTTCTAGTTAACTGATGCAGACTAATGATCCTTGTTTGACATGTGCAAAAAATCTTGTTTTATTATACTGTGGAACAGATTCTTGGTTCTGCTTTTCCACCTTTTGCATGTGATATATAGATATATGTATGTCCATAGTTTGAAAGCATTTAAGCTTATTTTCATTTCAACTTTGGGTTAGTGTATTTGATATTACTTCAAAGACTTCTATATCTGATCCTGTTGCTGCTTTAATTCAGGCAAAGTCTCCAAATTATTTGGCTACTCTGAGACAGATCTTCCCAAACATCGAACAAATTGATTGCAATGTATTTGCTTAAAAATGTGGCTACTGATTATCTCAGGAGCATTACAGGAAGCCCATCCAGATGTGGCAAACCTCTGTGAGTTATTGCTTATTTATGCATTTCCCTGTTCTCATAATTGAATGTTGCTGCCTTCAACTTAATAGGCCAGAGTGTTGACGAGCCAGGCTTGAAGGCGAATAATGGTCCCCGAGGTCGTGTAAAAATGCATAGTAGTGGTTTTGGAAGAATTTTCTTGATAGAAATTAGAAGGAACTACATACCGATCAAGCGGGAAATATTGAAGACTTGCTCGTTGGTTGGGGCATTTAAGATACTCTTTAACAATATTTCTTGAGACAGCCGCCTTCTCCCCATTTTGATTTTGTGGCTAACATTTGAAGTAGATGTTGTATCGATATGACAATTTAAGGAACTGTTACTTAAAATGGAGTGCTTTGAATTTATAGAGAGACAGTAATTGGCATTAGAAATTCTCTGAATTCGTACAGCCGTAATTGGGTTGCCCTGAATTCAAAGCAATCCCACCAGTGGACTGTTCCAGCAACTAACCTACATGGTGGCCTTGTTCTTGGTCTTAGGGCCAAGAAACCGTGTAACTAAATCATCATACGGCTCTGCTTCATTGTCGTGTTGTATCTACTATTTTGGGTGCTCGTTCGGACCCAACCCCCAAGGTTGCTTAAGGGAACCAAGACTAAGGGCCTGTTTTGGGTTGGAGTCTTAAAAAATGTTTAAATATTGTTGAAAGCTCTTTAATGAAAAAATTAGGTTGTTTGAATATTACATATTAAAGTATTTTTAATTTCAAATAAGCTAAAAAGTACGTTTGAGGAAAAGTATCATTTTGATGCTTTTTCTTAAAAGTACTTTTTTAAATAATGCGGAACGTAATTTGAATTTTAAAAAAACTATCAATTGATGAAAATATCTATACTACTTTAAGATAATTACAACTTTCAAACTTTTAAGGATATGATCATAATCTTTAAAAATTCAAATAATCATCATTTCTATATCAGAAAGTATTTTTTTAATTTGTTTCCAAATAAACGTAACATATTTGAAAGTGCTTTAAATATATGATTATCAAACAGTAAATAACTTTTTAATAGTAGAACTTATTACTTAAGTTATAAGTCCTAAAGTTATAAGTTATATTTTCCACCGCAAACCTAAACATGTACTAAAAACAATAGCTACTTTTCCATGACAACCTTGCTTTTATTCTCTCCTTCCTAGCTTTCGCTTCTTTTGGAAAGTATCTAAATTGACTCATTACATAACACTGACCCTTAACTCTTTCATTTAGTATAAGGTTGTTTTTAATGGGGAAATGAAATTAACTAAAACTAAAATACCGCAGAAGAGGGTGGAGAACCAAACAAATGCCAACAAACAGATGTTACAATGCATAAAACAGAAAGAGAAGTTTGAAGTGAAATCGTATACAAATGCCAATGGATTCGGCTTCCCTCCTATAGCTCAAGAACAGAATATATCCAGTTATTAAATTACAGCCTTCCTCGTCATCAACAGAAAAAATAAACAGCATGGATTAAGTTTAACCTTTTGTGCATAACCAACAAAAATGTTATTCCGAAATTTGAAAACTAAAAGAGCATAACATGTTTAATATATACTTTTTATAGATAAAAGAGATTAAATAAGTCAGACAACAACATAATTAAACTAAGTTATCTATAAAATTAAACTACAACCTTCGACAACATTATACTTATTAAGTGAGAGTCACATTTCATCTGTACTTAAAATTTTACACATACCTATACATTATCACGTGTGCTATTGAAATTGTGAAAATTTTAAAATTTGAAATTTGAGATTTCAAAAAAATATATATATGAAATGAGATTTTTAGTCAATACCTATAATGCCGTGCATAAAGTTGTACATACATATAGGATTACTCATGTTTAATATATGCTTCTTTTGGTTTTCAATATTCGTATAATTAATCTAAGTTTCTTCGTACACAAGTTATGCAAATATTGAAAACCGATCTAGCTATTTGACAAATGGCAAAAATAAAACATAAAGGATCTCATTTCAGCAGGGTGCTCACCGACAAAACATTATTTTGTTAAACTTGATCCCATCCGTTTATTTTTTCTGTTAATGACGTGTAAGGCTGTAGTTTTAATAATTGGAGATCTCCTGTTCTTGAGCTACAGGAGGGAAGCCGAATCCAATGCGAATATACAAATATTGCAATGCATTAAATGGAAATGAAATCTAACAATTCTGATACATTATTTTTTATTAGGAGTCCAAAAAGAATGTCCTTGGGTTTGTTCGGTTAAAGGACTGAATATTACTCAAATAACAGTAACTCCCAACAAAGGACGCATCTGGTCTCGACTCTCATTCAAAATAGTGGTTGGGAACTATAAGATCTAGAGCTTGGAAAAAGTGGCACGTGCCAATAGGCTATGACAGTGTGTGGGTCTCAGGTGTTGAAAGGGTGGGAACGTCCTTGGAGTGGTGCTCTACGATGGATAGGAGGACACTCGGCCTAGTGGCGGGGCGCACGCATAGAGTTTGTGGTTGAATGCCAACGAACCGAAGGTCGAAAGGGGAAAAACAAAAAAAACAAAAAACAAAAAAAAAGGGAAAAAGAATGGGTCCCTAAAAGAGTTGGATCTCTCAAAGCTGTTTTGAAATGGTAAAAGAACCGCCGTGGGAATGCGGTGCACAAGACCCACGTGTTGGCTGTGACTTGTGGATCCACAGCTGGAGATGGGAGAGTGCTTGGCGGGGGCGGTGGGAGGATTCGGATAGAGCTAGTCTAGGCCGCCAAAGTTGGTACAAAAGTTGAGAGAAATTGAGAAGTCTTGGCCTCCAATTAGCATATAGAGCTCTTGAAAGTTTTTGAAGGTATATGCAAATGTGTCATTCGATCCGAAATCTTTTGTCATTCTTCTACATCCGTGCTGAGATTCATGGTACCAGGGGTTTTGAGGGTCACCACATACCTCCGCCTCGTTATTGTACTTCCAATTCCAATACCCTTAATATAAAGTCCCAACGAGAAAAATAGAGTTTTGAAGTTGAACTCGGTATCCTTTGTGGCACAACATATGCTAGCAGGTACTCAGATGCGAAGGGAACGTCTGTCCTGCTTAAGTATTAAATCAACTTTATCATTTTGGGACCCAATACATCCTTGGGTTACAAATGAAAAGGTTAAGCAATATATTTAAAACTCGACCATCGGATGGGTTCCACTTGGCCTCAGCAGTAAACCCTTGGTCCATGGAATGAAAATACCAACCATTCACCTCGATGTTTAACTATATACATGGAACAATTAGAACAACTCCATGCCACTGTTCTTATGAACACGGAATGAAAAACACCATTCTTATAAATTTAAGACGGGCATATGTAGCACAGCAACAACAGAAAAATAAAAATGCAAGTTAAGAAAGGAAATTGTTACAGCCCATTTAGCAAGCAGAAATACATGTTCTTCACACAAACCACTTCAAATCTCTAGGATTTGTTTTGGCAACTACAGGGTGATTGAGAAACAAGGGTAACATCAAGGGCTCATAGGAGTCTAACCAAGAAAAAGAGACAACAAAGAGAGGCAAAAAGAGCTCATTAACGCCCTCTTTCAAACCCGATTCGAGTTCTACTGGAACCTCCTTCATACCCATCTCGCATTGAGGAACCAGCGCTTGCTTTCATTGTTCCTCCAGTGCCAACTTTGTCGAGAGCTTTCTTACCCTTCTTCACCTCTGTCAAGAACTGATCCAGTCCGAACGGATCAGCCTCTTCAGCCACCTTCTCAAACTCAAGTGGCCCGTCTCTTGTACCGGCCTTTTCGGCTGCTCCTGTAAAACCCTTGTCAGGTTTGAAGCGATCAGTCTTCATGATATTCTCCAACTGCTCATCTGCACCTCCATACATCTCAGCATCGGCATCTTTCTTTGGCCTATATAGGGTTGACAGTGTTGGTTGAGCAGTAAACAAACCCTTATCATACACATTGTATTGATCATCAGTGGCAAATCCAGAGTCCATTCCTTTCTCCTGGTTGAACAGCCTCTGGTCATACATAACTTCCCCTCCTCTTCCTGCTCCAGTTGAAGCCATACCAAGAGCAACCTTCTCACTGATATCACGGTCTCTATCTCTGGTAATCTTGCTCTTCTTTCCCATTGCAGCATCCTTGGCTTCCAACCTTCTTTCCCTCTCCCTCTCTCGGCGTCGCTCCTCACGAATTTTCTCACGACGCAGCCGTTCTTCCCTTTCATCCTTAGTCTCCTTTGGGAAATCCCTCTCTTTGTCCCTGATGTGCTCATAATCAATTCTTGAATCAGAACCATCCATAGCACTCTTCTCAGAAGGGATAGGAATGGCTGCTGGGGGTGCCACACAGGTTCTCTCAGAACGTGCTTTTTGAGCCAGTGCTCTCAGCTCCTGTTCTTTTCTTTCCTTCTCCTTCATCATCATCTCCTTCTGTACCTTTGATCTCATGGCTACAGCTTCTCGAGCCTTCTGCTCTGCAACATAAAGTGCCTCTGACAGCTTTGCAAAATTATCATTGATCTGAACATCTTGAAGGCCTCTACCATCAGCTGCAAGACGCTTATCAAGAGGAATTGTATAACCTTTCGGGTTCTTCCAATTTGAAATACAAGGTGGGATCTTCCAATCTTGTTGATCCTTCACAGTCACGGGGCGAGGAGGAGAATGCATCACTGGCACAGGTGGTGACCCAGAAGCCTTCGGGACACGCTTATGCTTGAACTTAGGAGGCTCAAGTGGATCCACAGGCATCGACATCATACTGATTATCCTCTCCTTAGCCCCAGAGTTGAAGGCCGCAGATTGCTGTGATGGCTTATACTTGATAAACTTTGTTTCAGAAGACTGTTTTGGTACATTTTTTGGCTGGGCCGCACTTAATCTCACATTCACAATCTTTTCAAGCGCAGCTTTTGTCTCTTGTGTTGTCTCCTCAATTTCTTTCTCAATCTCCTCATCAACTTCTTGCTCTTCACTGTCGTTTTTCAGAACCTTAGGGATGAGATCTTTATGCTGGGAGTAAACAATCTTCTTTGCATTCTCATTCTGCCTGACAATTGCATCATAGGCAACATTGCCATGGGCATCAACAGTAACAGGAAGAATCTTTGATCCAGGCTTTGATGATCTGTTCCTACCCATGTCAAGAGGGTACTGAGCCAAGTGAATCTCCGGAAATGCACCCCCATCCCCAAAATCCTCAACTCTTCGAGGAACAAAACCCGCACGCTTCAAGTAAGGAGGCACGGGATTTTGCTTCATAACAGAGGACTTTTCAGCCTCCGAGGAAGTGAATCTCTGCTTGAACCATGGATCATTTGAGTGATCATAATATGAAGCTGTGGTTGATTTCACAGGCGGAAGAAGCTCCTTCAAAGCCGCCATGATAATCTGCTACCCAAAACCCAATAGAGCTTCAAACCCAAGGAACTGCAGATAGACCTAAAAAACAATCTAAAATTAATTTAGGAACAGATGCAATTAGATAGAAAAACTTAATAAAGAGAACAAGCAGAAACAATTTCTAATCAGAAAAATATATAATCTAAAGACCATATAATTACTATTTATGAAACGATCAAATTAACTTTCACAGATAAAATGTCACGCACGGGGAGTGAGTTCCTGCACTTGAGTCAAATCTCAACAATCAAAGTATAGACCCCATATAATATAGGAAAAACCTCAACATGTAAAACCAATTTATTCCAAATAATCTGTTCTTCCAAAAGAGACGAATTGAACTCCTCCAATTTATAAAAATAAGAAAACCCTACAAAATCTCAATAAATTCATCATCTTCTCGATTATCATTCAAAAGAAAATAACCGAGACGGAAGAGAGTACCTTACCCAATCTTGGAGCGGTGGTCGGTCGGATTCGAGAGCGAGGCGACGGTGCCTAGAGATGTTCGAGAAGCTCTGTGACATTGAAAAACAAGGTCAAATCCGAGTTTGAGTTGGTGAGGAAACACATGGAGGTAGAGAGAAAACCGGACGAAGTGAGAGAGAGATACAGACAAAAGAGAGGCGGACGGAGTGACTTACCGATTTCGACGACAGCGGAGTGAGGCGTCCCACGGGAAAGAGTAAATCGCAGGAGAGGAAGAATGTAGAGCTTGTGGAACAGAAGGGGAAAAAAATCCTTTTGGTCAAAAAAGGTGCGCTGCATTATTTTGCTTTTCGTTTTTTTGCTTTGTTATTTCTTTGGGCTTAAATGGTGGGCTGGGTTAGGGCCTTGGGCCTGGTTTTACATAAAATCAAATAGCTAAAGCTCATTGACATTATCAAATGAAAAAGCATAGATACACTCACTTGGGATAAGCGCGGGGTGATGTGGAAAAAAAATTGAAACGTACCGTTTTGTCAAACACTAACTCTCCCTCCCTTTCTTAGAGCATTGGCAATGGCCAATGTCTAAAATGAAACTCAAATACGATCTTTTAGTTATTATATGGACTTCTAGCTAAATTAGTTCACATTAGACTAGCTATTTTAAACTCTAAATAATAATATAATATTATTTATTTTAATAATATTTGATTTTTTTTTTTTTTTACACTTCAGCTAAGTAAAGATTGCAAGAACAATAAAAACAACACTATATGTCATTTACATCACTATTGACCACTAGAAATTAACTAGTATGCAGCCATTTGACAAGAAGAATTGCAAGGTGGGAATTGGCACTATCATCAGAAAACTGGGAAGGACAAGTTATTGAACCATGAAGATGAACAAAATATAGAATCAGTGGTGTCATTGCACAAAATATAGAGAGTAATGCAACAATGAAACTTTAATAAACAAAAAAACTGCAATAAAATATAAATGATATTATTAATATGGTGTAGAATCAAAACCCAAATGCCCTTTGATTGACATTGTTGCTCTAAATGAATCCAACATCTTCTTTTACAATTTGAGTGGGTAGGTAAAATCATTTTGTAAGATTAGAAGTCTAATTAAAAAAAATACAATTCAGGTACTATCTCATATATATACACATAGTTCATGGGAAACAGAACTAACAAATGGAGTTTCTCCAAAAACAAAAAGGCTCACGGGCAACTCCATGCACCAGCAACTCCTTGCTTCAAAATGTAAAAACAAGGAAAGCCAGAAGCACATAAACTGTGATTATGCAAAAACAGTAAATAATAAATAAAAAAAACGTAAGTTCCACCACATAAACTCCTTGCTTCAAAATGTAATTTTTATTAAGGAAAGCCAAGAGCATACTTCACTTATAATGAAATTCAAGCCAAATTCTGGCTCAAGTGATCAAATAAAAGTAGAAATAAAGGTATATCACTTAACAAAAACAGAGAGTTTTTAAGATCACTTGAAAACATCATTATTAAAGTCAGCCCTTACACATACAAAGGCATGCGGAATTTCCTCATATCTCACCCAGTTTTCTTTCTCTATTTGATGAAGAATTATAGATGATCGATTATACCTCTCTATTTTGAAGAATGACCTAGGGTACACCATGTCTCATTGAGGAACCCCTTTGCCACTCGACAGAAACGGGGAAGGAAACACAAAACCAATTTTCTTTGGAGGAATGACAAAAGCAAGGTACAGAGGCCAAGCAACACATGATTACCTTAAATAAGTTCAAGAAAAACACATATAACTATCGACTTTCCCTAGTGAAGTGGGGTGGAGTACTAGGGGTTCTCTGAATTTCATCATATGCGATTTTAGTGGGTGAGATCGTGTTTTAGGAGATTACTGCTGAGCTTCACCTCTGTGAGGTTCCACATCATAGATAAATGAAGTATGTTGGAATCAAAGCGAAGAATGAGGTTTGTGAGTAAAATTGCCCAGAAATTCTAACAAAAACGAATTGCCTTTCGATCCCTCATTCAACCTGAGAACCAACTAGCGGATTTTGCAGCAATTGGGACGGACCCATTGAAATACCCAACTCCACCCAAAGCTTCAATCCCCTATTGCCAAACATAGCATAATTTACTTTTTAGCCAAGCAATGTAAATCATGAGGTATGAATCTTCCATAGTTACTTTTTTTGCTTCATCATATCTAAAAAAAAAACTGAGCGAGAAAGTAGGACATACTTTCTTCCAAGGAAAAAGTCCAATTCTAAGAAACTGTTTGGTATTTTGTTTTTAGGGCTTGAAGTTCGAAACAGAACAACAATCCTAGTACAAGGAAACGAAATGGTAAGAAAACTACCTCATAATTTTCTTTCATAGCTGAAAACTGTCTTCCTCTACGGTTCCAACCACCAACGATGAATTCTGGAGGTGTAACCAACTCTCGTCGATGTCAAAATGAGAGAAGAGAAGAGCCCTCTTATTTATACGTTAAATATGCTAGAGAGAAGGGGACGCACCGCAGGCTGAGGAAGAGCGAGGTCTCTAGAATGGGGTTGAAGAAGTAAATACTCTACGAGTTAAAGAAGAAATGAGCAAGGAAGAGAAGGGGGGAGCCTGGGTTGAAGAAGGGAAGGGCGTTTCGGGAGAAAGAAAGGAAAAAAAATGAAATGGAGCATTCGGGATGAAGACACAGAAAACCGAGGGAAGAAAGAAAGGAAAAAAAATGAAATTGAGCATTCGGGATGAAGACACAGAAAATCGAGGAAAGAGCGAGCTGCAATTAGTGAAATATTAAAATAAACTTTGATTGGTGTACAATCGCTTGCCACACATAGCGAGTTCCTAACATATAGGGGTGTACAGAAACCGACGCCACCGACGGGAACCGGTCGGCCGCGTCAGGAACCGGCCGGAACCGCCAGTGAACCGGTCGGCGTACGGTAGATATTATTGAAAACCGACCTATGTCGGTTCGGCAGCGGTTTGACCCTGGTTCAAACCGCTGAACCGGCCGACGTAATATATGATATATATTTTTTTTATTTATACCTTACTTAAACGACGCCGTTTCACTTAATATAAGTGAAACGGCGTTGTTTAACATCTGAAGTTAAGAAAAAAAACTAAATGAAACGGCACTGTTTGGCTTAAGCCAAACGGTGCCGTTTCACTCTAGGGTTTTAACTTCCCACCGATGCGTCTTCCTCATTTCTCTTCGTCTCTACGCCGCCCCCCCTCCTCTCTCTCTCTCTCTCTCTCTCTCTCTCTCTCTCTCTCTCTCTCTCTCACGGCGCATGCAGCCATGCAGGGCCTCTCTCTCTCTCTCTCTCTCTCTCTCTCTCTCACTCTCAAATCGCACCTCTCGGCGTCGTCTCTCTCTTCACCCAGTCGTTGCGGCGTCATCGCTAGTGTTGATGAAAGTGGTTGTGGTGGTAGCTTCGGTGGTTGTTTTTTTTGTCGTCGTCGTTTTGGTAATGGGTTTGGTTTGTGGAGGAGAAGATCAGTGGGAAAACATTTCATATTTTTTTCCTTCTCCACGGTGTTGAACTGGAGCATTCCGAGGTAAGAAATAGCCTCCATCGCCACCGTAGACGCCGACGAACCGACCGGAGTGACGCCGAGACCGATGTAGACGGTTTTTTCCCCTTTCAACGGCCGGTTTCGGTCGAGATTTACAGGGGTTGGAGATGATCGGTTCGGTTTCGGTTTGGGTCCAAAACCGAAACCGAAGGGTCGGTTTTCACCCCTACTAACATATACTGTAGCAGAAATGTTAAGCTTTTTCCATATAGCCAGATCAATGCAGGAAGTTTTTCTTACATTTACTTCTAATTTAGACTTGCATTTGGCAATGGCGAATGCTCTTAGTTTCCATTTCCCTCTCTATGTTTCCATTCCTCCCTCACTCAAAATGCCTCCCTCCCTCAAAGCATAAAATTTGGAAGGGGGATTTGTGTATCATCATCGGATGTATTTAGAGAAAGAGTAACATGGGAGATTTTGAGGGGCTGCAAATTACCCTTGCCCAAATTGAAGCCTCTGTTTTCAGCTTTCTCTATGGTTTGACTTTGGCCACGAGTTACTTTTTCTAACCAAGTTCGAGGACCAAAGAAATAAAGCAAGAGAAGATGGAGAAAATGAAGAACTAACATTAAAATCGTTGAAAGTTCAAATACTTGATTTCCAACTTATTTGCTCTCACACGTTCAAGAGCTCTAGCCGTGAGTTGCAAGAAAGGAAGAATTGAAATACCCACACACAGAAAGGCTCTTCTCTTACCATGGGCGCCGTCATTTGGAACCTGTTGCAGAGAAGCCATTGGAGCAACATTCTTTCTCTTGATCCTTGGATTTCTTGAGCAAAATTAGAAGAAAGTGGATTGAGAATAAGAAGAAGGAAAATGAGATTGCCAAACAGGAGGGTATAAATAGCAGGGCCTCCCTATCACAAAGCCCATCATTTTTGCCTTTTATCTAAAATCTCTCAGTGGAGAGAGAGAGAGATGCAATTAAGCTTTGTTCTTGCCTTCCTTATCTTTCTAGTTATTGTTTTCTTCAATTTTAGTAGTTACTATGGCTAGTTATAGAGAAGATGCAGAGAAATAGGTAACGAAATACACCATTACTTTGATAGATGGGCAGCAAATCACTCTTCACGGTAAAAAGCCATTGCAGACATGCAACGAGTGCATAGCATGCAGATTAGGAAGCTTATTGAGACACAGGGCAAAGTAGAATATGAGCTTTTGTTCATAACGAATGCCTAGGAATAGATCATTGGGTGTAGGCAATTACTCAAGTGGACTTATGGATATGGTATTACCTTCCTGAGAACGAGCATATAAAGAGTAGGCTATTT
The DNA here is from genome assembly GCA_011037825.1 of Carya cathayensis. Taxonomy (NCBI): domain Eukaryota; kingdom Viridiplantae; phylum Streptophyta; class Magnoliopsida; order Fagales; family Juglandaceae; genus Carya; species Carya cathayensis. Next base: position 3,495,800 of record QGSO01000167.1, on the reverse strand, counting down.
GAGTTCTTGCTAAGGGAGTTTGGTCTGGGTTGGGGAGGTTTTATGGATCAGATTAGACTTATTTGGTCCAGGATTTTTCCACCCTGGATCGGATCGAGCTCTCTAAGGACTAGTCTGGTCTGGTCCCATTCGGCCGGTCCATTCGGTTTACCCTAGACTTTTTTATTTTCAATCCAATGACATTTTGTTTAATATTTATGTAATTATATTGTGATATATTTAATATATATACATATAGTATACTATTATATATATTAGTAATATGCTAATTCTATTAGTATATAGTAAATTAATAATAGTTATTAACTTATTTACTATAACTAATAATACATTAGTACTAATACTATAACTAATAACTATATGTAATATACTAGTATTACTATATCTCTTCAAACCCCACACACTTATTAATACTCTACGACACTATGTAATACTATATTAAATAATGATAATACTCTTATTACTAATACTCTATGTAGTTATATTAAATACTATATAAATAATATTCTATGTAGTTATAGTTATTTAATACTAACATATTAAGTTAAATATACCAATATTATTATAAATTTATACATATACTATAATTTATACTATAACTCTTATAATATTTTGATATATTAATATATACTAATACTATATATTATAGTTATATATTAAAGAATATAATATTTTATGTAATATTGTGAAATTAATTTATACAATTATTTATATAAATAATATATATATTTTAATTTTTCATCCGGTTCAGTCCGAGGTGAAAACTCCCTGGATTGCAGACTGGACCGAATTAATCTGGTCCTCCTATTTTTGGACCGATTCGGTCTAAAAATGGCCGATCCGATCGATTTATCCGGTTTAGACTGGCCGATGCTCTCTCCTATTTCTTGCCAGGGGAGGCAAAGATGGGTCTCGAAAGGCTTCACGAATGCGTTGAGCTAAAGTTGAATTAATTTCTCATTGATTATGGCAACCCATTGAAAGGTTTCAAGGAGTTCGAAGTAAAAGCTGTACGGCATATTTATTTTTTAAAAAAGTGGCATCGGCGACTCCCAATTGCTTAAAGCATCCACATTGGTTTCTTCAAATTATTTTTCATCTTCAAATTTAACTTATTTTATCAAAAGTTAGCCCACATTGAATTAGTCAACCCATTTTCATCTCAAATATGAGCTATAGTAATTTCATTTTTTTTTTTCAAATATGAAAAGTCATGTAGCAAGTCTATATTAATTATTTATTAATTTCATCTTTTTCTCTTATGTTATTTTGATATTATTATATTATAGATGTGACATTTTTATGGATTGTATATATGGAATTTTTATTTACATATGAGATTTTATCATATATGTATATATGAGATTATTATATTCTATTGTGGGATTTTTATAGATTGTACATATGGAATTTTTATTTACATATGAGATTTTATCATTTATGTATATATGAGATTATTATATTATAGATTGTTGGATTGTGAAAATAAAAATGAATATAATTGTTGGAGGTTATTGAAGATTAGGAAAATAAAATAAAAAAGTAATTAAAAAATATAAATTTATTAAAGAAATATAAATAATAAAAAATAATAATATTTATTATTATAAAAAATGTGATAACTAATCTAATATAGATTTTAAATATTGAATAATTAGTTAAAAATTAAAAAATTATAATTTTTTAAAATTTTAAATATTAAAATAGTCAATCTAATACCAATACCTTTTGCAAGTGACTGTACGTAGAAGACTTGTTATCAAATGGCAAATCAATCAATCCTACTTAAAAATAAAAAAAATTTAACTAGAGAACTGAATAATTTTTTATTTTTATTTTTCTCTTATCTAGAAATCAAAATTCGATAAAAAGGTCAAATCATTAAAAGATGTCCAATACGGTCACGCCACGTCGGAAACCACGCGTCCGCAGCCAATGACGAAGCATGTCTGAGCAGCCAATAGCGTTTCGCCACGAGCAACAAAATAGGATATACCTGTCATTTCTGGACATATATGAGACCATCATTGTCATTTTTGGAAATCAACCTCCCTTCTTCAAAGTCTTCTCGCTCTTGTGCACCCACGGCCACGACCTCAAAAACAACCCACTCTCACAGCTTCTCACAGCTTGAGACACAAACTCTCTCTCGCACCTACTCAGAGCTCGCCGTCAATGGCGGCCTCGGAGACCTCCAAGGAAACAATCTTAAGATACGCTTTTGGCAATGTCCTTTCCTTCTTCATCCTCGTCCTGATCGGTGTTCTCGCTTTCTCGATTCGACTGTTCTCTGTAAGCTCTCTGATCTTCAAGTTTCCTCACTTTTATTCCAGATCCAATCGTCTCAGAGTATTTCCTTTTAGAAATTTTCCGTTCGGCGGCTGCGACAAAGAAGGCAAAGGATGTATGGAGTTAATTTCCCGTCCTTCACACATAATTTATGTTGAATACTACTCACCAAACTCGAATATTGAATAATTTAACCACGAGTCTTTTTTTTTTTTAAATGCTTTATGCCGTTTAGGGATTGGTTGCATATAACGTAGCAAATCCAAAAAGTTACTGGAATAAGGTCTGACTAATGGAAAATTAGAATATTGAATTTGCATTTCCTTCATATCCTTATATTTTCTCAGCGGCCGGACGAGAACAATTGTGTTCCCGAAAAGGATTCATTTTTATGCTCATAGCTACTGCTCTGTTTGATAATTTGCAGGTTATAAAGTACGAAAGTGTTATTCACGAGTTCGATCCTTATTTCAATTATCGAGTCACTCAGGTTTGTTTTTTCTTGTAGAGAAAGCTTTACTTGTTTTATCGGCATTAATTTTCCTGATTTGCACTTTGGTGTTGATTCTTGAGGGTGAATGTTTTGTAGTCGTTGTTTGATTACTTGAAAAATCACTGTTATGTTGAACTTAATTTTCTAAATCACAATGCCCATGTCTTCAAATTTCTTTATATCGTCATAATGCAAATGCATGTAGATGATATTCTTCTCAATCATATCCTTTACTTCTATATAAAAAAAAAAAAAAAAAAAATCGATGAAGACGATAACGGCCTTGTTTTTTGGTTTCAGTACTTGACAAAGAATGGGATATATGATTTTTGGAACTGGTTTGACGATCGAACCTGGTAATTTCTTTTTTAATCTTTTTTCCTTTTAGCCAGGTTTCTTATGTAAAAATCTTAAACTGGATTTTTTGTGTAATTATTTTCCTCTAGGTATCCTCTTGGTCGCGTTATTGGAGGAACCGTTTACCCCGGACTGACATTGACTGCAGGCACTATATGGTGGTGGGTATTTGAGAGTTCTTAGTAAAAAGTTAAATGCAGTTTATTTTCTCACTCAGTTTTGTTTCTGGATATGGTATACCACTATACTTGTCTCGATCTGGTTTTCCCATGCAAACAGTATTTGAAGTACGTCTCGTTTGGATATAAAAATTATTTTATTTCATCTCATCTCATTATTACTGCTTTCCCAAATTCCCCCACAAAATATAATAAATAATTCAATTTTTTCAAATCTCAAAACAATAATAATATTAAAAAATAATATTCTAACAATATTTTATTTAATTTTAAACTTTCATCTCAACTCACTATCCAAATGGCACAGGTGTTGACCAATCCCATGTTGCTAATATTTTTGAGATTTTACTCTGTGATGGCAGGCTTTTGAGTTCTTTAAACATTCCTCTGTCTGTGGAAACTGTTTGTGTATTTACTGCACCTATATTCTCCGCCTTTGCCTCGTGGGCTACATACCTACTGACTAAGGTGCGTATTATGACTGGAACTGTGCCCTTAGAGTCGAGTTTATCCTCTGCTTTAATTATGATCTTAATTTTGTCTTCATAGGAAGTTAAGGGTGCTGGTGCTGGACTGATGGCGGCTGCTCTTCTGGCCATGGTAAATTATGCAGCGGGTATTCATAACTCTGCAATTTCTTTCTTTATAGTTGGGTTTTTTAGAATGTATACAGAACCAAAACTAAGGCCCTGTTTGTATAGCAAAAGTGTTTCCTTTTGTTTCATCTTGTCTCATCTCATCTCATCGTTATAATTTTTTCAAATTCCCACACAAAATATAAGAAATAATTCAATATTTTCAAATCTCAAAACAACAATAATATTAAAAAATAATATTCTAACAATATTTTATTCAATTTTCAACTTTCATCTAAAACAATCTCATCTCGTCTCACTATCCAAACTGCACATAAGTAATTGCTTCTGCATTGCCGTACATATTTTTTACATGTGATCCTTTTATCATGTTTCTTTTGTGATGTATCTGTCTTTCTGTTGAGTCTAAATCTGCATTTCTCTACTCTTTTATCTTAGATATTCTGATCTCATTTTCGGGGTGCTGTGGTTGGGATAGATTTTTGGAAAAAGCTTACCATTGAAAAATAAAGAAAAATACTTATCAGCAATGACAATTGGGCTTAAATGAATGTATTATGTTGAACTAATATCTAAGCTCACTTGACATCATTTTTTTTTTGGTTGGTGTTTTTTTTTTTTTGGGGGGGGGGGGGGGGGGAGTTGTAACGTTCTTGAAATATGCTCTTGCTCCCTATCTCTGAGATTTTAGTATCTTTTTATAAACATTAATCTTGTTGCATGGTGCCACATATTTGTTTTTTGCAATGCATCAGTATGATCTAGCTCATAATGCTTTTTTTTTTTTTATAAGTAAACAAGCTCATAATGCTCACTGTTCTCTTTTGTACTTTAATTTTCAGGTTCCATCATATATATCTCGATCTGTGGCTGGCAGCTATGACAATGAAGCCGTAGCTATATTTGCTTTGATCTTCACCTTTTACCTTTATATAAAGGTTTGGTTTTGTTAAATTCCAGTAGAGTTTTTCCTATTTATGCACTTTGTATTTACTTCTAAAAAGGATGTAGTTTTCTAATATAATTATACCATTCTGGTTTGTTTCCAAAAAACAAAATGTTAGTTTATGAAACAATTACATGTAGTTTGCTGGCAAACTTTTTCCGATTGATGTATTGTTGGATTTCTACTTGAATCATCATTTTATTTCTGTAATCGTTGTCTGACCACAATATGTTTTTGCAGACACTGAATACAGGATCCCTCTTCTATGCCACTTTAAATGCCATAGCATACTTTTACATGGTAACCTTTGCGTGCTAATGCAGTTTAAGATCTTGTCTATGTTCACCTTTTTTATATTATTTTCTTTTGCAAAAATTCTTTCAGGTTTGCTCTTGGGGAGGGTACACCTTTATCATTAACCTTATTCCGATGCATGTTCTTCTGTGCATTGTAACTGGTCGCTACTCTTCTCGACTGTACATTGCATATGCTCCTCTTGTAAGTATCTATTGCATTCATACAACATGTCTTGTATATGAGCACAAAATTAATGGGCACTATATACAGAGATTGAAGAATGCATGCTAACATTAATCAAAGAATAGTCTCTGGTTCATAACTGTCTCCAAACTAATAATACCACTCTTAAAGGTCACAACTTCCTTGTGATTTCCTTCACTCGAAATAGAGGGTGTCACTGAATTCTCTTGGTTCGCATCAAAATTATGTCTCTTCCAATGCAGGTTGTCTTGGGAACCTTGCTAGCTTCATTAGTGCCTGTTGTTGGATTTAATGCAGTGATGACATCAGAACATTTTGCATCATTCTTGGTGAGTTTTCTTTTGTCTTTTCTCCACTGATAATCGACTCTGATTTTTGTCTTGGGTCAAAGTTATTATAGTGTTGTTTTGCATCTTGATTTTCCATTTCTGAGTGCTCTTGCCTGCCATATCTTTTGGCTCTTGCTAGAAAACTGTAAGCTGTGTTGACTTTAGCAGGCACGATTGAGAGTACATAACTGGACTATGCTACTCTTATGGGTTATAGTCTCATGACTAATTACTTCATGATGGTGTTTCTTTGGAGGCCAACAGAATTTTCAGACACGGTCTTACAAGTGTGGAAAAGATTTAAGGGGACAAAGGAAGGGGCATGAAGTCAGAACTATTTGAAATATATCACTTGGGGTCTGGGGACATAACTTAGGATAAATTGATTGATGCTATCCACTGTTTGTTCTTTTCATTTTGTTCAGTTTGCCACAGGATTTGTTCTCTTACACTTGACCTTGTACATTTTATGCCATGTTGCTTTTATTTCTTTCGCATCTTGATTTCTTCTTGTTAATTTCACTACAGGTTTTCATTATTATCCATGTGGTGGCTCTTGTGTATTACATCAAAGGGATTCTCTCCCCAAAGATGTTCAAAGTTGCTGTTACCTTTGTTGTCTCTATTGGCCTGTAAGCTTTCACCATTCAATTTCACCATTATGTTAATGATATGACTGAAGTCACTGAACAAAAACCTGATCACTTTTTTCTCATTATTTTTTCTGCAGGGTGGTGTGTGGTGCTGTGCTAGCTGTACTTATAGCATTGGTGGCTTCAAGTCCGACAAAGGGATGGAGTGGACGCAGTTTGAGTTTGCTTGATCCGTAAGCATCTAGTTCACTTCATATGCCTTATTTATTTAGCTACTCAAGTCTTCTGTAATGATAATATGGCAAAAGAAGTAGGGCTGTACAACAACCGACGAAACTGGCCAGCACTGATGCAGATCGACTGCCGGAGCATGGAACCGGCAGAGAACCGGTTGGCCGGCAGTAGAAATTCTAGTTTAGGTTCAAACTGGAACCAAACCGGCTGATTAAATATATAGAGATATATATTTTTTATATATATCGTAGTTAAAATGACACCGTTCCACTTTAAGTTTAAGTGAAACGGCGTCTTTTTAGACCTAACGTATACAAAAAAAATATAAGTGAAACGATGTAAACCAAACGGTGTCCTTTTATACGTAACATATTAAAAAAAATAAAAGTGAAATGACACCGTTTGATTTTAAACCAAAAGGCATCATTTCGATTTGATCTCGTCTTCTTCCCTTCCCCCATCTTCTTCTCCGATTTCTCTCATTCTCTCTCTACTCTCTTAGACAAACCTCACCACTAGGGGGACTGAGAATCGATTGAGAACTACCAGAGAACCGCTGGAATCAGTATGGGCGGTATTTCTCCTCCCCATTGCCCGGTCCGGTCGGTTCTTCCATGAAAATCCCCTCCATCAGTCAGCTGTGGTTTTTGTTAAAAACCACCGCGCCGATATGGTTGGTTTTCACCCCTAAATAGAAGTTATAATTATGGTCAAGTGCTACCTGTTTTGTAATTGACCACCCTCTTGAGTTGGCACTGTTTGTTTTGATGAGTAGGCTTTGTCTGGCCTTGAGTTACAAAGTCTAGAGCCTTACTCCCACCACCCCTTCCCTCCAAAAAAATTGCCCTTCATTCACTTTGAGATATATAAGAATGGCTTGGGCTGTTTGTCATTCTGTTGGTTTTCTCATATTATCAGAATAATTTTTGTTATACTGTTGATACTTCTAGTTATATGTTAGCATGCAACATTATTTTTTTTCAATTTATTTTTGCTGTATCTTGACAGAACATATGCAAGCAAGTACATACCTATTATTGCTAGTGTTAGTGAGCATCAGCCTCCGACTTGGCCTTCTTATTTTATGGACATCAATGTCTTGGCATTCTTGGTTCCTGCTGGAATTATAGTAAGTTTCGAACTGCAACAAATGTATGCTCTGTTATGTATACTTGTGACATCTTAACATGCTCTGTTTACTTTGGTAGGCATGCTTCTCGCCACTGTCTGATGCAAGCTCCTTTGTGATCCTTTATATTGTCACATCTGTTTATTTCTCTGGAGTCATGGTGAGCCGGCTTTGGGGATATCATGTGTCTTTTTTACTTTCTTCTTTCTAGTCTCATATTTCTATGTCTGTCTGTTATCATTGTTTCGGCTAATATGACAGGTGCGGCTTATGCTTGTACTTGCTCCAGCAGCATGCATCATGTCTGGGATTGCTCTTTCAGCAGCTTTTGATGTTTTTACACGGTCAATCAAATTTCAGTTGCCTGGAGCAACTGAAAATTCTGAACGTGATGTAAGCTTTGTTTTCTATACACAGTACTGTGCACATGCATTCTTCTGTGCCCACTTAGTAAGTATAATCAGGAATAAACTTCATCTTCTTTCTTTGACCATTAAGGCAGGGGAAACTAGTTCCAATAGTGTTGTAGCACAGAATGATGTGGCCAAGACTGAAAAGAATGAAGATGCAGTGAAGGAGCGACCCTCGAAAAAGAATAGGAAGAAGGAGAAGGAGAAGGAGAATGTGGAAAAGCCTTCCGTTAAGTCCCAAATTAAGAAGAAGCTACTGATTTTACCTTTGGAAGCATCTATCATAGCTATTTTCTTGCTTGTGTTGCTGGGCGCTTTCTATGTGGTATTGGAATCGTCTTCTTTCTCCATATATAAGAATATTTTGGTGAAGCGTATATATTATTCCTTGTCCAACTTTTAGTTCAATTGATATATATTTCACCCTTCTGGCCTGATGGTTATCCTAAAAGTACATGATATATTGTTCTTGAATTTCCCGTGGATTTAAATGCTAACATCCATACGATGCTTTCCTCCTTTGTACTCCCGTTTGTCCTTTCATAAGATGTTTTTCTTGATGAACGAAGGCCTCCAATTTTGATTATCTTTCTTTTTGAAGGTTCACTGTGTCTGGGCAGCGGCAGAAGCTTATTCAGCTCCTTCAATCGTTCTAACATCTCATTCACATGATGGTCTTCATGTTTTTGATGATTTTCGAGAGGCTTATGCATGGTTGAGCCACAATACTGAGGTGGATGATAAAGTGAGTGTTGTGTCATGTATTTTCCTTTATCATACCACAATTTTGTTCTATTCTACATCGTTTTCTTTGTTTTCATGAATCTGAAGTCTAGCAAACTTTTCTTTAGTTTCTTTCTGGTATCATCATCTGAAGTTGCAGTGGTATCGTGAGCTTGTTTATAATTTAAGCCTTCATGATCTTACTAAATCTGTTACTTCTCAAATCGTGGAAAAAAGAAGAAGAAGAAGAATGTCTTGATTACAATTATTTCCACCAATGGGCTTACTCAAAGTACTTGTAGATTGCTTTTTCTGGCCACAAAGAAAGTTTCTTGTAGAATGAGTTGGATAAAGCTATGATAGATATAATTGCTGGGGTGAGAATATTGGGGTAACATATTGCTTTTGTCTACATTAATGCTCTGGTTCTGATGATTTCCACAGCTTCATTCATTATTTCTGTTCTTCAGGATAGTTGAATGTTAAATGCTTATCAATGTCAGGATTATAACTACTAATGAAAAAAAAATATGTCAGGAGAGTAATTGCTTAGAGCCAACTGAGCGCTTCCCTGAATTTGAGTTCTATTTTTATTTTACTATGTTTGTGAGATATCTATAAAATTGAGACCTATGTCGATGTATGTGGATATTGTGCCTTCTATTGAATTTTTTCACTAATGTGAGCAAATGAAGTTATTTAGTACACTGATTCCTTGCTGAAAATTTCAGGTTGCATCTTGGTGGGACTATGGTTACCAAACTACGGCTATGGCTAATCGTACTGTCATTGTTGACAACAATACATGGAACAACACACATATTGCTACTGTTGGTACTGCAATGTCTTCTCCTGAAAAGGCAGCGTGGGAAATTTTCAACTCTTTAGATGTAAAATATGTTCTTGTTGTCTTTGGAGGTATATTTCTGTCTTCAATGCTTGAGATTATTATTTTTTTATTGGTGCCAGGTGTCCAGGACAAAGATGCTTGAGATTATTTTAATAATGAGAGAGTTTTATTCTGAAGTTCTATTTCTTATTAGGTCTTGTTGGCTACCCCAGTGATGATATCAATAAGTTCCTGTGGATGGTCCGTATAGGAGGCGGTGTATTCCCTCATATCAAGGAACCTGATTACCTTGTGAGTTATCACAAACAATTGCTAGCCCAAACAGTCATCACTAACAAAATGGGATATATAATTCTTTTGGCAAAGAAACTGGATGATACGTTAGTTTAGTGATAAATTCAATTTTCCTTCTATTTAACAATGCTCCTTTTATGTTTGTATATAGAGAGATGGTCAGTATCGCATCGATTCTCAGGCCACTCCAACTATGCTAAATTGCCTCATGTACAAACTCTCATATTACAGGTAAATTATGTTGTAAAGTTGGAGGTTTAAATGTGGAGGTTGTATTTGTCTTGAATGTTTGGATGTTGAATTTTCTCTCTCTTTATTACCTGTCAAAAAAATTTTGCCTCTTTACTATAGGTTTGTGGAGACAGATGGTAAAGCCTTTGATAGGGTACGGCGTACAGAAATTGGGAAGAAATATTTCAAACTTACCCATTTTGAAGAGGTCAGTTGATCTTAACATCTGGTTTTTAGAAGTGCTATGGGATGTTAGAAATATGTTTGGAAATGGCTACTGTGACTTAAAAACATTGCTAGGGATAGTTTCTCAAAGTTATAGAACAGCTCCTTGCTAAATGTGGGCAGTGAAATGCAGCTGTTAATTGACGCAAGCATTAAACAGTTCCAGTGTGCTTTTTTTCCCCTAACCTATGTAATTCTTCCGTACTCAAAACTATTGCCCTCAAGAGTATAGAACACTGGCAATAAAGTGTATTTTTTATGGTCACGTAAGTATTGTCCATTTGCTAATTTTGGCCCTCTCCTTCCTATTTTGATGCGGTTAGATTTTGTGATATTTGTATTGATTTCCTTTCCAAGATGTTATCTTATGCGAGCAAATTATCCTCATTAAAATAGATACTGTAAGGAAGTGTTCATTCTCATTTTTTCACAAGAGAATGTATGAGCTTTGCCGATCTAATGCAACTAGGCAAATTTATTAAAAGTCTTCTTATGTGAAGTGCATGTGCTTTGTCTGATTGGACTTTTGTGGCATTTGATCAATTTAGGTGTTTACAACTCATCATTGGATGGTTCGCATATACAAACTGAAACCTCCGAAGAACAGGATACGGGGAAGGGCCAAGAAATCAAAATCGGTACTTAATTATTTCTACTTTCTTCTTTATGTATCGGGAGATTTGACCCCGTGTCATCAACATAACCGCTTTTATATTATTTTGGTTCTTCACAGAAAGCAAGCTCGACGACTAGCACCAAAAGAATTGGGACGAAAAAGAAGAATCCTTGGCACTAATGTCTTTATGCAACCCCCCCCCCCCCCCCCAGCGGGGGGAATTCAGTGACTAGTGGATCCATGAAAGTGTACCAGAGAGCCATTTTGGAGGACTGCGCTGGCATAGTTAGTCATGTTTTCTTACACAATTGCAAAATGATCGGTCCGAATATATATTTGCAGCCTCGAAAGATTTTGTACTTTTCTAGTCTCTTAACACTTGGCGAACACATTCAGGTAGTTGTTTGGGATTGGCTTCAAGTTCTACATTCACTGTACTTCTCTGGCCCATTAGAGTAAACTTCCTTTTTTGCCATGTGATTTTCTTCTTTCTTTTTTTTTTTTTTTTTTTTTTTTTTTTTTTTTTTTTAATTTTTGCGGTAAATGCCCTGTGGCATTGCCAACTTGAGATTATTCTGTTTCTGTTTTCTTAACATGCCTAGGAAAATTCACTGGATTCGCTGCATTTTTTGCCTCCCGTAGCACAATGATGAAATCTCACAGAAATGGGACAAAAAATGCTGAAAGTCTCAAGACTAGGCACGTTAGTAGAACGGATTTCCCTTATGCATTTCGGGAAATAACTTGGTAAACAGCGCCTGATTATGGTTAAGTTTCTCAAAGATGCTTTTATCAACGGGTTTTGATCATTTCTCTCTCTTATATGGGTGAGTGCACCATCTGGACTTTCCCTTTTAATGGACAAAGTAATCAAAATTCTTTACTAGGTACATTCTTGTTATGGTTAATGCCATTATTTCTCTATATGTTTCAAGTGACTAGCCTCCCATTTTAGCATCGCAAATTATGATACAAGATCGGAATCGGTTTCCAGCACCTAATCGGTAATACGGTATGGTTTAGGTAATAGCATAAAAGTTTAACTTCCTTGAGAGTTATATTCTCAGCAAAAAGATTTGCACCATGACCAAAGAAATGAGAAAAAGAACCATTCCATATATGTATGCATAACGCTACGGTAGAAATAACAATTTTTAAGAGCCTTTAAACCATCTAGAAACTTTATTAATAATAAAATTAGCTTCCATATTCATGACATTGTTAGACCTGCAGTTCTTTCTAGCAAGCCAAATTTCCCATGATGGGAGAAGAGCCTTGCTGCAAAAGAAGAATACTTAATTCAACAGGCTTAAAGTGAAGACACCAAGTGGAGCTTAGATCTTTAATCTTGAGACAGAGGAAAGAGCAACGCTGTATAGATGGACAAAGAATAGGAATCTACTTTATAGCAATCTGGGGAATACCAAATAAATAATTAGCCAATTCTCTGAAAGCAGCAACATCTCAATACAAGAGGAATACAACATAGCTGTACGGCTGAATCTAGGGACACTCCATCAAGCCAATGTTTCCAACAGGATCAAAACCTTGGAAGTGAGCAATATTGTACAGAAAGAGTAAAGAAGAAGATAATCTAATAAAATCCAAAGTAGAACTGGTTTGAAAAAAAGATCATTCAAGAGAATGCAAATTCGGAGATTCACGCTCTCCTTTGGCTAACAAGGAGATTGGATCTCACTTGCAGAAAATGGGCATCACAAAGCTATGACATAAAAAGGGCAATTCCAGCTACCATTGATGGTCACATCGTTGAAAAGTACACTGGAAGAGAAACAAGAAACCTTGTATTTCAAGTGTGCAGAACAAATTTTCGAACCACAAACTAGTATTAACAGGCCTAATCTGAAGATTTGGTTCAATAAAAACCTCAGATTTGATTAGTTTTTTTGGTGCATAAAAGTTATCAGGGTGTCCTAAAAGTTCATTGGAAAAAGCTTGAGGCCGGATGAGTGCCAAACATGCTTTCCCACTGGCCAATAGGAACATGCCATGTAGGCATTCCATGGGAGAGTAAAATGAAGGTTAATGTACCAAATTTTGTCTTATGAGTTAGAAGAATCACCTCTCTCCTTCTCTCTCCCTCTCCCATCTGCGTTACTTTATGCGCCAAACACAAGAATCACGCTCGACGGAACCTATCTGCAGGATGGAGCCAGCCTTCTCGAGCCCCCATCTGCTCTCCACTCCACCACGCCGAAAGCCCCAAAGAAATAATCTTTATGTTGAAAGGTAAATAAAATGTGTTCTTACAATAATCTTGCTTGCCTAATGAAGGTTAACATAAAAATTAAATTAGTTAGGAATAACATTTTTACACACTGCAGCAATTTCCTTCAATTTGTATTGTCTTTGCCTCGTTAGTTCAAATCAGAAGGTATAAAAATACTTATATCTAACTGTAAATATGGGAGTACTTATATCTAGAGTGTTGAGTCTACTGCAATCTAGTGGTCTCGATTTTTTAATAATTTTGTGGTTGTGTTGGTTGGCCATGTTTTCTAAATGTGATGCTCTAGCAGTGTTTTTGAATTGTTCTTTTGTTTCTGATTTGACATAATTTCATTTTTTTAATGTTTGATTGTAATGTTTGGATGTATCAAGGTTGAGTGAATGATGAGTACATCAAGAGATCACGTTGAGATTTTAGACAGTGATAATTCTAGCATCGATGAAATTAAGATGATTGTAGAGGATGGTCAGGTTGAACAAAACAAGAACATGCCCAAAGAAGGCCATACAATGTCATCTTCATATGTGAAGCCGTATGTGAGGCTAGAGTTTGACGATATATAGGATGCACTAAGTTGCTATAAAGTCTTCTCCAGGCGAATTGATTTTAGCATTCGAACAAATTATACTCGGTTGTTAAGTATAGATAAATCATTAATTGGTGTAGAATATGTGTATTCAAGAGAAGAATTCCGTTGGAATCATCGTAAACTTAGAGAGAGAGAGAGCAAGACCTGAGGCTCCGAAACAAAGTGTGGGTGTAAGGTGATAATGACAATAAAGAAGAATGGAGACAAATGGGTTGTATCGAAGTTTGTACTCCAGCATAATCATGAGTTGTTGACACCTAAGAGTACAAGTTTGCATCGTGGGCATAGACAAGTGACACCAACGCAAAAAAATTAATAGACACACTAAATGAGTTGGAGATACCAACACGAAAAATAATGTGCATATTGAATAAGGAGTCAGGTGGTGATTATAATGTTGGTTGCATTATTAAGAACATTCAGAATTATTTAGGCAATTGAATGAAGCAACTTCTTGATGAGGGAGATGCACAAAAGTTATATGAGTGTTTTTTGAAAAGCGAACGTAATAATCTAGGCTTTGTATATTCGATCCAAGTTGATGCAAATGGGTCGATGGGAAATTACTTTTGGGTAGATGCGAGATCAAAAGCCGTATATCAATATTTTGTCGATGTTATTAAGTTTGATGTTACGTACCTAACAAATCGCTATAAGATGCTCTTTGTTTCATTCACTGGAGTTAACCATCATTATCAATCTATCATATTTGGATGTGTTATTGATAAATGAGACACCCAAGTCTTACACATGGTTATTAAAAATATGGTTAGAAGCGATGCTTGGTCGTGCTCCCTCTACATTAATAACTAATGATGACAAGTCAATGACTAAGGCCATCGTGAATGTATTGCCCAAGACAACTTACAAATTGTGCTTATGACATATCTTACAAAAAGTTCCTGAACATCTAGCTCATGTTTATAACATATATGCACAATTTAAACATGATTTTAACCATTGCATTCATGAGACACTAACTATTGAGGAGTTTGAGTTGGAATGGACTGAAATGTGTTTGAAGTACAAATTGAAAAAAAATAGTTGGTTGCAAACTATTTATATCAAGAGAGAAAAGTGGGTGCCTGCTTACTTGAGATCTAAATTTTGGTGGAATATCCACAACTCAACGAAGTCACAGTATGAATAAGTTTTGTAAAGTCTATGTTCGTTCAAGTATGATGGTAAGTGACTTTGTCCATCAATATGATAAATCTTTGAATGCCCATTATCTAAGTGAGAAAGAGAAATATGTGAAGACAAAAACATCGAGACCAATTATGAAAACTTCCACTAGTATTGAAGAAGAAGTGGCCAAGCTCTACACAAAAAATCATTTTTGATCTTTCAAGATGAGTTATTTAGTAGTCAAATGTTCAGGGCATACAAAATACATAAGGAAGATGGACACAAAATTTATTTGGTAGGCATTAATGGGTATGAAAAGCTGACATATGAAATAGCACTTAGGATGGAGAAAAATGTTGTTTCTTGCACATGTTATAAGTTTGAATTTATTGGCTTCCTATGCTGGCATATCTACAAGTTTTGACAAAAAAAAAAAAAAAAATGTTTGGACCTTGTACTGTAATCATATGTGTTAGAGAAGTGGACGATCAATGCAAAGAGTCGCGTGGTACAAGGGATATGTGTCGATAAGGGGCCATTGGAGACTGTCCCAACTGCATTAGTCATGAAACATCGTTTGATACTACAATTTTATATAGTTGTCGAGATGGGATTACTATCTATTAAGAAATATGAGCATGCTTGTAGAGGAATAGAGACTATTCATTAAGAGCTTCTCTTGATGAATGATGATGACGATGGTGGTAATAGGGATAGACATCCGGTCCAGAGCCAATTAGTTCTAAATTTTTCATTGCAAGATCCTCCAATCATTATATCTAAAGGAATGCCCAAATCATTACAACACAAGAATCCAAAGGAATATGCACTAATGAAGAGGCGACGATACAGCATTTGTAAACAAGAATGACATGTTAGAAGCAACTGCCCATCACATAGGTAATTGCGATGATTTTATTATGTTTATAATTATATCGTATGTTCCTTGTATGAACTTTTAACTTGATGAAATATTTTTTTATAGGAATATGGGTGAACCAAGTTTAAATATATTACCTCCAGACTCGGCCACTACGTCAACACCATTTGATATGTATGAATACTAATCTTATTTTATTAATTTTATATTTAAATGTTTGATTTGGTCACTTCTTGTCACCCCTTTGTGAAAATTGTTTATGGTTTGTTGAAATTTTCAATTTTCACAAGATGATTAATTACTGGGTAGCTGATTTTTTGTAGCCATTATACTTTTGTAGGCATCATACTTTTGATTTTCTTGTTTTTAGTAGAAAAATTGACCTTGAAATATGTATATTGAGTAAATTGAAACAGAAATTTTATTTTTGCTTTCATTTCTTCCTTTCGAAATTGTTGTTTGTACATCTGTTTCTTTATATCTAAATTTCTCCAAATTTTGGGATTCATTCAGTTTGTGGAGCTTATAATTAAGCAATTTGAAAGTGAATTCCTAGCACTTTTGAGCCATTGAGTCACCTTCTCTGTCCTTAATAAAATAATGTGATAATAGCTCAGTTGTAGAAAGGAGATGAATTAATATAGATATATATGTATATATATCAATTACTTTTGTAGCCATTAGAAAGGGGATGAATTGTAAGTTGGATTGTTGTAATCTGGATTTTCCTTATAAAAGAGAAAACAAGAAATGATTTTCCTTGTAATATGGCTACATATGTATGGGTATGCCACTTCAATCATTCCAAAAGAGAAAAGAAAAATCAACATATGCAGCCAAAAAAGTCACTCCATTCATCATATAATATTCAAATAGTTTTTTACAAAAATTGATCTAGAAAATAAACACAACGTGTTCTGATAAGCCAAGTACATCTTAATGTAGCATTAAATGATTTACAGAGCATGAAGGCTCATAAAATTTAAAACTAAGAAATAACGCAATAAATACAATCCAATATGCAATCAAGGCATATTTGTACTTCTTCTTCGTTGATTTGAATTTGATGTGTTCAATTATTGCATGTCCATATGCTACCATTTCATTTCTTCGTGGTGATAATCCCAAGGTTCATTTACAACAATCCAGTTATTCTATTTCAAGATCAACCCATTCGAAAAAAGCCACACTATTTTTTATCCTTATAATTTGGACAATTGAAAAACCTTCATCCAATACTTTTTGGGTTGTCCAACATCCGCATTTTGGAGGGAATGCTACAATAACATAGCGGTCTTTGTCCCGATATTATTTCATCTCTTGCCCTCATAGACCTTAAGCTAGATATGGTGTCTCCACTATTTTCCATATTGTTGCAAAAAGAAGAAGAAAAAGAAGAAGAAGAAGAAGAAGAAGAAGGAAACACTGCATTAAAGATTGCAAAATTAAATAGTTAAATCTTCAATGTACACAGAAATACTTGGTTAAGGTTATGTATATGTGTGTATTTATTTAACATTTCAAAAACCAAAATGGCAATAATAACATTTCCCATTTTGCACAGTCTTAATGAGTAATCTGGATTATTGTAATATGGATATATGCTATCTCATGACATCATGTTGTAATCTGGATTATTGCAAAAAATTATACTTCAACAACTCTAAACAGTCACAAATTTTATATAGAAGTTAATCAATGAGTAACTCCATAATTTGTTTGCATGCTATTTTATGTATTTGGCTTTAAATCAGCACGTTAATAAAAGATAGAGTCATGTATTCTTTGTTCTTTGTTCTCAAACCGAAGTAATAAAATCATCCAAAATATCTAAGATCACAGCTGGTGTTCAATTTGACAAAGATCAAAATAAGGGATTTTCTTAGAAAATGATTGTTTTTTTTTTCCACAACCATACAAGTGATTTCTTCAACACAACTGAAAATCCAGATTTGCATAAATGAAAACTGCAATATGCAAGATGTTGCATTCGTTTCACAAAACTAACTAGCACACAATTTCTAAAATGGCTAACCCTAAACTTGTAAATCCTAAGCATTACAGTCTCCAACACAACTTGTATACAATAATCTTTATTTTTTACCAAAAGGCCAAAGACAATACAAATTGAAGGAAATCACTACAGTGTGTAAAAATGTTATTCCTAACTAATTAAATTTTTATATTAACCTTCATTAGCCAAGATCATTGTACCAAGTTCAATTTTTTTTTAACCTTTCAACCTGAAGATGATTTCTTTGGAGCTTTCGGTGTGGTGGAGTGGAGCGCAGATGAGGGCTCGAGAAGACTAGGGCTCCATTGCATAGATGGGTTTCGTCAAGCGTGATTCTTGTGTTTGGCGTAAAAAAGAACCCAAATTTGGGAGGGAGAGGGAGAGAGAAGGAGAGAGGTTATTCTTCTAACTCATAAGACAAGATTCGGTGCATTAGCCTTCATTTCACTCTCCTATGGAATGCCTACGTGGCATGTTCATTTTGGCCGGTGAGAAGACATGTTTGGCACCCATCCGGCCTGAAGCGTCACTCAAGTTCATAACCTCCAACCCAGTTTAATATGTAATGACCTAATAAAAAATAAATAAAAGATGCAATACCTTTAGAACATCATGAAAACTACACAAGCTCAATCGTCTTTCCTGTAGTTTAAGTATTTTCCCAAGCAATCTAGTTTTTACTGAAAAAATTTATAATCATACAAACTCTTGGAAAAAAGCAATATCCTCATCAATCAATCTTCCTTCCATGAAAGCTCCCTAAATATAAATCTTGACAAATAAATGGCCAACAATTCAAAGAAAAACCACTAGAAAAACCATTTGCACCAGTGGCTGCATATGTGAGATTAGACAACATAGCATACTTAACCTCATGCTTAGGAGGTGTGGCCAAGAGCATTTCATTGTCAGCTTCCGAGACTAGCTTAGTAATAATTTGAAAAGAAGGCAAAAGGATCAATGATAGTCTCAATAGAGTGTTTTCTCAAAGATATACTCATCTATAATCCCAAAGGGAAGCATCAAAAAGCTTACAACAAATTTCTTTCTTCTGTTTTTAGCTTGCTATGAAAAAGTTTGATATTTCTCTTGTCAAAATACTGAAAAACCAAGAATACCAAGAGAGATTTTGGAAAAACCTCATGCTGTGTGTAGCGTAATTCTCATTAAGTAGTAGGCAATCAGCCCATGCTTTACAAGGAAAGAAAAGATTACCATACATAGTAAATTCTAACGTATAAGTCCCTAAGAATTAGCATTTATATATGGTAAGAACATTATTTGTACAGCTAGTATAAACAGATAAATATACATGGTAAGAATTAGCATTTTATTATATGCGGTAACATCCTCCCTCAAATTGATGCAGGTAAGTCAACCAACAACAATTTGCCAACAAGAAATTGATGCCGCTGTCGAGTCATGGCTTTGGTGAAGACATTAGCCACCTGGAGATCAGTAGAAATGCAAGGAAGAGATATCATCCGACTTTCTAAGGTATCGCGGATAAAATGACAATTAATCTCCATGTGCTTTGTGCGTTCATGAAATACGGGATTGGTTGCAATCTGAATAGCACTGGTGTTATTAGCATAAAGAGGGGTAGAATGAATCTGAGGAAACCCAAGCTCTTCAAGAAGACTGCGTAGCCATACAATTTCAAAACAAGCAGTGGACATGGCACGATATTCGGCCTCAGTAGATGATTTAGAAACACGATCTTGCTTTTTACATTTCTAAGAAATTAGGGCATCACCTAAGAACATACACCAACCTGTAGTAGATCGACGTGTATCCGGACACCCAGTCCAATCAGTATCACTATATGCATCAAGTTAAAGAAATGAGCATGTAGGAAAGAATAACCCATGAGTAGGTGACCCTCGAAGATAGCAGATAATGCGGCGAACCACAGCAAGATGAAGATGCCCAGGAGAAGACATAAACTGGTTGACCTGATAAATGGCATAGGAGATATCTGGTCAAGTAGATAAGACTCACAACCAGGCGCTGATAGAGAGTAGGATCATCCAGAAGATCCCCTTCATCTTTCCTGTATTTGACATTTACCTCCATAGGGGTATCAACAGAAGAAGTGTCCTTCAAACCAGCCAAAGTGATAAGATCTTGAATATACTTATGTTGGTTCAAGAAAATACTATTGGCTCGATGATAGACCTCCAGTCCCAAGAAGTATGTGAGCTGGCCAAGATCTTTCATGTGAAAAGTTGTATGTAATAGCTGCTGAAGCTTAGTAATTAAACCACAGTTAGTGCCAGTAATGATAATATCATTCATATAAACCAAGAGAAGTACTATACTCGTAGCAGATTTGTGGAAGAAAAGAGAAGAATCATACTGACTTTGTGTAAAAGAGAATGTAAGAAGTGTACTATGAAACTTCTCAAACCAAGCCTGGGGAGTTTGTTTGAGCCCGTACAAAAAATGCCTTAGCTTACAGACATCTTGAGGAGAAGAAGTAGTCATACTAGAGGGACAATTCATGTAGATCTATTCTTGGAGATCACCATGAAGAAAGGCGTTCTTCACATCCATCTAATGCAAGATCAGGTCCCAGGTCAAGATCTTGAGGGGGCACAGAGGAAGTGGAACCAGATTCAAGACGACTACGTCTTTCATACAAAAAATCAGGTTTGAACCTATCCACAATTGTTAGAGAATCAGAAAAACTATGCATAAAAGATAAAGATGAAGAAGGCAGCTCAACATGAGAGGGGAAGAATTGTTGATTTTCAAAGAAAACCACATTTCTAAAAACTCTTATACGACGAGCATGGGGATCATAACAAACATATCCCTTTTGAGGGATAGCATAACCAAGAAAAACACACTTAACAGATTGAGCAGTAAGTTTATGTCATTCATGAGCAGAGAGATCTACAAAACAAACACAACCAAATGCACGGAGATCATAATATGAAGGAGAATGGCCAAACAACTTAAAGAAATGAGAAACATTATTTAACGTAGGAGAAGGTAAATGATTGATAAAATGAACCGAAGTAGAAAGCGCTTCACACCAAAAACGATGAGGAAACAGAGGATTCAAGTAAGAGAGTTCTTTCTTACCACATCAAGAAAATGACGATTTTTTCGCTCAGCAAGAACATTTTGTTGCGGTTTCAAAAGACAAAAATGTTGAGAGATGATCTTTTTGCTTTGAAGAAAGCCCTGAAACTCATTAGACATGTATTCTCCAAAATTAGATTGCAAGACCTTGATGCTAGCGGAGAATTGAGTCTCAAAAAGTGCAAGGAAGCGCTTAAATATTAAAAAACGCCTGCCTTAGCCTGAAGGAAATAAACCTAAGTAAAATAACTAAAGTCATCTATGAAAGTAACAAAGTACTTATAATACGCATGATAAACAACAGGTGCAATCCCCTAAACCTCACTACGAATAATATCGAAAGTGTGAGGCACGAGATGCATGATAAGGAATAAGTAAAACTTTACTTTTGCCAAGTTTGCATGTTGTACAATCAAAAGTAAGATCAAGAGAAGAAAATGCTTTATTGCCCAATAAACCAAAGCTAAACAAAGTATGAAGTACATGCGAGTTTGGGTGGTCTAGACGTCTATGCTACATTTGATTTCCATCTCAAACAACATTACATGCAAAGGAAAGTAAAGGAAAACTAGGTATAATTTTGAAGGAGATATGTGTAGATGAAAGGTCGTTCCGCTTTAAGCTCCTTCGCGATCATCTTCTCGGATACTTGATCCTGCACAACACAACCACAACGAGAGAAATGAGCATTACAATTATGATCGACCAATTGACCAACAAAAATAAAACTTGTGGACAAGTCAGAAGACACAAAAATATTAGTCAAGGAAGAAGAAAGATCACCAACAGCGTGGATAGGTAGAGAATTGCCATCAACGGTGTTAATTTTCAAGTTTCCATCATATTTTCCATTGGTAAGAGGGACAACAATATTGGTTATATGGTTAAAGGCTCTAGAGTTAAAATACCAAGGCTTAGAGAGAACTGTATGATTACTTGAGAACCCAAAATCAGAAAAAACAAAAAGTATCATATATTGTACCATTTCAAGAGTGAGGGTGTTCGGGTTTGCTATGGTTGGAGAAGCAGGAGTAGGAACAACCTGCAAGGCAGCAGGCAACGTAGCAGAACTGGAGGCACTAACCAAGGCATTATAAGCAGTTCCCTGCTTCATTTCAGGTCAAATGGGACAAGCAGGGATGATATGACCTTACTTCTTGCAATAGTTATAGAACTTCTAAGGACAATCCCGAGTAATATGACCAAAGGCTTTACAGCTAAAGCACTGGACAACACACATGTCTCTACCTTTATTCCTCCCTTGTGCTGCATAGGCCACAGTAACAGTCGCACTAATATTAGCCCGATGTTCCATGGAAACTTGAGTTACTAGACGCTGCTCCTTTCAAAGAAGTTCACTCAAACAAGCATCCAAAGAACAGGATTATGATTCATCAAATTAGAACGTGCAATGTCAAAATCATATTGCAGTTTCATCAAAAATTGATCTTGCTTGTTGGTTGCATGCACTGCTAAGACAGTAGAGAGAGCTGCAGCTGGAACATTAGCATAAACAATGTCTGAATAGTTGGCCCAAAGATTTTGAAAACCAGAAAAATATTCCTCAATTGGAGACTCCCCTGTGTGAAATTAGCCATCTCATACTCGAATTGAAATTGCCTAACCGTGTTGTCTTGATTGTAAAACTTATTGAGATAATTCCACATGTCAATAACAGTTTTATAAGGCCTTGGATTAAGAACAAGGTGTGGCTCAACAGAGCTAAGGATCCAGGTCATAACCCGAGCATCCTTGATTTTCCATTTCAACAAAGCCTATACATCTCAAGGTGTGGGATCACTCCCATCGATACGACCCCACAATTGTTTCCCTTTGACAAATAATTGAAATTGAAACTCCCGACCAGAATAATTTTTGCCAGTAAAATGAATATAGAACTAGTCCAACTTATCTGATGACATGATGGAACCAAAAATAAAATATCCCACTACAAAAGTTGCGCACCAAAATAGAAAATGCTGAGAACCAATATAAAAAACCAAAACAAAAGGTGCCAAAAAATGAATCTAAACCAGGAACCAAAACAAAAAGTGCCGAAATCCAGAACAGACCCAAGAACTAGCACAGACAGCACCAAAATCCATAACATAGACAAAAAAACTTGCCCAGTCAATGTTGAAAGCCACAAAGAAACCATAAACAAGCCCAAGTGACGCCGAAATCCCCAAAGGAACACCCTCGAGAGAAAGAAGTTTGAAACAAGCAAGGAATTAGAAACCTGCTCTTGATACCATGTAAAAATATTGATAAATCGAGAATACCAAGAGAACTTTTGGAACAACCTTGTGCTATGTGCAGCGTAATTCTCATTAAGTAGTAGGCAATCAACCCCTGCTTTACAAGGAAAGAAATGATTACCATAGATAGTAAATTCTAACATATAAGTCCCTAAGAATTAGCAAATTAGCATCTATACATGGTAAGAATATTACTTGTACAGCTAGTATAAACAGATAAATATACATGGTAAGAATTAGCATTTATTATATGCGGTAACATCTCTCATCTTCATATAGCCAATAATCAGTCTTTGTTTCGTAAAGTTCTCCTTCTAAAGTGAAATTGAACCATAAGATTGCTGCAATTTCTGTAAGGCCTCAAAAGCAAAAGATGACCCCTGAACTTAAAATTCATATTCGGATGTTTGAATTCTATCCCAATACTGACTCAAAAGAGTGATACATATTATCAAAAGTTGACATGTTCCAATCTTTAAGAGCAGGAAAATCTGTGAAGACCAGGAAGAGGACAATCCAATTCTGAAATAAATCTAACAAATTCTAGGAAATTACGACGAGATACCCACATTCATTGAAATAAGATCCTACTCTAGCAACATGATTATTTTAAAGAAGCAAAGGGGTGTCGTCATAACGATTTTTCTCAAGATGACTGAGCAAATACAGCAGAAAATTCAAAATACATTACTTCAGAAGGTATTAACTACAAAACCAAATGAACTTTGAGCTAATAAAACGAAAGCCATAAAGAGCATTATCATAAATGAAATCCAAGAATTCAGATTTAGCCATTCGGGAGAAAGGACTACCCCTAGCTTCTCATGATCCCATTTAATAACGAAGTCACCAATAGCCGTCCAAGGGAAACCATCAGGAATTGACCAGTTAACAACTTCCACAAAGTCTCTAAGAGATATGTGCATTTAGCA
The DNA here is from genome assembly GCA_011037825.1 of Carya cathayensis. NCBI lineage: Eukaryota > Viridiplantae > Streptophyta > Magnoliopsida > Fagales > Juglandaceae > Carya > Carya cathayensis. The sequence continues at coordinate 3,471,663 of QGSO01000167.1, read as the reverse complement.
TAAACCAAGGGGAAAAATGACATCAACACACAACCAAGAAACAGAGAATGTGAGGTGGCTATCAAGCAAGGTAAGAACGCGCATCTAAATACCAGGTTTTATGCACTGACAAATCTTCCTTCCAGCACTTTCATTTGAGTAGAGACAGCTGACAAACCCAACTTAGAGCAAATAGGATCAGCTTTAGCAAGAGGAACCATGAGTTCTTAAAAGGCTACAGAAAAGGCAGATTGCGTCTTTACAAGATTTGTAAGTGTAGTCAGAGTTCCTTTATGGGATATACCCCGAGCAGTCCAGGCCATAGTCAAATAGGAAGAGAGATTTTGTTCTGGTAAGAATACATAAACACGATACATTTTCTGCTTTTTCATCCTAGCATTATCCTCAACAAGGTCAGAATCTGAATGCTGAGCACATCCACATGCTCTAGAGTTAAATCTGGACCGAATGGAAAACCAGATGAAGCTTATCAATAAGAACATCAAATGAATTTCTTAAAGCAATCTCATCACCACTACCGTTTTTTAGAGAGCCGCAGTTGAGACTAATAATGGAATCCTTCATGATAGATCTAGGATTAGGTGGTTTGGCCTCTAAAGGAATAGAAGAAGGTAGAGCAACAGAAGGTTCAACCTCATTAGGACAGAGGTTCCAATCACTAGACTTCCGCTATCAGAGGAATAACATTCTGCATATTTAATTTAGAAGAACGAAAAATTGTGATAACTGGGGAAGCAGAAGACGTGAAATTCATTAACCAAAACCAATGTTTGCCATCAAAGTTTCCTTTGGAGATTTCTCCAACTCCAGGCATAATCACTAAAATCATGCCCCTAAAAATAAGAACAATGCCGAGATCTTTCATTAATCACCCTCAACCAAAAACACACCTCATTATTAAAATCAATCCAAATTTTATCATCTTTAAGCACAGTTAAATACATCTCTATACAGATCTGAACATAATTAGCCCTTGTGTGAGTTAGAGAGAAGGAGACCAGCAACCAAGAATTTACCAAGACATTTCACAATTTTTTTTTTAATAAAAGAAACACAAAAATCAATCAGTAACAAAGGAAATCTAAATTAGACAGGAGCCATGGGAGTAACGAACTGAATATGGGTACACGTAGGATCCAGTCTACCACACTTCTGCACAGCTGCTCCAACAATAAATTCTCATTATTGGCAATGATTTTAAATATTAAATTGTACAGATGATACTACATCTGACAACAAACTACCTGATACACATACCCAAACTCTGAAGTAAGAAACAATACTTTCCTATCATCAAACCTTTTTCTATTTTGCAGTCTGTCATCATATGCGGTATAAGACATAAGAAATAAAAATCAAATAAAAGAGAGAAGAACCCCACCATATCCAGCGAAAACTCTTGTGGCAGTTTGGACAGAAGAGTTGGCTTCCGAGTAGCTTATGGGAAGGACTCAAACACATATCCGCACCCTTCCTGGTGTGTGATAGATACCCAAGCTTATTAATCATAAACCAAGGAGCAAGTCCACCATTCCCTCGAGTTCTCACAACTGACTGGCAAAGGCTCTAACTAAATCTAAAGCAGTCAATAAATCACTATACAAGAGGCTAGAGCTATACTTTTCCTTCAACTAGTGCAACCCTTCCAGAAGCCACAATGGAATATACGTTGTTGGAAAATTAACTTCCAGTTGGTATAATAAACATCTGCAAAGCTTGAAGTAACTGCGCAGCATTCCGTGCCCATGAATGGCACCTTTCAGTCATTATTTTCAGAACCCAAAGCAGTTATAGTTTCTTGGGCAGATTGTAAGTCTTCTTAAGAAACTTGGCAGCCATCTCATCATTCCGATAACACAAAACTCGCAAAATCGTGTTCGGTTCAGTTGGATCCCATTGAGCTGAAGTTGGAGGCAATGGAAGCTTAGAGTTAGCAGAGCCAAAACTCCCAAGAATTAGATGTTTAAATTGCTCAATTAGGCTCTCTGTGTCAGTACCAAGTAGAGGAAGAATATTTTTAACTGTGGTTGAAAACTTATCTATTAAATCAGCTGGCAATCCATCCCCATTGGACCAAAATAGATCTGTGAGCAACTTAAAATCCTCCTTTATTATTTCAGAATCTTTTTGAGTGAAAGCACGAGAAGGGCCCCCAGCAAGCAGAACCAACAGGAACCCATCAAAAGAAGCTTTCATTATGTCAGTAATGACCCTAGTTCTGACTCTGTCATGCACTGTTGATGAAATAATCTCTAAATATTGCTCGACCTCCTCAAGGAATGGTTCAATCCTACAAGAATAAACTTCCCCAACATATAAGCCATCCCAGAGAACATGACTTAAGTTATGGAAGATGATTTTGTATGCTATTGCCTCACAGAGTTGTTGGATCCCTTCCACGCAAGCAGTTGCTGAAAGGTCAAACCTTTTCCCTGTCCCATTTGCAATATCGTAAATCAGAGTGCATTCAGAATTTTCAAGATCTGCAAGTATTCTCTTCTCCAGTACTCCCAATTCCGTTCGTATTTGCTGCAAGGTATTTAAGCGAACACAAAGCTGGGGAATCCCAAAGGTGTTATTCCCATTTGAAGTTCCAACCTGCCTCTTCTGTGTAATTTGTGATTTTTCCTTCTTTCTGAATACGCCGTGGAACTTTGATCCTGTTGAGCATCTAGTCAAAGCAGGCATACTTGGAACATAAGTACTTCGTGTCCCTGCAGATCAAAGAAGAGAATAGGTTATCATTGAAGATTGAAATACAATTTAAAAATCAATGCAACAGTCAGCACGCTGTGGAATATTACCACAGCCAGACTTGGCCTTCAATATGTAATGTTGAAGACATCTGTAAAAACCAGCCATCAATTCTGGAAGCAAGACCGGATGCATGGGAATCGGCAACAGAAAGTATGCTTCTAAAGTTTCATCTATGATTCGCAGAACTTCAACAGCAGAAGGAGCACATCGCTCTTTGTTGGCTTGTGGATTCCAGACCTACAAAAAGGACAGAAAGGTTAGGTCATGGACAATAAAAGAATAAGTTTCACATTTATCTTCAAGGAATAAACATCTTGTAAAAATGACTAGTAAAGTTTTTTAAGTTTTGTGACAGAAGCATAGAAACTAATTGCCATTACATAGTACATATAAAGGAAAATGGACTAGCATTACTGCTGGTTGGAACAAATTTCTATGGCACTGAACATAAGGTTGACTCAAAATATTTGAAGTTTAATAAAAACTAATCTATTAATTCCTAAACTCACAGGGGTTCAGAAAAGATACCTTAACAGACAAGGATTGTTAGCAAGTGACTAGTATTTAAAAGGTGAAAATAACATTCAAGCAAGGAGGAAATTTAAACCTGGCTTTAGAGTTTAAGGGTACATTTGGTAAAAGAGATGAGATAAGAAATTCTTAAAACTTCTCACAATTTCCTTTCCAAACATCACTCAAAACACAAAACACTTTTCAATTTCAAATCTTTAATTTTCTCATCTAAACATTACAACTTTTACAAACTTCAAAACAAAACACAAAAATCAATACAACCTTTTCAAACTTTAAAAAAAGAAAAAAAAAATTCTATTCAAACAGTTTTTTAACTTTATAATATTTTTATTCAACTTTTTCTCTCTCATTTTCCAAAACCTAATAAAACATCTTAACTCAAACCATGCTATTTACAGAATTTTGAGATACTCCAAGTGTCCAAACGACCCCTAAATTTCAAAAGTTGACACCAAGAATAATTTCCCTGTGGTACTTAAATATGAAGCAAAACACTTTCAAACTTCTAAAACTGAAAATTCATGTGCTACTTTCAAGACGGCAAGTATTTGGATGTTGTGATTGAAAAAATGGAGTTTAGACTGGCAAGCTGGTAGAGGTTATATCTGTTTAAAGAGGGTAGGCTTACCTTGATCAAAACCATCTAACCCACCCACATACTTCTTGTCTTTATTTCCCCTTCCCACAAAGGTTGCCAACCGTATTAAGGAGCTACATTAGGGTTTTTTGTGCGGTGGCATGGGGGATGAGTAAATCCCAATCTTGTACATTAAGCAAAGGTATGTACATCCTTCTTTTTTTTTTTGGGGGGGGGGGGCTGGGGCGGGGAATTGGGAGTTTGAAACTTGGTGATGTTCAACCAAGCCGTTTTGGGGAAGTGGTTGTGGCGGTAGCAACAAGAAAGGGAGGTTCTATGCAAGGCTGTTATAGATTCAATGTTCAGTAACCTGTAACCATGGCGTGGCTGGTGCTCGAATGAGGTACATGGACCACACAGAGCACAATTGTGGAAGCACATAAGAAGAGGATGGGAGGAGTTCTCTAGACACACTTGTATTGAGGTGGGTGAGAGTTTGAGTCAAATTTAGGCATGATAAAAGCTGTGAGATCGTAGCCTCAAAGACATTCCTACCAGCTTTTGAGATTGCACGGGCAAAGAAAGCTCCAATGGCTGACCTCTTTGGATTCTCCAGTGACTCCCTTCAATGGAATGTTGATTTATCCAAAGCAGCACAAGATCGGGAAGAGGATGCCATTACTGAGTTTTTTTTACTTTATTGTACTCTACAAGAGTGACAATTGGAACTGTAGATGATCATTTGGAGCCTCTCTACGAAAGGAAGATATACTCTCGATCATCCTATCAGACCATTAATAGCTAAGGCATGAATACCTTTCTGTGGAGGAATATATGGAAGACTAAGGGTATGTCAAGGACTTTATGGATTCATGGCTTGTGTCTAGAAGACTAGTGGATTTTATAGCAAGTTGGAGAGGCCTCCATGGCAACCCACAAGTGGCAACATATGGAAGATAGCTCCTATACGTCTATGTTGGTGCATTTAGGGAGAGAGAAATGATAGAAGCTTTGAAGATCGCAAGCAGACAATGGATGAGCTGAAAGCTTTCTTTTTCAAAACCTTGCTCCTTTGGGCAGTGGTGATAGTATGGACTTTGTTTATGATTTTCTTATTTCAAATGTAAATCCTAGTTAGGTGTTAGTCCTGTATAACTCTAGTGTACTTGGGCTATGCCTATTAATTATTCATAAAATTTCGTGTTTCCCTTTAACAAAAACTATTAATAATTAATTGAAGAAAAGTTTAGATTGTGACAAAAGAGAACAAAACATCAACCCACATCTTCCCAAACCGCAATCAAATCAATGCTGAGGAAAAACATGTATGGGGTCATCCTTCAAGATAGTCTACTACGCATTATAAACAACTCGATATTCAGAGTTTTGGCACCCCCACCCTCCTTTTTCTTTCTTTTGTTTTCAAGATTCAAACCTGAGACGTCCCCAAGCAAACCCCATCCCTTAACGCCTAAGCCAACATGTGGAAGCACGTTTTTACTGTTGCCCCGTGTATATTCCTGTGTATCAATACTCATTGATAAGTATGAAAAAACTATTCTCATCAACAACCAGGGCAAATTGACTCCAGAGTTTGTCTGCCTTATGTTTTCATTGTGCAACTTCTTTAGGTGCATGGCCACTGAGAGAATCAATTCATAAAAATGATGCAATTGCAATATAAATGTAACTAGAACATACGACAAAGCAATGAGGTAGAAGTGGCTCCATCCAAAGAGACCACAAAAATGGGGTTTTGTTTCTTTGGAGCGGTGGGGTGGAAGGTACTGGCATCTGACTAAAGTATTTGTTTGTGTGCACGTGTATGATGAATAGTGAATGGTCACATTCAAGTCCTTTTGCATAAAACAGAAAAGAATAAACGTTCACTCTTTTTTTATAAGTAGAAGAGAACAAACATTAATCCATATCACACAAAACAGAACAGAATAAACAGCAATAACCACTACTCCATATCCAATTTGCATGACATGAATCCATATCAGATTTGCACCTGTGGGAGCTGGGCCATATCCAGACATCAATCAAACTGAACAAAATTCAGAAAACACCATCCTATTCCATTATTCATAGCTAGAAAATCGAGAAACTTCCATCACATACCTCCTGTTGCAGATTCCTATCAGTCCACTCCTTCAGTCTGTCCACTCTTGTCTCTATCCATGACTTTACCAGATTGGCAATTACAGCTTCAGCCTCATAAGGAGGCATCTCTCGTATAATGGACTTCCCACCATCCTCGCTGTCCACGGCATCTTCAACTGCAATCTGCACAAGATCTTTCTCCAATTTGTCAGCAGCCCTCAGGACTTCTATTGCATCAGGAGTCAACTCACTAACACCCGTAATAAATTGCTTCAGCTCATTTCCATAGCAACAATGAAGGGTAGCTACAGCAACACCTGCTGCAAAGGGGTGCCACCTCTTCATTATTGGACTAAAAATCTCTTTCTCATTTAGAGCAAGTTTGCTAGTGTCTTGTGCAAGGATGGAAAGGGCAGGAAGAGAACCCTTCTGGTTCTTAGATCTATGTTTGCTCGAGTTCACCTTCTCCACTTTCTGCCTTAAGACAGAGCAATCAGAACCTCGAGTCATATCTCCATAGCAAAACTAAGAAGCGAGACTGTTAAAATAGATATAAATGTTTCGAACATAAACTGGGGAAAAAATCAAGGGGATTCTGTAGAGCCAAATGGTAACTAAAGGAAAAAGGATAGTCACTTGAGAAAATGTATATAGTTCAAATTGCATTTTTTAGACTTTATGGACTCGAACATGGGGAATATATATTCCTAACAGGCACACATGCTTTGTATTCCTATAGGCTAAGCACAGCCATAAAGTTATTCGACCACACAACTTTTACAAAAGTACATAAGCTTCTCACCAAGAACTTCACTTCTAATTATCCATCCATACTTTTGTCACAGACAAATTTGAGGTCAGATTGATTCATAATATATAAATAAGAAAACTATCTTGAAATGCCAATTGGCTAACAACAATTGAGAAGTAGAAGGAATAAAAGGAATGTTAGATTGAAGCTCAAGGAAAGGAAAAGATTCAAGTAAAGGACAGAAAATGCTATCATAGGATTACAGGAGAACGGGGATATTCACAAAATTTTTATCGTACATGAATAATCCGGTTGAATATCGTCTCACAAAAAGGTTGGAAATGGTCATAAATGTCTTAAATTATTGCAAAGAAGAATACAAAATTGTAACGATGAATCAAGTTCCACATTATAAATATGAGAACCCCAGATAATTCATTTTCCGGAGTGAAATATCTTTCAAAAATTCACCAACCGATCAGTTTTAATTGATGGTCCCTGTCAATAGCCTACCATATACATCTCAAGATCAAATGGTTTGTACATCTGTTTCATCTTGCATGCATAGTCATATTTAGGGAGATGATTCTAAGGAAACTTGCCTGAGCAAAAGAAGTGCGAAGTGATGATCTTATATAAGTTTCAACCCTTTCACATGTGACACTAACTTCTTTCCTGTTCCTACGATACTCATAAGAGACATCTTCCACCAATATTTTTGCTGATAATAACCCTAGAGAGACAACACTTTGCATTGATTCAACATTACCGCTGTGGAAATTGTCATGGTAAGCAAGAAGCCGTTTCTCCGCCCAGCCTAATATCACACTCAATATAGAACTCAAAATCTTTGACGAAACAGGATCTCTGATTTCAATGGCATCTTTTTCAACTTCAATCAATAGATTATTGGATGCAAACAGCAGGTCATTTTCCACTTGGCCAGTTGCAACATAACGGTGGAATAAAACCCACAAGAAACAAAGATTATGCAGCATTTGGTTCAATCCAAGGATTACCCAGGTCTTCTTAATGAGTTCCAAAACCTCATCAACCTCTTCAATAATAGATGTATCTTCATTTATATCAAAAGATGCCTCTAACAGCATTTTGTACAGCCTGAGGTTCAATGGAAACCCATCCGCCCAATGACATGTCTCAGTTGCAGACCCGTCAAATGATCTGCAAGCAAGAGACATAACACTACTACGCAAGACTTGCATTGTTTCGTTGTGTTTTCCAGTTTCTAGTGGCTTCTCTGCGGCCCCGCGAATAATCTGCTGGAGCCGTCGTGAGTCAGAGTTAGTCTTCTCTAGCGGCAGGTGAGGATGCAGGAGAAGTCCTGCTTCCAGAACCTTCAAATTTTTCCTTTGCCAAGCCGCATATTCTTGCTGACTTGGGAAATCGGAAGACTTGAACTGCTGTAATAGCTCGAGTGGTAAAACCACCGACTCCATTCGTCTTCCAAGCTGATTCATGAAATAGCACTCCAATTTTTTAGTTTACCTGATTAAAATCATACGAGAAACGGAAAAACAATGGATTCTAAAGAAAATGTTTGCTGCAATGGTCCTTGCATTAAATATACTCCCCAAGAATATCGATTGAGCAAACGAGAAACTGAACATAACAGTGCAAAATTATAAGACAGTAATGAATACAAACGGGTCCAAAAATTTTATTCATGCTCCCAAAGAAGTTCAAAGACCATAAATATAATCCGGACTTGAGTTCTCTCTTTTTCATACTATATATAGAAAAGAATGAGAAACAGTTCAATTATTTTTTTTTTCCTGCCTTTAATTCCCCTCAACTTTCTCTGCTTCCCAAGAGAAGCCAAATCATAAAACTAATAAATAAATCAAACAACCCAAATTCATATTGTGAACAAAAAGGCCAAAGCTAGTTTATTATCATTATTATTTCTCACCTGCCCAGCAGCGATCCTCAGAAGAGCTCTCCTAATTCTCGAATCGGTTTGCTCTGTAACCCTCATCTGGACCCTCATAAGCTCCCCAACCGTGACCGCCTTCTTCCCTCGTCCTTGACTCACCGAGTCACCGCCACCGACCCTCTTCTTTGAAGCCGACGACGTTTTCAGCCCCAGAGCCTTCTTCACCCGGCTGGCAGCAGACGAAGTCAGAGACCTCTGCAGCGAAGCCGAATGCGAGATCGCAGGAGCCCGTTCGGTTTTCTCCGACTGCGGGATGTAGGTCAACGGCCGCGTACCGGTGCTCCGACACGCGGCGACGAGGATCTCATACGCAGTTTCTCGGAGCTCGGAGTCCGAAAGATTCGAGCCCGGGTCGTCGAACGGGGAGGGCAGGCCTTCGACCGGGTATACGGGCTGCTGCTGCGGCATGGGGCTCTGATACTGGCTATGTCTTTTGGAGGATCCCAAAGCCATGTCCCTGAAAATACTGGACATTGTTGGCACGCCCCGTGGGTCTCACTCTTGTGCGTTTGTGTCAGCGCGCTTTTTGGGTATTCGAGAGATCAGAACCAAAAAAGAGTACGAAAGAGAGGGGGAGAGGGGGTTGTATAAGTTCTTCCGTTATTCTTGCTTGACTTTCAAGGAAGTCACGATGGCGTGACAAAAGAAGTAGAGGGTGGAGACTGGAATTTTACATAAAGGGAACAAAAGTGTGACAACCATATTCGTGTTGCGCTTTTGCTTTGAGAATTGAGAAGAGAAGGAATTTCTGAGAGAGAGAGAGAGAGAGAGAGAGATAAGAGAGCGGGGGGGCCCGGGGGGAACTTGGGAATGAAAGAAAAAGTCGGTTGGTGGGTACTGAAGATGCAGTGAGAAAAGACAGAGAGAAAAGTAGAAAGTTTGTAGATAAAATAAAGGAGTTGGATGTCTATATTGAATTTGAGGTGACTGAGATGCGAGAGATGTATCGCTATTCCTTCCATTTGGCCTGAACTGAACAAGCATGTACGTTCTGGTGAAGAGTCTGAAACCAAACAACAAAGAAATAATATAAAAAAAAAAAAAAAAAAAAGATGGCCATGGCATTGTCTATTCTCTTTGTCAATCCTCCCTATCACTCTGTCCCGTTGATTCACTTTCCAGGTTGATTTTAAGTATTAGACAAATAGATATAAAAAAAATTATTATTTTTAATTATGAATTTTACTTTTTTTTCTTAAAAAGAAGAATGCTAGAGAGTTATTCATTTTAAAACTATATCTAATATTACTATAAAGTAAACTGCATTTTCGCTTGTCTCCAATTAATTTCATGTTGTAGTAGTTTTAATCCATGGAGATTTAAATAAGTAGGTTCATTGATAAAAAGACTAAAGGTTACATTATATAAGATTAAGTAGAATGAGAGTCACTAACAAATATTCCAAAACAAACAAAATACAACACCAGTAACATTAGCTTGTCTATATATGTAGACTTCCTGAAATATCTATCTATCTATACCTAATTACCTACCTCCTATTTTGTGCCTATCTAAAAAGATTAAGAAAATATCCTCCTTCCTTCACTCTTAAAAAAAGCCATTTTTATTAAATTGGTTTTTGTTTTTTTAGGATGAAAAACATTTGATCTTTCAACCATATAACTTTGTAATAGACGCGACCAACTTCTTCAAACCGAAGCACTATGAAGATAAAATGGTACATCCAAATGATGGACCAATTGTCTGTGTAGTGAGTGACACATGATGAGTCTCACGATGTATATATATGTGTCACATTTTGAAACTTGTTTGAACTATACAAATGATCATTGCTTTGATAGATCCGGCAGCATCAGATCTTTAAAATACAAATGATTGCTTTGATATAGAATATTATGGTCTGCCTTGACAAATGATATATATTCGTCAAGGAAAATCTTATATATATATGAAATAAATATTATTCCATAAATCATTATGGTCAAAAATTTGGAACATGTATGAAGTTATATTTTAAGTATCTTATTTCTACGTGTATGTAGTAAATTATCGATATTTAATTTTATATATAGTTATATTTTTAGAATAATTTTATTTGAAAATCTTTACACAACACATCATTCAAGTAGCATAATTTGATTTAAAAAATAAATTTTAAAATTTAAATATTACAAATCAAATTACGTCATATGTATATTGTATAGTATAAAAAGTATTGAAATAACACTACTCTTTTTGTTTTGCATAAACATGTCGCAAGAATACAAAATTAGCCTCTAACAAAAATTACAAGTTCCGCCACTGGTTGTATGATCTTCCACGTCGGATCATGTACATGTTGTCTATTGATTTCTCTGAAATTAATTGCCCTTACCAATATAGTTCACTATATATATATATATATATATATATATATATATTGAATTAAAGATTTCATAATTTATATATATATAATACTGCCACCGGAATCACTGTCATTGTTCCATTTGAAATGCAATAATTAAAATACGGATATCTAACATAGATTCATAACTTGATTGATGGTCTTGTGTTGCTTGCTCGAGAGACAACTTGATCGGAGAACAAATCCAATGCATTTTCCTTCTACTTGGTTTTGTTTTATTTTGTATGATCTCATGTGCTGTGATTTTTCTCGAGTATTCTTACTTGGTTATTCTACTGTTTAAATATATATATATGAAAATTTTTGGCATTGTTTTGACTTGGGAACGGCCAGTTAGAGAGTTTGCTCGAAGTTTGCGGGACAAGTTGTTCAAGTGAAACTCATGCAAATAGTTCGCTCGAGCAAACATCAATCGTAGAGTTTGCTTATGGCACGCTCGATACTCTACTCGAGCGAGTAAAGTAAAAATTAGGACTTCCGCTGTGTAATACAATAAATATACATTTAATTAACGGTATATCAGGTTTTGAACAGTGAGTTTTGCCCCAAATTGTAATTTTTTCATACCTCATCATAGTAAAATCCTCTACAACTATGTGAACGTAGACACATTGCCGACCCACATTAATTTTTTATCTTGTGATTGATTGTTCTTGTTTGTCTTTTACTTTTCTATTATCATTTTCACAACATAATATATATATATATATATATATGTGGTGCCAGCTCCAGTAATTAAGTACCTCTTTCTGATACTAATAAAGTATATTTGATTGATCATCTCATTCCTCCAAAATGATTTTTCAAAGTTAAGACTGTTGTTTGTCATGTATTTGGATTTAATGTTGTTGTTTTGATTGATTCAAGATTCCTAATTTCGATCTTACCTACTGTTACTTTGATTACATTGAAATATGGTTCAAATTCATGTTATTCTAAAATGCTAAGATTTCTATTCCTGGTTCATTAATTTTGACAAAAAATTCAATTCTCAATTCCCCCTTTAGTTTCTGAAATGGTGGACACAATTTGGTCATGCTACGGAAATCTTTCATGATAAACTCAATAGTGCTATTAAATATCTAACTAATGTCTACAAAAGTAAGTTTTATTATAGATGATATCAAAATGTTTTCATTTCCAGAGTTATGCTCTGGGAAAATAGTTTGAAACCTTATTGGAAAGAGAAGTTCATTGACGGACTACTTTATCTTTTTTGTCATAAGGTGAAAGACGAACTTACTAATGCTACTGTTTTGATTAATTATGATAATTTCACTTACGGTAATATCATCAGTACTATTAAGAAATTTGATATCAGTATGTGTAATGATATAAAAAATGTTACAAAAACAATTGAAAAATACTAAAAATCTTGATCTAACCCTTGCTTTGGATGATCATAATAATTTTAAAGTTTTGACTTTAAATTTCTTGACATCTAATAATGATATGGATGAATGGATTAAACCCCTTACTCCATTCATTGGGGGAGATATCACTATTCCTAGTGAATAGTTATTGAAACATGAATCTCAGCGTGTTAAGTTTGTTTCTGATAAGAGTATATGTATGTGTATATATATATATATACTTACATATATCGTTTTTCATTTAAGAAAAGTAATGACTTGTTATTCGATAAAAAATGAGAATTTTTGTCCTTTGTTCGGATTCGGGTGAACACTCAAGAACCAGCACACATATCTCTAACCCATTCAAGAGCCGATAAAAAGAGAGAATCCATTTTCAAAGGAGAGAGAGAGGGGGAGATGCAAGGCAATGTATATATATCTAGAGAAATATTTTAGCCACAAACAAAAATAAATCTACAAACTGACGTGACTTAATGCAATATATATGATTGTAAAGATACTTTTAACGTAACGCATCGTGTGAAGCCACATTAGTTCGTGGGTGTACTTTTATATAATATTTTTGTGTCTATAGCAATTCTTATATTTTTTTAGTCGACACTTGATGAAACCTTAATTCTCAAAAGTCTTATTAAGTTCTCTAACAGTGTAAGGATGCACCTGAAGTTCCCAAAGAAAAACTTTTTTTTTTTTCTAAATTCAAGTGTCTTTAACATGGGATGCTTGTACCATTCCTATTCATTAAGAGTTCAGGTTTCTATGGTTTTTGTGAAAATCAAATGCTTGGGTTTCTATACGAATTGATAAAAGTGTAAAAAATAATAACGAAACAAATAAATTTCAAATTTGTATTTTTTATGAATATTGGTAATTTTACATCAAACCTTTTCATATATTGCAATAAAATGTGATGATGAACTATAGAAATGATCTGTATAAGAATTCTAAACAATAGGTAATATATGTCAACTATAAATTAAGTTTTGTATTTCACTGAATAATGTATAGCAGTAACACATATTTAAAATGTTTTTAATTAAGCAGTGCAATTACATACTGCGTAAGTAGCCATCCAATAAATGTAGAGGTCTAGTTGCAAGCGATTCTATGCACCAATACGCATACCCATCTAACGTGATTAGTCAGAAAGTCAGACTTAAATAAAAATAGTGACAATTTAAATTTTGAATATTAATGCAACAGTATTGGTACGCAAATCAGTATGCGAATTTGCTTGAACTTAATAAAACTCTAAATGGAAAAATCTAATGTGAATATGTTTTACCAAGACAATTACAAGCTTTAAAAGAGAAATAATCTAATATGAATATTATATATTAATTGAACTTCTAAAAATAAATAGGAAAAGAAAAAAAATTAGTAACCATAATTTTTTTTTCCAGTGCCTTGGTGGGGCAAGGGCCCCCCTTGGCCTCGTCACTGTTGTATAATCATTTGTGGAGACTAACCCCTCCAGTACTTTTGGGTGAGCACCGAAGACGGTGGATATAAAGTGTTCAATAAAATTCCGCAATCACCATGAGAGTATCGAGAGTCACCGTTTTCCCTGGTATTTATAGAGTATATTACGACATTCAAATATAATTACAAGCTGTATTGTACCGTTAGAAATTATACAAGGTAATAGTATATGTACTGAGAATCCTAACGTTGACTAATATCAAGTAGGTAGCCATTGGTGATACCACCTTGATTCTCATATATAGAGCATCCATCCATATCTTGAGTAGAGTATGTGATTATGGAAGTTTCATAGGAGCTTGATTTGTGTGGTCTGGGTTAATACTCCTCGACAAAATAGGCTGAGGTATGTGGCCAATTTTAGCTCAAAGAGAGGATAGTGTAGGTCATCCGAGTGGTTTTGTGAGGAGATCAGCAAGTTGGAGAGAAGCAGAGACATGTCGTGTATGTAGAAGGCCTAGTGCCGCTTGTTCACATACATAATGGTAGTCAATCTCGATGCATTTGCTCCGAGCATGGAAGACGAGATTGGCTATTATGGGGCGGGGTAGCACCTGCTACCCCTACATGGGCGGGAGGGAAGGGGGGGTGTGAATTTTTTTCCCGGCACCCACCCTCGGAGTGCGGAGGCAGGGTACCCCATGCCGGATAACAGGGTACGGATGGGGGGTCAATCATTTCGCCTCCTACTAGGCCTTTGGCCCAGAAGTTATTTTTTGGCCCAAAAAGGACTGAAATGGGTCTAAAATGGCCTAGAAACAACTTCTGGGCCATTTTGGGCCTATAAAAGTAGAAGTAAACAAAAAGTTAAAAAACCAAATTAAATGAATAAAAATAATATATATATGATACAAATTTAGAGCAAATGAACTAATGAAGTACTATTACAGACTACTAGTCTACTACCTAATAAATTAATAATAATAACTAAGCTATTACAAAATTTGAGGCTAAGCAATAAAATTACAAATATAAAAGTGTCCAAGGGACACTGTATCAACATTACAAATCACTTAATACATAATACGTACAACTAATTCAAATTTCAATATTCTAAAAATTAAAGACTAAGAGAGTTGCTTGAGTCTTTGACTGTGACATTTGGGGTGGTCGACCGGGACCCAGGGATTAGGATTAAGCTGCACATATTCATATTATACAATTAAAAAAATTATATAAATACAAAAAATCAACTAATGACATACAAATTACAAATTGTCAAATTGTACAAATCTATGGACTATGACAAATGGCAAATTGGTAATGGTGAGTCTTTTAACATGAAGTCATAATGCAGCAGAGATAGACGCCGTCTGAGTCGTTTCATATGTTGTTACAACAATTAATACTGATGAAATCAAAATGAATATAAATAAATCAAAATAATAAAATTAAAAGAACAATTACCAGGTGGTACACATTCAGGCTGATCACCACCCTCCTTTTCGTCGGTCTCTTTAAAATCAAGAACATCCAAAACATGAATTTCCTTTCCCATCATCCAACTTTGTGTGCATATCAATGCCTCCATAGTGGAAGGAGACAAAGAATTACGGAAAGAATCCAATATGCGCCATTTGGTACTAAAGGCCAACTCTGAGGCAATGATGCTAATAGGAATGACTAAAATACAGCGAGCTATCTCAGTAAGGATGAGATATTTCACGATGGCACTAGTCTTCCACCATCCTAATATATCAAGTCATCTAAATGTGGAAGAAGATCTCTGGTCCAATATTTGTCTAATTCCGACTTTGCCTCCATAAATGGACAGACTAGTTGGGGATTCTATGAGAAGGTCTTACTCCACGCCAATCTACGCTTTTTTGTCATCCCGGTGTCTGGAGGAGGTGCTGGGGTAGGTGTAGGTGTAGGTGTAGGTGTAGGTGCAATAGCCCTCTTAATCGTAGTAAACTTATCAAACAATTTATCTTGGGTTTTTCAGGCCATTTCACTAATAAGATCAGTCCATGACTAATCGTGCGCAATTTCCAAACCATATACCATGCCATCAATCTTTAGACAATGATCAAGAATGAGAGCCACATATAACAAAATATTTAGCCTACTCAAATCTTCCTAATACTTGTCATATATGACCCTCGTGGTCAATGCCATCTCCTTCATTCGTAGATTGTCACCCTTACACATGTCGTCTAATTCTTCTTTCACCCTACATATTTGTTGACAAAACTCATGGGATGTAAGGTGCAAAGAACCAGACAACTTCAATGGGACCTCATAAAAAAGCTCAAGAAAATCAACAAAAGTAGAAACTACCTCCCAATCATCATCATCAAGCTTTCTTAATCCTCCGTGCTCATCAAAGTATTTGACATATTTAATATCTTCATCATCCAATAATTGAAAGGTTACCTTATATTCTTGGACTGCCTCCAACATCAAGAAGGTTGAGTTTCATTTTATAGAAACATTAGTAAAAAGACCATTCTTGAATCTTATGCCCGCATTCTTCGCAGCAATCTTGAATTTATCCAATCTTAAAGGAGAAAATCTCACAAAGTTCACAGCCATTCTAACTCGTACAACCGAGTCATCAACATTTTCAACCCATCAGTTACAATAAAATTCAAGATATGTGTAGCACATTTAACATGCAAACATTCACCACCCAAGACTGTCTTATTTGCCTCTCTAGAATAAGTCTTTAAATATCCAAAGGCGACATCATTAGACGAGGCATTAGCAACCAAAACTATCAAAACCTGTGCCAACCTCCACTACTTTATTGCGGCCTCGAAGGCCTTCCCAATCGTCTTACCCCTGTGATCAATTATTTGACAAAATTTAATAATTTTGTTGTGAAGAATCCAATCAGAATCAATGAAATGCATAGTCAAATACATGTAATTATAATTTTGAATGGAAGTCCAAGTATTGGTAGTGAGACAAACTACCAAACTCGCCAATTGGCTCCTCAACAAATCTTTATCTTTTATGTACATCTTTTTAATATCTTTTGCCACAGTATAGCAAGAAGGAATATTATCTAGGTTTCAATTCATGGACAAATTGTTGGAACCCTCTCTCATCCACAAACTGAAAAGGTAGCTCGTCTATGATAACCATACGAGTTAACTTCCTTCTACACTTATCGGAATCATACTTTGTATATCCCTTCAACGTTGGACCCCCACTACTCGCATCTGCCATTTTTTTCAATTCGATCTCTAGTCTAAATTGACTCTTTTCCTGTAAGGATTTTAATATTGGACTCTTCTTGCATTGTTCCTCTAAATGGACCTTTAATTGGGATATACCATGTTCCTATATTGACATCCATATATTTTTCCATAGTAGTTACATTTTGCTTGGAGGTTATTGGAGTCACCACCCTCTAGTTTGGTAAAGTGAGACCAAATTATGGAAACAGGTTTCTTGCCTTATGTGGGCTTGGGGACGGGGCAAGGTGCATTCCCCGCAGGGGTAGAGGTTGGAGTAGGGTTAAGTTCTGGGGTAGGGGTATTGGTAGGGGTAGAAGAGTCATCACTGAAATTCCTTTGAGAAGACATTTATGATTCTCAAACACAATAAAAAATAGCAAATCAAGCAACACAAGTGACAAGACATAAAAATAATCGTAATAATACACTAAACATGAAAAAACAAGGCAAAGTGCAAAGCCAACCCAAATAGTACAATAATTATATCTAAATGAGAAATGTGAGAAATGTTGGATTTATAGTTTCAATTAAAACTGCTAAATCAATTTAGGGTTTTGGATTGGAACTCTAAATTGATTTAAATCCAAAACCCTAAATTGATTTAAGGGTTCCATTCCGAAACCCCTAAATTGAAATTTCAGGGGTTTCAGATTTGGACCATAAACTAATTTAGGATTCCAAATCCGAAACTTTATAAATTACAAAAAAAAAAAAAAATCAAAGAATTGGTAAACACATGTACACAATCACAATCAATGATTCAAAGTTCAAATACATGCACAATCACAATTTACAGCACACAATTCACAATCATTGCCCATCTTCCATCATCACAATTTACAGCACACAATTCACAATCATTGTCCATCTTCCATCTCCGATTCAACCCCTCCTTCCTCCAATCTCCAATCCAAAACTAAAAAAAAAGAAGGAGAAAATCAGAGAAATCGAAGCTAAGGAGTTTTACCTTCGGTGCAAAGCAAAGCGACAGTGACAACAACAGAGATGGACAACGATGAAGATGTGAGTTTGAGAGAGAGAGAGAGAGAGAGAGAGAGAGACTGAAAAGGATTTGAAGAAGCCTATAGGGGTCTTGCCGAGGGAAGGAGGGTTTCCTTAACCCCATATGAAATGGCGTCATTCAGTGTTATGACAAAATGACACTGTTTCACTTTGGGGGTTATTAAAAAAAACCCCACGCATGAAACAACACCGTTTTTTCATGGACAAAACGACATCATTTCAATCTTGGGGGTTTATATATATATATATATGAAGGGAGGCTTAGCCCCTTCCATCCCCCACCTCCGCTGAAGGCCTCAAATGCGGGTGGGCGCCCCCCCCCCCCCCCCCCCCCCAAGATTTGAGGCATGAAAACCCCGCCCCGCATGGGCGAGAGTGGTGGGGTGTGGGGCCCCGCTATCCACCCCTACTATATGTTACTTCTTGGCGACTAGAAGATGCAATTGCTTTCAAGGAAAACATAGCACCCAGTGATGGAATGCCTGGTGATAGGCAAAACTGCCCAATCCACATCTAAAAAGGCATACAAATCAAGTGTAGAGTTTGAACTAAAATGTAAGCCAAGATGAACCTTACCCTGTAAATATCTTAGTATTCATTGGACCATTTTATAATGAGCCTATGTCGGGGAATACATAAACTGA
Organism: Carya cathayensis; assembly: GCA_011037825.1. Lineage (NCBI taxonomy): Eukaryota > Viridiplantae > Streptophyta > Magnoliopsida > Fagales > Juglandaceae > Carya > Carya cathayensis. The sequence continues at coordinate 3,452,909 of QGSO01000167.1, read as the reverse complement.
GAAACATAGTTAACACTATAAGATATATTTGGGTAAGGGTGTAAGCTGGTCAGTCCAGACTGGAAAAACCGACCAGATCGGACCGAACTTCCAATCAGTCTCAGTTCCATAAATTGTGGACTGAGACCATTCGGTCTAGTCATGGGATCTATAAATTTTGGACCAAACCGAATTGAATGGACCGAACTCCTATATATATTTTAAAAATATTTTTAATAATTTAATATATTATTTTTATATAGTAATTATATAAGTTAATGATGTAATTTTCATCTAATTTATTATCATTGACCATATAAAATAATTTTTTCATGAGTTAGTTACATAATCTACATTAATAATTCATTTAATTTTAATTTACTAATTTAAATAAATGTTTTATTAATTTATTTGAAAAAAATTAAAAATGAAAAAAAACATAATTAGGCCGGACCAATAGTTACCGGTTCGATTCAATCCCTATGGATGTTCGGTGCGGTCCGATCCAAGAAAAATGATGGACAAAAAATTTCGATCCATCACCTCCTGGATGAGACTAGACTAATTTACACCCCTATATCTGGGCGAGTAGGAGTGAGGTATTGAAGATTTTCGACTATGATACCATAGTGGGCTAGGTTAGAAAAATGTGTTGCAAAGGTAAGACATTTAGTCTTGGGCATCATGGGAGTACTCATGGGCTTACATTCTTTCATTTGAGAATATCAAGGGCATATTTGGTTTGGGACAAGGTAAATCCATCAGGGGTCGGGGTGATTTGAATGCCTAGAAAATAGTGGAGGGGCCAAGGTCTTTAATGGCAGATTAACGGCGAAGAGTCGAAATGAGCTTGTCAAGATAAGTAGGAGAGGAACCAATTAATAATATCATCAACATGCAGTAAGAAAATAAGAGAACCATAAGAGAAATAACAAATAAATAGAGAAAAAATAGCTTTCCTACAAATAAATATAAGAAACTATTGAACTTGTTAAGCCAAGTACGTAGCACTTGTTTGAGACCATAAAGAGCTTTATTTAATTGGTAAACATGAGAAGAGTAAGTTTGGTGGATAAAATCTAGAGGCTATTCCACAAAGATAGATTCTTGGAGGTCACCATGTAGGAAGACATTCTTGACATCAAATGAACAAATATTCCAGTGGTTGATTAGAGCTAGGGTAATAATTAGGGCTGGGCTCCAATTTCAACAGAGTTGGAATGCCCAACTTTGACCTTCAACTCCACCTCCGACTCTGAATTGAAGTGAATTCTGACTCCAATTGGAGTTGCCGAAGTTGAAGTCGAAACCTCAAAACCACAGAGGGAGAGAGATAAAGAGATAAAGGAAGCTTAACGAGAGTTGAAATTCCACCAAATATTCATCCAAAATCTCAAACAAAGCAACCAAACCCATGAAACATTAATTGATCGGTGCTCACACTTCAATCAACAAACAAAGCAACCAAACCCACAATCTTAATGACAACAAAAATAAATCATTTAACAAAAAAGAGAAAAACAATCATAGTGACATTGATTATCATAGCTATAACTTGATCCTTGAAAGTTAGTGTGAACTTATATGGGTGATACACACCAATCGGGGCCATAGTAACATTGATTTTGAAGCTTACTTTTGTGCAATAGAGTACGAGTTTGTGGTGCTTCGTGCTCGAGGGAACAGTCGAAAAGCGTAGTGGTGGTGATTGTAGAGAAGATTAGATAAAAATGAGACTTAGGAGGATTGCAGGTGGGTTTTGTTGTATGAAGGCAATAACTCTACCCCTACCATGGTATCATAGATAGATGCTTTTAAGAGAGAGTGAAGCAAAAAATGGGTTTTACTGAGAGGGACAGTTTGGTTAGGGGTTAAGAACATGAGACTATGACATTGAACCATGGAGGAGCGAGTGGTGAAGGAAGTGGAGAGAGAGGCAGGCTGCAATTAAAGTAAGAAAGGATGTGTAGGGTTTTCGTTGAAGGGAAAAAGATGAATATATAGGGGTAGAAAATGACATTGTTTTATAAAAAACAAAAAGTTAAATGAATTTGGTCTGGGGGGTGCTTGAACGCGGGATTGACAATGTGCAAAAAACAGTCTCAGCCATTAGGCCACTTAACTGCCTAATTTTTATATTACAATATTAAATATATTAACTTTACATATCGAAGTTGGAGCCTATATTCGCTCCTACTCATACTCTGACTCCGACCATTTTTCAGAAGCAACTTCAACTCTGAAGTCTGAATTTTCTAACACTATCGGAGTCGAAGTTAGAGTGGGTGCCGTTTGGATTCAAAGTTGCCGAAAGTTTTCCACCCTTAGCAATGATTTCTAAATCATGATCGGTTTGATAACCAGAGAAAGTGTTTCGTGGTACTTGATACCATCTACCTAATGGAAACCTTTAGTAACTAAACGAGCCTTCAAACAATCAAGAGTGCCATCGGCTTTGAGTTTGGTTTTAAGAATCTATTTGCAATCGATGACAAACATGTGAGGCTTACAAGGGACAAAATTCAATGTATTATTGTCATGTAAGGCTTGTATTTCAGCATGCATTGCTTGGGACCAACTTGGATAAGTGAGAATAGATCAGACTATCTTTGGCTCTTTGGGTATGGTAGTGAGGTCATGAAGATTAGCTTGGGTTGGCGGATTCTAGTTTTGGAGCATGTAATCATGTGTGCTCATATGGCACTAAAGAAGGTGTGAGAAGAGCAGTAGTGGGTGTGGATGTAGTGGTCGGTGTATCGGAGTAGGATAAGGTAGTGAATACGGAGTCACTGACAAGGTTGGTAGGGGGAGGGGAAAATAAAGAGGTCAATGGATGTGGCAACAGAAGGGGTAGATCATTGACGAGAATGGTGACAAGTACCTCGGATGTAGTGGCAGCAGGTATAGGGGGAGTAGATGGGGGGAGTAGTCCACATATCAAATTTTGAGAGAATCAACTTGGTGGGGAGAGGCATGTGAAGGTTCGCATATTGTTTAAAGGGAAATGTAAGTTCATAAAAAATGACATTTCGTTTAATGAAGGTTCGTCAAGGAGGGTGGTAGTATTTGTACCCATAATGCTTATTGTTATAGCCCATTAAGCAAACGGTAAGGTATTTGGATCAAGTTTATTATGTTTGGTATCTCAAGTATAGGAGTAATATTTGGAACTAGAAACACGCAGGGAACTATAGTCGGTATAGGTCCCCTAGAGTATAGAGAAAGGAGATTGTAAATCAAGGGTAGTGGATGGGAGTTGGTTAATAAAAAATCCTTCAACCCAAAAGTGCTTTGGAGCACTACTGTAGAAAAACATGGTCATATCAAGTTCATGAATGGTACGATGATGACGTTTTATCATACCATTTTGTTCAAGAGTATGTGGACAGGAAAAATAGTGAATAATACGTTATTGTTGTAAATGAAATGTAAACTCGGTGTTAGAAAATTCTCCTCCCCTATACATTTGAAAGATTTTGATATTTTTTCAAACAGTTAAAAGACAGAGAAGAAATCAAACTTCTTTTTGTAAGGGAATAAGCCATGTCTAATTAGAAAAAAACATTAACTAAACAAGTATAGTAGTGAAATTTACTGACATAAATAACAGGAGCAAAACCCCACTAGTCATAATAAACCTTATCAACAATGACATGAGTAATACTAGAGGAAGGCAAAAACGGAAGTTTGCTAAGTTTGCCTATTTGACAATTTTCACAAATAGAGAATAATTTTATTAGAACTAGTGATTTGAATTAGTCCTTAGATTTCAGGACTTGGAGAGTAGAGGCTAGAGAGTATCCCAAATTCTGGTGCCACACTTCTTTAGAGGTTTGCTAGAAGTGGATGGAGAAATGAGCTTTGTAAGGGGGAGACAAAGTGTAGAGGTTATCCTTCCTCAGCCCGGTCAACAGGACGTGGTTGGTCTCTCATTCCTTAACAATAAAACCAACACCATAAAATTCAGTTATACAGATAATTAGTGGTAAGTTGCTCAATAGATGAAAGACTTTTTCCAAGGAAGGACTAAAAGAACATCTTTTAATTTAATTTTAGTAGTAGCATTGTCAATATAAATATCAGCAACATGTGTAATAGCATGAGAACTACCATCGCCTATAATGACAACATCATTACTAAGATAGTGATGAAGACTTTCTAGCATACTTAGGTTATCTGTCATATGAGCCGATGCACCAGTGTCTGCAGTCCACTCGGTATCATGTGAGAAATCCTCAAGTGTTCGAGCATCTAGTGCTTTAGATATATCATCAGGTTGGTAAGCGTGATTGAATCAGTTCCAACATTTCAGAGCCATGTGACACTTCTTGCCACATATTTGACAGGTGTCAACATGGGAGGGATCACAAGCCTTAGGATTTTGTTTGGACTAGCTTGCAGGATCATTGTATTAGAAGCACCAGGGGCTTGGTCAGACCCAACTGAGTGACTTGAAGGGTGAACCCCACGGCCTCTTAAAGAGAAGGAATGCGGCTTGGAGGTCGGGGCACTTTTTTTTGTCCATAAAAGGCAAATAAGGAATTAGATGAAGAATCTCAAGAAGGGAAGATCCTTAGAGAAGAGGTATGAGCTTGGCATAGGACGACATTGGTGGTTTCAGCATTAACATGGTGAAGAGCTTTTGGGTTTCTTAACAACCAGAATACCTTCATCTTATCTTGTGCAGAGCGTCCAATGGAGGCCAAGTTGTGTCACACTTTTAAGCGCACACAAGTGATCGACGAGCTGTGTGGTTGGCTCCTTCTGTAGGTAGGTGAGTTGTTGTGCTGGGTGAAATTCCCATTCTTGCGAATCAAGGGAATAGGCTTCTTTAAGTGCAACCTAGGCCTGGTGTGCAAAGTCCAGCAACGAGACCAAGTGTTTCTTTAGAGAGGGTTTCAACTAATTTGATTTGCGCCACTGGAGGAAGGCTGGGGTGAGATTTGAATTAACATAATCAAAAGCACCATTGATTGTGTTGTCAAATTTTGGGGTGCTGATGTCGCACTAAGGAGGTGTTCAACAAGGTCTTGGCTATCGGCCTAGGCCAAATTTATTCCCAACAAGGATGGTATTTGGTGCTATTGAGGTAGAGGGTAATAGAGTTACCAACATTCAAAGCATTGGTGGTCATGGGAGGAAGACTCTCTTTCTCTCACACGGGCTTTGATACCATGAAGACAATGGATGCAAAGTATTTGCTAAAATTCCTTAATCACCGGGAGAGTACCGAGAGTGACCTCTTTGGTATTTATAGAATATGTTACAACATTCAAATGCAATTACAACCTGTATTATACCTTTAGAGATCATACAAGGAAATATACTTTGTATGGAGAACCATAATGTAGACAAATATCGTATAGGTAGCCGTTGGTGATACCATGTCGCTTCCCATGTATAGAGTATCCGTATAGTGAGTTGAGTCCGTGATTATGAGATTGTCGTTGGAGCTTGATCTGTGTGGTCAGGGTTAATCAGCACCATCGATCCTAGGGTCCAACCCTTGAGAGTTGAGATCGTGAAGCAATACCGGAAGATCGATCGACTTCAATCAATTAGCTAAAAGTTTCACATCGATTAATGCAGGCAAATGTGTCCAGTACGTAGGATTCGATATATATATATATAATGCATGCAACTTCATTAATGTTGATGACGACAGTGGCCAACTGGCCTTTATAGATTTCCGGCCTCTTCCATGGAAAATGGCCTTTGCATAATTGCAATATCAGATCAGAACACCCACTGCATGCATGCCTGCGTGCAAAAGAGAGTAAATGTAGTGTTTGGCCAGTCTGTTTGGATCAGAAGAACAGAAGAGAAAATATATAATCTTTCCCGATTCAACATCACCCAGAAAAAATACATAGATAGAGAGGAGAAATATTGATAATGCTAACTTTTCCTTCGGTCGTCTTTATTAGTAGTACTGCTATATATATATTTAATAGCTAGACCTGGTAATTATTTCCCTGGCTCTCTGATAAATTTATGATCACGAGACACGACGATCCATTTGCTTCTGATCAGTCCTTGCGTACGTATCAGCAATGAATTTCACTCGATAGTTAGGTAATTGGTTTTGCCACCACAACTACTGCGCGCGCGCATGCATGCCTGCCTAGCTACCTCCTTTCTTCTGGCTTAAATTGTTAAATGTCCCCATCCAGATTTATAATATCCAACCTCCAATATTTACAGGAAACCTAATAATTACCTCATCTTTCGAACCCTCTTATTTATTATTTCTTTCCTCTTAATTTCCTCTAACATGCCAATTTCCAACCACCACAAGCCGATTCATTAGTTTTCTTAATTACTTGAAATGCTGAGATTTTCTTTTTGGTTATAATTTTTTTTTTACCTAGCAATTTGGAATTTGGGTGTACGTGTGGCTTTCAAGCTCACGAGTCTTGTACGAAAACTATATTTTAAGCAAGGCATGTGTTTAATTACTTTGTTGGGCAAGTTCCACGAGGGATCTGTTTTAGCTCACAAGGCATGTGAGCTAGGGTCTTCTGTTGTATATGGAGACACGTTATGGAAATTAATACAGAAATTAAAAGAATTGTTATCAATATAAAAAAATTACATAAAAATAAATCTATAAATTAATTACTGTAGTTTTATATGATGCGTTAGATTATTTACTTTGCATTAAAAATAATTTTACAATCTGGCGTACTACATCAAGTCACATCAATTTGTAGATTTATTTTTATATAATTTTTTTATAGTTAAAATATTTTTCAATACAGAAAGCCTCAATGTTGTAAGTGGAGTCCTAGAAGAAGAAAAGGGGGATGACTGTCATATTTTGTGTACGAGTACATAGTTTTAGGTGTGCAATCCTCAATTTGAAAAAAAGAGAAATCCACTATTAAAATCGGTTTTTAACTGTGGATCGCTTTTTTTTTTTTTTAAAAAAAAAAAGTCGTACAGTTTACACATTTTAAAATTATAAATATCATTTCTCTTTGAGTATATGATCATAGGTTTAAGGGTCTATATATATAAAATTGTAACTTTCTTTCTTCTTTCGTAGAAATCTCTTTTGACATGCAAGTGAGCTTTGGGTTTAAATAATTCTTATTATTGCTCTCGTTCATATGCTCAAATTTCATTGTTTATTAAATTTATTTTTGATCATTTTCGCCAGCAATGTGTCTTTGGGCATTTCTATACCAGCTGGACATGACATGCCTCAGATCTGCAGTCTTCTATCTAAACCAATATCATATTGTTATTAAAAAAGCTATCGACACTTTTGACAACATCAAACAAAGTCTTTGATAAAATAAGTTATGCTATTTATAACTTGAATGGGTATTTAGTGTTTTTATAATTAAATGAGTCCCACAACAAGTAGCATGTTGGCACAATGACTTGCGTGTAGCAAAACTCGAGGGAGGAATGTTTATGAGTAATGCTAAATATAATCGTGGAGTATACAAACACTTCACAATTTTTTTGAAAAAGAGTAAGCTCTATTATTAAAAAATTAATTTTTTTTTTATATAGATCTCGTATTTACTCACTTTTTTTAAAAAAAATTGTAGAATATTTACACATTTTATAACCGTAAACATCATTTCTTAAAGTTGATACCCTCTGCACTTCTCTAGGACTTAATTGATATCAAGTTATCAATCTCTTACAGTCCTACTCCCACGTTTTCTCCTGTCCGGCCCTGCAACAGAAAAACGTGACCAAATGAAGATCAGGAAAAAATGTATTGGACTGGACTCTTATTTGGGCCATGGACAGAAAATTAAGTTCGCAAAAGCATTTTGTATCGGTTCCTACAAAAAGGCTTCAAGATCTTTCTTTCTAAGAGCATTGTAGACAATTGCAAATCTAAAATTTTATTAAATATTTAAAGTTATTGAAGATATTAATTCATATTATACTATCAATCTTAAAGTCAAAAAAATTATATACTATTAAATATTTTAATAATAATTTTTTTATTTATATTTTACAAATACACTCCATATATTAATTAATAATTTAATTTTTATTTAAAATGATTGCTTTCTAACTATTTTGAATATCAACATAATTATCCAATATAATATAGCCTTGTTTACAAAAAATATTTCTTGAGAAATCTGGACATAATATAGCCTTATTTACTAATGAATGTTTAAAAAAATTAATAAAGCCCTGTTGATTATTTGTGAATAAAATATGAGTTTGATAGGTAAATAGTGACTCTCAAATTTTAGAAATTCCTTTAGAGTGAGTACTACAGTTCAAAGTCTAAACTAAAAGTTTTTAGTTAGTCCATTAATGCAGGTCATTTATATAAAACTTAGCTATATTTTGGATTTCACTGATATTTGGCTAATCTAATGACAGTGCTATAATCCATGGGCCTATATGAAGTATCTTTTATTGGCTCCCAGCTTTTTTGAGAGAGAGAGAGTGTGTGCGCACGCACTCTTATATAATTATTGCATAGAGAGAAAAGATGTCAGATTTACTTTAAATCAAAGAAATTTTACAATTCAACATATATTATCAAACCACGGTGATCGGTTTGTAAAGAAATTTCTTATAATTCTCTTTTACCTACCATATATTTCTTCTACATAAAACAACTTCATAATATGTGATTTGAAATTTAGGAGAAACCCATGAGTTTTCCATTATATACCCAAAAAAAAAAAAAAAAGAGAAATCGTGAATGTATAACAAATGATGGGCCAGCCAAGCCAAGCCCTAAATCTAGTAGATTGGGCTTGGACAATTAATATCATCCAACTGATATGCCAGCTTGGACTACTTGTACACTGGCCATTTATGATAATCCCTTTAGTTGAGCCAGCCAGGCCAATTAGCATTTGAGAGATAGATTCAATAATTTTTTGAATGGATGAAAGCCTTTAACTCTTCATGTTTTTCTTTCCTTTCTTGTGCTAAGACAGAAGCTCCAAGTCAACGTCGGCAACCGCGTAGAGAAAGAGAACTCTCAACAAAAGTTTTAATGGCATACAGTGGACCAAAGAAAATTTGGGCGGCATTCCTCATCTCCCAAATCATAACAGCACCCTTTTCTTCCAATGACTTTAGGATCATCATGTGGAATGGAATTTTTATGGATTCTGTCGGGTCGGAGTTGATAAATGAAACTTCAAAAGATTCGGTCAACAATAGGCATCAAGCTCCATCGCAAAAACTTCAAGCCAGCTTGCATTTACTACTACCTTTGGATCTATCAAAGAAGCCGACATGTAATTTTTCAAACTCCACAACTTTTGCTGAGCTGTCAAAATGTACCTTTCAAGGCCCTTTTTAAGTTTCAAAATCATAGCACTCCGGAATGATATGTCTATCATGTCTCTTTTATAATAATTTTACAATCAATACAATCATGTCATTTTATGTAAAATTAAATTTTAATTTTACAATCAACTGACCATTTATATCATATAATTTAATTTTAAAGAAAAATTTTGAAATTTAAATCTTATAAATTAAATTATGGCACGTGAATAATATGTAACGAGAAGACAAGTACTCTCATATAAATCAATATATATATTTATATTCATGATATATAATTGTAAAAGGTCGTAATCATGCATGCATGCATATATTTCATTGATATTAACAGTTTCAACCTTTTTCTATAAGCTGCTTGTGTACGTGAAAGTCCACCCATGTACGATGGGGTGTACTGCATGCACAATGAATATGCAATGAATATGCAGAATTTGACAATATTCAATACACACTTGGGGTTCTTTTTGCAACGACAGACCGGCCAAAAAAATAAAGAAGGAACGAACAATCTCATGTGCGTACCGACGTTGCAGTTTTAACTGAGACAAGCTGCGTGTCGACACTTTGCCATGGCTTCAGTAGTTTTCTTTTGATTCAGGCTTTGACCATGATATTAACGGGATCATGAAAGCATGCACACGGTCGACGTCTAGTTGCTGTCGAGTATTCGACAATCAGTCGTGCACGTTAATGTGTATGGTATTGTGATTGAGTTTCCAACAACACAATGCAAGTTTTGTGCAAGTCGATCGAGTAAAATACTATGGATAATTAAAATAGAAAATAGTACTAGATCTACAAAGAAATCTTAAAAGAAAAAAAATAACGAGTTATTTGCGATAGAAAAAACTATTTGTTACGAGAATAGATTCATTTGGATAAGAAATAGTCATTTTATTAAAAAATAACTAGTCACAAATAAATAATTATCTTGTAATGAGGCCAATATATAGGAGAGTCGGCATTGATTTACAAAATTAGGCTAGGAAGTAAGATAATATTAGGGTTAAAACAGAAAAAAGATGGAGAGTGGAAAATAGATACAAAATTCTAATCAGGTCAAAGTTGGCTTTGTTCAACATATTTAATCATTTCACGTTAACACTAAATTAGATAATGTTTACGTCTTTTGATTTTATTACATCAAATCACTTTGCTTTATTATTTTGTCAAGACTAGCTCTCCAGATTCCTTTTGTCTGGTTCGAATTTTCAGCCTGAAAACTGAAAGTAATTGATCGATTTTGCACGATTAGTAGGTAAAACTACACATGAAACTTGTTTCTTTCTTGAAAAATAATGAACAATCAACCATATTCTTGACATGCATGCATGCATCTGATGCATCTCATCGCGATGGATTATTACACAGACAGACCACCCAACAAATATGGGTTGGCGCACTCAATGAGATCATTGACCACCAAAGGCCACGTTTTTTTTTTCCTTATTATTTTTTTCTTAAAAGGCCGACATTATCTCTGTACACGTGCAATTTCCATGACAAAAGTTGAGGAAGATGTGTTAACGATTCTGTGGACGCCGCAAATCCCTTGGACCCCCCCCGCCCCCCCCCCCCCCCCCCCCCCCCCCCCCCCCCCCCCCCCCCCCCCCCCCCCCCTTTTCCAACACTGTTCGTCAACATATATATGACAAACACCACAACACCGCCCCAGTTTTTACAGCTAGCCAAGTCTACTGTCTCTCCCTGCATATCGATCATTGATCTTTTGACCATTTGACCAAAAAGGACAGATTGATGCTGATCACACGGTCAATATTAATCCATTTTGTGATCTTGGTCTCAATTAGATGAAGTCGGCACAATGTCATTGGAGCACAAACCCGGGGACCCCACCTCAGGTTATTATCTTTCCATATGGTGGTCCATATATGATTATCTTCCACGTATCGATCCGTGCATGGTAGCTATAGTTGATGCCTTTTTGTTGTACTCTTAATAATACCAATGAAATCTCTTATATGAATCACAAGCAAAATATTTCATGGGGTCGATGTATTTTTGTGATGTTCAGTGACTGTGAGCCCACCTCTTAAATTCTTCACATTATTTGTAAATGTCCCCTGGAATAAAGTTTGAAATGAACTAGCTAGCTAACTAGTCGTACAAGTTGTACAAGTTTGAAGAACTAGAAAATTGTATCATATCATTATTTGTGGTTAAAGTTGTAAGATATCATATTTACTTTGCATATATACATGACATGTTATGAATTCAACGATCCACATCATTGGATTATAACTTTTGGATTATTTGATTCCTGAAATCTACTATATATCTTAAGATAATTCTAATCGAACACGATATCCCTCTAAGTGAAAAGAGTTGGTTGCTAATACTCTTTTCATTGCTATTAATTGGTCGTAAAAGTTCGTTTTTTTTGTAGAAATTTTACGATAAAGATAATTTTATAATCTAAAATATATATATATCGCATCAAGCCACACGTCACTTTGTGAGATTAATTTTATGATCTGGTTATAGTATTTTTCTTTTATATAAATGTACTCCGCGGCCTGACTACCGAAATAATTTCTTGCCATGTCGTTATATATATAATATGCCGAAAACGAAAAGAACATGATATCTGGAAGACAAAACTAAAAGTACTTAAGCATGACCGCAGTAATTAGTCTCTTGTACTTTCTTTCAGTACGTACGTTGACATGATTAATGATAATGACGGATAATTAGCTGATTAAACAAAAGTTGAAACGCAGTGAAAGTCTATACATGTACCGAACTAATTCTTTGCTCTTACTAGACAGCTCGATAGCAACACTTTTTCCCAGTACACATGATCAGTTTGTTATAAACTGCTAATGCTGGGTGGGTCCGATTTGTGTACTTGAATTTGTTCAACATAATCGATTAAGAAACGTTTCTAAATCAAGCGTGCGTGGGTATTAATTAAAGGAAAATTTTAATTACAAGTATAATTATGTATTAATATGTATATGAATTTAATGTGATTAGTCAAAAAGTAGATTTTATTGAAAATAGTGTTAATTTAAATTTTAAATATGAAAGAATTAGTATTTGTACATAAATTAATACGCAACTTTATTTATATTTAGGAGTTTAGTAAAACTCCTAAGTAAACTTCACGCATGGATGTTATATATATATATATATATATATATATATATATATGCTAATTTGCTCTTCAATTGGACATTTGTCTCGATCGAGACTTGTCCGGGAGAATCTAAGTAGATAGATATCCTTACGTGAGCTGAATATGATGGGAATTAAGTGTAGTTTGTTTGTATATCAACAACTTTTAATTGTTTAAGATATAATAATATAATATAATAATAACTATAATATTCTAAACTTTTTGTTTTGAAAGCAATATAAATTATAAAAATTTATAATTAAAGAAAAGAAAAAATAAATAATTATTTGGTTCTAATTTGTATACACATCTTTGCAGACCTTTCCTTAAAAGATTAGGTAAAAAAAATCAAAATTATACACCTAACTTTTATTTCAAAAAGCAAAAAACATACAGTCAAAATCTGTCAAAACCCTGCCTTCGTTCCACGATGATGATGATGAGTACGTGTTTTGAATATCAGAGTTTGTCGACCGAAGAGTGACAGCCGAAAATCTTGACAAATTGAGCTAAAAAGATAGTAATATTATTTTACGGGATTTATGAAAAGTGAAAGAGGGACCCAGTGACCTTTTTTTTCCCGCCCTGCCTTTGGGGTCCAGAGACCGATCGGAGAGAGAGGTCCCCTTCGGCATTCAGGGCTCAGGATAGATAACTTGCCAAGAAGCGTTGACGGATTCTGCAGAAACGAACGTACGTGACCATGCAATGCCGACAGTCGCTGTTAATTGGTCGGTGCCCTCCACCACCGCCGCTGCTTGCTCCGCTGGCCTCGGTGAAAGTGACACCCACACCCCAGCACGGTTCCCCCGCCCTTGGCACGTCCAGACGTACCTCTTGCTTAATTCTTTATTAGCAAATGAGATGGAGTGCGAGGTGGAGTGCCTGCCTGCCTGCATGTCCATGTGCATGTGCATGTGCCCGTTGGTGTTTTATGTTATATTTTCATACTTGAATTGCATGGACTTAATGAAATGATTTTTTCCCTTTCCTAGGCAATTAGTTAACTGATCTTTTTTGAATAAAGGCTCAATGAATATTGCGAGAATTTATATGTCGAGTTTTCTTACGTATAAGTAAAGTTGCGTATTAATATGTATATTAATACTGATTTCTTCATATTTAAAATTTAATTTAATATTGTTTTCAATAAAATTTATTTTTTTACTAATCACATTAGATTGATGTATATATTAGTATACAATTGTACTTGCAATTAGATTTTTTCTTATATGTCTATATGTTTCAAACTTTAGACTCACAAAAACTCGATAGAACTCAAATTCTTAAACTTTATCATTAACTAAAAAAGAGCCTTATAGTGGGAATTGAGAATTTGAGAGATTTGAGAACCCAACAAGAAGTAACAATTGGAATAGTTAATAAGTTCTAATTAAAGATCAATGCAAATAATATAAATTCAGGAGCCCAAAATGAGATGATGGGCCAAAGCCCAAGAGCATCTGATCCATCCAAACTTGCGAAGTACTACTGCTGGTCGGTTGGAGCAGTGATGGTTACTGTCGCATAGCCTGTGAAAGAGGGATGCATGCAGGAAGGTAATTAAAGTTGGGTATTGAAATATGTATAGCTCTTACGCGCCTGTTAAACTTTTGATGGAGACATTGACTTTATCTGGTGGAGTGAAGGGTGGCTGTCGGTGTATACCTGCGTGCGCGTCATGGTGTCTATATAATCACGTAATTAAGGCTAATCAAGATAAATTATATGGCATGAACGGTCGGCACACTTGGGACTGGAAAGGCCTTTCTTTCTTTTCTTCCTTTTGACTATTAATATAGATATATTGAGTCGGTAAGCTAGCTATATATTTAAATTTATTAATAATTTTGATCATGACTTGATCTCCTCGATCGTTTCATGCAGGAAAGTGACGGATGTGATATGATCATATATATATATATATATATAGGACGTACATACAGCTTTAGCACTAAAAACGGATGATCATCGATGATCGATGATGAGATTTTGAATTCTAGCCCTTCATTATGCTTTATTAACTAATTATATCTTACCACTTGCATGCATGCGAGCCACAAAATACTTCATCATGATCATAATGCTAAGACTATTTTCATTATTCTATATGTATATATATATATATATATATATATGCATGATAAATCGATATCGGTCGCCAGTTGTTACATCTTATCAATTGACCACACTCTTATATATATATTTTAAAATATAGATGTACTAAAATATGTTGTGAAAAGTATGCATGTATCATTACTCGTATTTCATGCAAAATATATAAACGCTTAGTTATTAATATATATATGTGATCTGATGCGAACTGCATGTATAACATTTAAGCTTGATAACAATATTAAATGATTGCAGTCTAGCATGCAGAGGCCAGGGAGTCAAAGGATCTTATACACATCAAGTGCCTGATGACGGTGAGAAGAGGCTTACTTGAAATAGTAATTAAATGTAACTCGACAAGACTCTCGATCGACACTATCTATCTCTTCGACAGCCTGCAAAGGCAATGATACGTACGTACGTACCAGCTTGCTCATAGAAACACATAAGGCTGATATATAGTGATAGATATATACATAAATATATATATATATATATATATATCTTATCATCAGGATGACAATTTGCTTGCTGGATATATGCCATGAGACTTGTACACTACAACAGACACTTTTTAGGAATGAAATTTTTCATCTCAAATTATAGTGATTTCGTCTCACAATATATTTTGGAATGAAAACAAATCGTTTTGAGCTAGCTCTAACAACACTATCTTAGAAGATATTTTAAAATGAAAATTATCATTTTATTCCAAAATATATCTTTTGAGACGAATTTGAAGGAAACTGTTCGAATCGGGAATTTTTTTTTGTTACAATTAAAGTTCGTCTCAGAACATCATTCGAACGGTTACCATATTCCGTTTGAACGGTATTAATTTGTTTGAACAATTGCAAAACACGCTCGAATACAAACACATTTTGAAAACATTCAAATGAAAGAAAATATTTTAACGTTCGAACGGTACATGGACAAAATGAATGGTACAAGCGTTCAAACGGTACAAATACATGTTCGAACGATACAAATATAAATTGGATTATATTATTTTTTGGATGATTTAATAATTAGTGTTCGAACGGTGTGTGGTTGTTCGAACAACAAATATTTTATTCAAACTCAATAACAAAAAACCAAATAGACATTCATAATATTTAGTAAAATACATTAGAAATTGTTTAATACTCACAAAAGTTTTGTACTACGTGCAAACTAACTAAATAAAATAGTACTAGTGTTGTTCGTACAGAAATAGATCATCCCAAAATTTGTACATATAATTTAAATCAATTGCCTGGAAGCCTGTACTGTCGCATAATCTGTTGCATTTGGAGTTGCATCTCTCTCCTAAACTCTTCTTGTTGTTCTTCATGTTGTTTGATGCGCATCTCCATGTCTCCTTGTTTCGCCAATTGAGTCTGTAACTCAAGTTGCCTTGCAGTCAATTCTTCGATCTTGAAATTCACATTCTCTAACGCTACAGAGGTCGTATAGGCAAATCCAAACGAAGAGGAAGAAGGAGAAGGCTTTAGACAGCGACCCAAACCCCTCAAATATCCTGAACGTTGACCCAGAACTTGTGTAAAAAAATGTCAATATCGCTGGTTGAAGAATTTTTATCTGACGTAGATTCAGCACGTAGTGTAACTATTTTTTTCTACATATAAGATAAAGAATTAATATCGTCATAAATATTCTAATATATTTAATTAAAATATATTATAATACTTACATAATTTCTACGAGCATTAGGATGAATCCATTCTCCATTACGATCAGTATGTGATGCATCATATAATTTTGTTAGATCATAATTGGTATTTGACTCTTGCTATAATAAATATTTGTTAAGATATAAAATCAATAGAATTAATCCAAATAATTAACTATATACCAAAAATTCGTGAACTCGTTGCCAAATGTGCATAAGTTCGTGAAAGAGCACCCGCATGTGATGCAAGCCAAGTTGCTGGTTACTCACCTTACGATATTTTTCCAACGTCACGCCTCTAGTAGTGCCTCGACCTTGACGAGATTATACTTTAAACTCTCTAAAATATAACTTTGTAATTACGAGATATGAAGTGAGTAACATATTTAGTAGTATTATTAATTTTTTTTATTAAATTATTAAGTCTTTAAGATTTGTATTTTAATTTAAATATTAATTATTTAATTTAAATTTAACTATTATTAATTTAAATATTAAGTATTTAAGTATTATTAAGTCTTAAGTATGTGTATTTTAATTTAAATATTTAGTAGAATTTTAATTTAAGTCACAATATTATTAATTTAAATATTAAGTATTTAAGTATTTTTAAGTCTTAAGTATGTATATTTTAATTTAAATCACAATATTATTAATATAAATATTAAATATTTAAGTATTATTAAGTCTTAAATATTTGTATTTTAATTTAAAGATTAAGTATTAAGTATTATTATTTTTATTTGGTTATTATTATTAAAAATATGTATCACTGAATTTTTACTTTTTTTTAATAAAGCAATAATATTTAGGTGATTTCTTACACCTTTAATTTCTGATCTTAATAAGTCACAATGATTTTCTAATTCTTCTATTGCAGCTTGTCTACTTTGATATATATGATATATTTCCATCATTGAGAAATAATCTAATCTCATTAATAATTATTTTTCTTTAAGACACTTTATCCTTTTTATTAAATTATTTAATTTAAGTTTTAGATTATATTCTAAACAATTTAATTCATAACGATCACAAAAATCAATATTATGAGCATTATAGTTAATCATGAAACTAAGCATAAACAGAATAAACCAACAATAAAAGCAAAATAACAATAAGATATAGTACCAATATAATAACCAATGGCTCTGATACCAACTATGTGTACCAGGATATATAATTAATATTTTAAGTATTATTAATATTTAAGTATTATTAAGTATTAATACTACTTATTATATATTGTATATATATTTTTTAATAGTTTATGTATTTTTAAACTATTTTTTAATAATCATTATGGACAACTATTCTTATATATTCTAGATATAATTGTAAATACATTAATGTACAAAGTATAAGTTCTATATAAAATATGTCTTACTTATTATGCAAGTTTACATTCGAACATTATTAAATAACGTTCGAACAGAACATAAGCATTCGAACGGTGAAACCCAGATTCCAGGCATCTTCAAGAACAGAGAACACATTAATCACGAACAAACTAAAAAATAAACAACAATATCAAGAACAGACACATTTTCAACATTGCACAATATCATACTTAAAAAAAATGAGTGAATAAATAGAATACCTGGTTTGAAGGAAATGAAAAATCAATGAGAATAAGGACCATGAGTTCCCCAAAAAATAGTGAAAATAGACAATTAATCCGAGAATAATGCTTGACTGAGATGAAAAGTGAATGATTTGCGGGCTGGATTGAGGGAGAATGACACTAGATTGAAGGGTAGATGGATTGCCGTGAAGGAGAGAGTGGCTGGGTTTCCGTGGAAATGTTGAAATGAGTGTGGCATCGTGAGGTTCTGCAAGTATTTGCAAAAAATTTACCATTCGAACTGTTGATTAATAACCGTTCGAACGTGAAAACTCTCAAATGCCAAACATTTCCCGCTTGACATTTTGCGTTCGAACGGTTATGTATTAGCGTTCAAACGGTAATACATTTCTCATTGATTGGCGGGATACATTCCCGCTATGGTTTCAAAAGGCGAAATTAGCACTGCCGTTCGAACTCTTTAAAATTGTAGTTCAAACGACTTGACGGAGTTTGAACGATTATTATTAACCGTTCAAACGAACTTTGATAAATTTTTAATTATATTTTTTTATACTATTCCTTTAAGTAAAAGAACAATATTAATATATATAGAAATATTAGATGATACTATAGTTTAGTATTATAGTAGTATCAATTTTAAGTCTTATGTTAGATCATATATATTATATTATAGTAAAGTATTAATGAATATATAGTATCATATATAGTGTCATCTAATATCCACTAACATATACATAGTATCATATATAGTATCATCTAATTATTATGTACTATATATATCATATAAGGTATAACATGTACTATATAATATCATAATATATAGTACTATATACAAAAATATTATGTGATAATATACTATATATTATAATAAGTATAATATAGTATTTTTATCATATAGTATGTTCCCAAAACTATAATGTGATAATTATACTATATTATAATTAACAACTACTAATATATATAGTAGTATATACTAATATACTATACTATATAGATGATAATTAGCATATATATATATATTAATATACTAATTGTAAATATAGAATATCTAACCTGTTCGAATGGTAAAATAAATAGTTTGAATGGGTTAAATACTATTCGCTCGAGTTAACTACAGTTCGAACGGTACTGTACGATATAAGTTCTCATAGAAGTCACAGTTTTGACCTTTTTGAACTAATTATTGATTTATAGTATTCCTAATATTTATTTGATAAATTTGCCATAAATTACTAGATAATATAAATATAATTCTGAATAAAAAATAAGGAACTATGATCACCGTTCAAACGCTACGTTTACATTCGAACATTGATTACGTACCATTCGAATGGTGTAGGTGTAGGTTCGAACGGTATAGCATTCCGTTCGAACTGTGTATCATAACGTTCGAACGATAAGTCAATGTCCTGCTAAAATTTTTTACTTAACGCGTCAAATTGTCATTCGACCAAATATAATGTATGTTCGAATGTTTATTTTATACCGTTCGAACGGTATAGATTGGCATTTGAACGGTTTTATTATTAGAGACAAAAATTTTTGTCCCTAACTATACCGTTTGAATGTCTGAACTACACATTTTGTTGTTTTTTTGGCACGAAATATGAAATTCATTCCTAAATCTCATTTTTTGGGACAATTTTCATTTCGTCCCAAACCAATATCGTCCCTACATCTCTTTTTTATTGTAATGTTACAACTCATAGTGGGGAGTCATGAGTACTACTTGAAGATCATGAGCAAAATATATAGCTTAAGTATTGGAGAGATCAATCGAAGGACTCTAAAGTTTGTACTTGTATAATTAATGTTGTAAGCCGTTGAGAGGGAAATCCAACTACCGGTTCCCAATTAATCTATTGTAAATGTCTAATTATAAATATTTTAGGACTCGAGTTCAATTAGTATTTGAAAGGAGCTCAATTTGTATAACTTTATCTTTGTTATTTCAATAATATTGTTTTAGATTTATACGAGAATATAGTAAATATTTAATAAAATGAGTCATTAATTTTCTAACATGGCCGGTAGATATAAATAGATTACATCCTTAATTGACATGTGGGCGTATGCATTTATAATCTTAGAACTATATATGTTTATTTAAGAATTAATAGCAAAATTTGTGTGTGTGTATATATATATATATATATATATATATATATATATATATATATATATATATCATGGACTTGTCAATTCACACAATTGTACTTGATCATTTCTTTATGTTTAGATTTACATATATACCATAGTACGTACTATATGGTATAGTTTATACCGCGTGACTATTAATTTATTTGCACTGAACCAAATATATATGACCAGAAAATCTGTTGCTTGCCTGAAACACGTTTATTAGTACTGCATTGTGCAAACTGTAATCCTAAATATTATAGCTAAAAAGTTGTGATGAGAAGGCCTGTATGACAGCATTGAGATAATGCATTGTACGTAGTCATCAAATATATACGAGTTATCTTATATATAGTTATTTTTGTGTATTTTTTATATTTATTCTCCACTTAATTATGTGGTTAACAAAACAATTATTTAATATTAAAAATAGTAATGCAGTATTAATAGAATGCACATAAAATATATAAAAGTGACTTCGTATAAAAATTTTTATTAAATATTTCTCTCTGAATGATAAAAAAAAATGAGAATGTAAACGTACACACACTATTTTTTTTAACTTTCTACTATCAATCATTGATCAAATGTTTTAAATATTGGTTTTGAATTAATTATTTATATATATTAATATGTTTTGTTTAGGGTTGACTCGACTAGAAACACCCCTCTCTCTCTCTGATCTCTCTCTCTCATTTTTTAGAAGACTCTAGATGTATGTGGTAATTAAACATGCATGATAAGGGGGCCAGGAAGACAGCTGCATGCATGTTATTAGTATCCCATTTAAACCACCCACCACAAAAAAGTACGTGTAATCTTGTTTTCTTTTTGGCTCTTTTCCCACGTGTTGAGACTTTAATAAAATCTTGTATTTCAATTGCTGCTTCGTTTATTTTCCCCCAATAATTTTACATGAATAGTAATGATAAATACACAATCTCTTTTTTACAATCCGCCCTTTACACAACCATATATATTTCTAAATGATAGTATCTTTGTAAAATGATGTTACTGTTATAAATTATTTTACAAAAGTTCTACTGATCATTTAAAACATGATTGTATAAAAAATTGTACTGAAAAGGGCTGTTGGTGTAACGTCTATGCATGCATCATATACTTCTCTGTGAAGTATATATGATTAATAAGCGAAAAAGCTAGTGCTCAAGGCTAAAGGGAGACAGTGATAACAACCATGCCCACCAATGTTAGATATTATCTCTAAATTTGTATTTATAATTATGATCGGAAAAGTTAAATCATGCTTAATGCAAAGGGCCAGAGACAGAGATAGCAAATATGGAAACCCGGCCATCCCCCCCACTAAAAAAGGCTATATATACAAACAAATAATGCACAGTCGACACTTATAATTAGCTAAGTTTTAGAGGGTAGCAAGAAAGTCAAGATAATGATTCGACTATAGAATGGAAATTTAAAAAAATAAAAGGAGTTTTGACAGTGTAACGTGTCATCCCTTCTCCTCCCCACGTCAATGGAGTTTTCCTGTAAAAGGACAGCTGAAAAAGAAGTCTCAACAACCAGCTTTCAGCAGTACCCAGACAACTCATTTAAAGAAACGTAATTTCAGCATCCGCCACAGCTTTTATATACATAAATGCATTAAATATAATAGAAATTAAAAGTTTTCATGTTGTATATGGGGCTACAATATGAGATGATTGGGTTAACCTGTCCAATATTAAAAGAGACTTTAGTTAAAATGTTCATGGATTAGAACAATATTCCATCATTAGAAACTAATGATTCAATTTGTTGAGAGAACAAGATTAGACACTTCATTTTTTCGTCCTACTATATATCTTGTGGTGGGCCAAAGACTACATTATATCATATATATATATATATATATATAGGTGTTGTATGAAGGGACACCAAGGATATATAAGAGTCTGAAAGCATGGATCATACTAAGCTCCTAGCTAGCTAGCTAGTTTAATGTTGATCCCCTTTTCCCACCTTTTCACCTTTAACTTTGATGAAATTCTATCTGGTGAAGAAAGATCAAAGGATGAGTTTGAGATCAGCTAAATAATTATTTCAAAGAGAAATGTGTCCGGATCAATAGGAGAAAGTTTTGCTGATTTTTGTTTTTCCTCTACCTTATAGATCAAGTTTAGAAGCGTTTTCCTTACAATATAGTTATTGGTTTGGTTACACAAAATTAAACTATCTCATCTCATCTTATCTCATATAATCATTCTAATTTTTATAAATTCTCGTACAAAATATAATAAATAATTTAACTTTTTCAAATCTTAAAATAAAATTAATATTAAAAAAATATATTTTAACAATATTTTATTTAACTTTTAACAAAATATCTCATTTCATCTCATTTGAAATACTGTGTAACCAAACAAGGCAGGACCAAGTTGTTCTTATCATTTAAGAACTTTTGGAGGCCATTATGATCAACTCATTTAAGGGTTCTCATAAATTAGAGAATTATATATGATATAATTATAAAGTCCTTTATTAAGTTCTAAATATTAATTGCAAAATGATTTATATGTATTTCATCCCCTCAGTGTTAATTTATTACATCATGTAATACTTAATTAATCAAAGAAAACTAAAAACATCTTTAAAAAAGTCTTTTACATATGATAAAGGTTGAAATGATCAAATATGAACAATTGGACTACAAAATGTCCTGGAAACTATCAATTAGTGCGTCCTCGATCTCTAATTTATAGTTGCAAAATATGGAATGGAGGATAGGTTTTGAGATAGAGATCAGTGGTTCTCTCTTAAATTAAAGTAGTTGAATATCTTGATTCTTGATTGATTGATCATATTCTCCCGGCATGTAAGTCATCTCTTTGTACTAACGTATTCTCCCTGGCCTGCTGCAAAAGAAAACACGTATTCGATAAAAATGAGAAGCACGTTATTGATTAAAATCTCCTTTTCATCTCATTTGTATCTTTGTTAATCACACTATATCATGTTGGCTGGCGATTTTGTTTACTAGTAGTCATGCCATGCACACGGAGGCGTGCACGGAGTAACGTAAGTAATCACTATTGACATGTCATGTCATGTCAGCAATATAATTTTA
This sequence comes from Carya cathayensis, assembly GCA_011037825.1. NCBI lineage: Eukaryota > Viridiplantae > Streptophyta > Magnoliopsida > Fagales > Juglandaceae > Carya > Carya cathayensis. The sequence continues at coordinate 3,429,898 of QGSO01000167.1, read as the reverse complement.
AAGGTGTGGTAATAAAAAATGACATGATGATGCTGATTATTGAACACACAAGCAGGGACCGGGGACATTAATTAATTATAACTTTTGTGGAAACAAGTTCAGTATCAAGTACTCCAGTTTTGTTAATGAGCAACGGATTAAGAAAAGGTTGCATTGGAAGAGACTAACATATTCTTGAGGTCTGGTACTGCATGATTATTTACAGCTAGCCATCTTAGGTCAAATTAGACGGCCATCAACACAAACCGATCGATTTGGATCCATATTAACTTTAATTTCCCTTCAAATCTTTTTGAAAGATGGAATTTGACTAAAAAAGGAAAGAAAAATTCATAGAAATCAAAATCGATAAGCAAGGAAAATCTTCAGAGGCCTTGGCATAGGGGAGAAAATGTGGACGGAGAAACATTATAGAATCAAAAGGTTTTTTTTTTTTTTAAAAAAAATTTAGTACGTATATATTGTCGCTCGGAAGTATTTTTTTTTTTTTTAATAATTTGGCCCTAGCTTTGTCGGAACTGAAGATTAGCTAGCGAAAATTTTGATATGTATTTTGTAATCGGTTCGGTGAAAATGGGTAAGAAAAATAATTAGAAATTGATTGGACAAAACCTTTTTGATGAGATGCGTTTTGTGTTAGAGGTTATAAAACTAGGCAGGTAGCTTTGAAAAGGTTTTTTTGGTATATAAAAATTCAATGCATAGTCATTTTGTATACTTTTTACGCACTCCACTAATATTATTAACCGCGTCACATCTTTTTAATATAAAATAACTCTTTGAACAATTATATAAGTGTGGTACGCAAAGAATATGAAAAAATAACTGTATATAGTAGAATTCTTTTGTACGTATAAATGTTTTGTGAGATGTTTTTTTTTTTTTTAAATTTGTTTTGATTTTGCACTTTTTAACTTCACAAATAAAAGTTTTCTTAAAATAAAGATAGTAAGAAAAAAATTGAAAACCAAATATGACCTAAATTTTCTAATCAACCCTTCAATATCCAACATTAATGAAATTCGGAGAATGAGCCTTTATTTATTTGGGTCGGGTTATTGGATTGGATTGGATAATAAAGGTTTTTAATTTTGAAAAATAATATTTACAATCATAGAGTGAGTAAAGGTCACGCACTCCTTTTAAAAAAAATGAATAAATATGAGACTCATATGAAAAAATTAATTTTTAATAATAGACTCACTCTTTTTAAAAAAGAGTACGTGATGACCCATAATTTTATCTAGCATTACTCTTTTATTTTTTTCTGGCCATACTTCTAGATCATCTGCCTCCAACAAGTCGGTATTGGAGCTAATTATAGTTAGCGTTCAATAATTTAAAAGTCATGAATTCATTGATCTTGAAACATTAATTATTTGATAATACTTCATTGAAGGATTTATTGTAAAGATCAATCTGTTGTTGCTGGCCATTAAGTTAGGTGGAGGATTAACTAGGTGGATACATGGTAGGGAAATTCACACGCGTACTGATCAAAGAAGGATTTATTGTTTAAATGTCTAAAGTACTCTAGATATATATTCTGATCTATATGTATTATATGAAGAGTTTCATGAATTGAGGGAATGCATGTCCTTCTTACACCTGCACCTGTTTTCCTTAGACAAACTTATCATAAGGAACCTAGCTAATTTGTGTCAACTGAAAATGAGTCGAATGATCAGAAACACAGCCGAAGTTAATTACGTGACAAGAACCAGCTTGAATCCCCAGCTCGAAGACGAAGGAACCAGAACTTAGGTCGATGTTTGGACCACATGAAAACCAACCCATGCATGCAAACATTGGAGATAAATCTTGATACATGCGAAGTGTGAAACGCCCAGATGTCGCGTTGCATTATTTTGAGGATGATGATGTATAGCTAGACGTAATTGATGGGCATCGTTGTCTGTTGTGCGTAACTGCATGCACATGCATATATGCAGTACTAGTACCGGCCATGTCATTTACAGCCAAAAACATAAAAAAATCCAGCTGTTCTCGATCGAAGAAGTATTGATGAGGTTGATTCATCTATTTAATGGCGAAAAAGGCCGATAGGTAACAATTAAAACTTATTTTTTACCCTATTAAGCAATATTTCCATGCATGGCTGCTCAAACCCACATCATATTATAATATGCATGCATTCCATGTAAGTATCGAGAGGCAAAATGCATGTCAAAATGCCTAGTTTACATTAGAGCACTCACATGTAGCTTAATTATCTAGTTTACATTTTATGTAAAATGCCTCACAACATGTCAAAATAAAATCTCTATTGAATTATGTTTATATATATATATATATATATATATATATATGCAAAATACATGTGCTATATATTCATGCATTTATGTAAACATTTTTTTATTATTTCTTTCTTTTTCCTTGTCTTTTTTTTTTTAATTTTTATTGGCAACGGAGATACATTGCGACCATATTAATATATGAAAAGTATTCAAAGATTTAAGAATATTACAAGTTTAATGGTAATTAGAAAAAATATTTAAACAGAGTCAAGAAATAAGAAAGAAATAATATTTAAATAATATAGATAAATAACATATGTATATATATAAGTTGATGCAAGATGTATTATACAAGTTATTAGATAAAATAGAAAAAATAGATTTTAATTAGTTATTTATTACAAAAATTTAGATAACCCATTGAAAATGCTCTAATTACAACTTTTCTAAAAATCTGAATAGTTACCTGGCCTATTTTCATATATTCTAAGAGGGTTGGAGCTTCCGTACGTATCTCTCCCCTTTCCTTGTTCTATCTTTAGGTTTTCACTTTTTTGAGTACGGAACAATGAAGTCCACTTTATTGCACGGGACCAACTTCGTGCACGCCCACTTCCCTCCCATGGAGCCAAAAGTCCAAATTAAATAAGTAGGTTGAGAACGAGTAAGCGTGTGGCCACAACATCGTCTCACCACTGTAAGAAAAAGGTATCCGGTCATAATTGCCGCAACTATATTTTTCCATCAGTTTTTGCATCGAAGCATGCATATTGGATGCCAAAGTTGCTTTACAATTACTTTTTACCAACGATTTAAAATTTATTTTTATAAATAGATATTATTTCAATGCCGACGCTCATTCACTGCCGCAAATAGCTAAATTAAGCACTAGGAAAGAGCCACACAATTACCATCTCCATTTCGTTCGGAAAGACATTTAGCGGCAAAAGTTTTTCGCTGCAAATATGGATAAAAATACTGCAAAAACTGTGACGATAATATTTGGAATCGCCATTACAGTTACTATACAAGTGTCGCAAATAAGTTTTTACCTATATTTTGAGTGACGAAACAATTATTAGTGGCGATTTAGTATTGTCGGAAATAGTCCCTTAGAATAGGAATTTTTTTTTTTAAAAAAAGGCATTGAAAAGGATACATGAATAATACGTAACCCTTTCATATTATAGCCTTCCTATATTGTTCACGAGGTCATTCATAAATTTGGATTTGTGGTCTATATGCATGCATGTGAACAAAAAAAAAAAAACCTTATATACTTAAACAAAATAAATGCTATAAAATAAAAATCTTGAATAAAGTGATAAAAATGACAAAAGATAGTATGTACAAAACTCTTGCATTCTTTTGTGTACTAGCATTTAGCTTTTGAAAATGCTCTTAATGATGTGAAGCATGTAAGAAAACTGACCTTGAGTAGATCTCTAACATTTTCTTGAACCAATTTTTAAAAAGAAATAAGCTCCAAAAAGTATTAGCCTAGGAGTTTCTAATTGATCATAATCAAGTATAATAAAATCTTATTTACCAATAAGAAAAGTATTACACAAGGAAGCCGTGATCAGAATCAAGGAGACACAGCATCAAAAAGACTTAACTATTTTCTATCAAAGAAAAATATATAGCTGAATCTTTAGAGGTGTGATATATAACTAACATAAAAAGATACAAATTTCTAAGGACTCACATTGATGTTTCTCGTCTCACATTGATGTTTCTCGTCTTAAGGATGCATCAGACAATAGCACTTGCAAGCCTTCAAACCAATCGCTAAGTTGAGCAGAATTATACAATCCTTATTTCAAACTCTCTGCTAAAAATATTACTTATGCAAGTTAACATTAAACCAAAAGGGTTGTATCACTGGAATATGAGCAGTCTAACATAAAACCTTGGGTGTAAATGTGGCTATGGAGTTCTTGAATTGATTTAGATCTCCTCTTCCTTTCATGTAGATTCTGCACTGTCACCTACCTCCAGCAATCTTGGTGGCTCGAAAACATATGTTTTGTTTTGACACTACAAGAAAAGTGAGCTTTTGTGACTAAAATTTAATGACCAAAAGGATTATTTTAGACCAAAACCGTAGGAAATAGTCCTTTTGGTCACTAAATTTTAGTCACAAAAACTCACTTCTCTTGTAGTGTGATTGTGTGCAGCCTTACGTNGCTGTAGAACGTAAACTATTTAATTGAATACAATGATTAATTAGGATTTTAAGAATGTTATCATAGAAATGAGAAGTCAGTTTTAGATTTGACTATTTATTTTTATGAGTAGAATATTTGACTTTACACGTTAATATTAAGCATTAGATATGAAACTCTTACCAACCTTGCCTACCAAGTCATTGCTGATCTGCACATAGATATATCTAGTACATGCATGTATGTCATGTTAGAAGTAGTTGGAATTTTTTCTTTTTGTGAAAGGATAATCTATATATATATATATATATATATATATCAATTAAATAGTTTACGTTCTACAGCCTCAACATACAAATAAGTTAGTTTAGGATATTCCTCCAGGTCGTTCAAACTGAGATTACAACATCTAAACCATTTTATTGAAAGATAATGGGTCCACCAGTCAGTTCCCTAAAAATTCAACAAGATTCTAATATAGATCAGAGGCGTCTCCATAAATATTTGCATGCAGCTTTACGCAATAATGGTATGTAACAATCAAACACCAATTTATTAGCACAATTTTAGTCTAACATAGGCTACTGACTTCTCCTCCATTATAACTATGAACAATATTAGAGAAAAAGCCCATGTCATTTGCAGAGACAACTAAAATTCAATAAGAGCAACTGAAATTCCCTTTGCTGAGCTAGAATTTTCATCTCAACCTTGTATGTTGTAGTATGCAAGAGATTAGAGCATGGCATACATTAAAAAAAAGATACAAATTTACAGAAAAAGAAATAGGAAAAAATGTTATAGGTTGTAAGGCATCATATATCTTCAAATCCAACACTACTCTCTCACACATTCGAGGAAAAAAAATGAACAAGATATAAATCATTAGTGTGATTTATGAGAGAGAATGAAAATAGAATAGAGACATAATTTAGTTAAAGAAGTAATTCATAGGATTAGATTTTATTAAAATAAAAGTCAGTCATTAACATAAACTGAACATGGTACGGGCGAAATGATTTGGATCTGCAGAGAACATGATGGCCTTGGAGAGAGGGATAGTGAGAGAAACATATGGAGAGAGAGAGAATGGAGAAATAGAGAGAGAGAGAGAGAGAGAGAGAGAGAGGGGGACCGAGGTTAATTAGGTTTCATTATGTGATTTTTATAGAGAGAGTGAGAGGGAGAGAGACTCACCGGCTAGCTAGGTGAGACAACGACGGCGATTATACGGCAGTGGCACAACGTGGGAAGGGGTGGTAGTGCAAAGACTATCAAGATGGGACATAAAGAAATAGAAGGACGGAAGTTTGAAATCGTGACTTGCTGCAATAAAGTACTATTAGCAACGATTTCTATTACAATGAATATGAAATCGTTGGAATAAGCCCTATTTCTTGTAGTGCATGCGCATCACGCACCACATCACATGACTGGCTTGATCCGCTCTTCTAAGTTTACCCATCATTCTACTAATTAACGGGTATGTGTACATGGCACACCACTTGTCAGTACAAAACCTTCATGCCTCAATGTTGTACAAATTTTTCCATGTACAAAAATTACGCACACGATAACAAATTAACAATTATTGTCGCTTCATGTAACGCTCAACACTATCATCACGAACGCTATTGCTATGCAAAATTTTATGATCTATTGAGTATGAAATGGACGAACCTTATAATGAGTATATTTTTATAATTTCATTTATCATTTTTTGTAAACATATATAGGGTTTCATAAAATTGTTGGTAATTATCCTCATCAATATATCTTTTATTGTAAGTAATTAATGATACAAGTACGTACGTACCGTGAGGAGGAATTGAAGATGATCGATCAAGTACTACGTACGTACTACCGGGAGGCTACAAGTTTTAGAAGTTGGCTTTTCCTCTAGAATGGTCACCACATTGAGGCAGCAATAATAAATTGGAAGCTCCATTGCAATCAAAACTGGGAGCTATAATTGAAAGATCCTTATCATCTTTTATGCCACAAAAGAGGGTCCAGAATAGCTGGCTAGGGTTCAGTACTCATTTACATTAACAAAGACATATGCTAATGGAATGTACGTGAGAGTAGTAGTGATGATAACAGAAGTAATTAATTGCATGCATGCATCTCCCTAGAAATAGTACTGCTGCTGAAGCGCCCTCGCCCAGAGGCCGGCCTCCGTGTACCATCAAAATCATCCCAGCTAAGCGCCCATGTGTACATTATACAAACCACATACATAAAAAACGACATTTAATAATTTCATATATATATATATATATATAAATATCTTCTTTCTTTCCTAAATAAACGAACCGTTTTGTTTTTACAAGTACTGCTGTGCTTTTAACAAAGATTTAAATTTTTTTAGAGTTTTAATTCAGATTTTAAAATTTAGAGTTAATAAAATAAATACATAGAATGTGCTCCTATAAAATCTATCGAGTATTTATTGACGTCGGAATTTTTTTTTTTAAATAGTAAAAAACTCACTTTATATGTTTATCTCTCACACTCATTTTATTATATATTCACCCCTTGCCATGATAAATTCATGACGCACTCCCAGTGGTCAATCTTGGGCAGAATAGTAGCACTAGTACCCTTACAATATAGAACAAAATCGCATTATTAAAAGTAGTTACCATTAAAAAAAAAAAAAAAACCCTTTGGACAGATCAACAACAATAAGCTGTGTTTGATTGCTGAGATCATCATTTTAGATTATTTTATTACTATTTGTAAATAGTAAATTACTGTTAATTACAAATGGTTCATTATTATTAATAAATTATTTCATTACTATTTACAGATGATTAGAGTATTCTTAACATCCAAATTTCACATCTATATGAGTTCCAAGTCAAACCCTTTTCAATTTTCATATTAAAAAAGGGAAATTAATTAAGTATATGGTCATAGACGTACAAATCATCCGAAGGATTAGGAGTTTTTTTTAACCATTTTTTGACTGAATATAATTATGATCCCCATGCATCCTAGTACTAAAGCAAGCGACTGGATTGGTACATTGGAGCGCGCGCATGCAACGTTCGCGATTTGCCTGTGCCACTGAATTCCATTAAGATCGTCTATGAAAAAACTCGGTTGACTGGGAATCACGCACGATATACACTTAAAAAAATATTATTTAAAAATAAAAATAAAAAGAAGCTAATTTTATTAAAAGAATATGTTGTACTTTGACATGACCAAATAAAAGAAGATATTATATACTCTATACATACCCACCACGAAATACATATTCACCAATCATAAGCCTAGGTATTTAGTTCCAACGACTCACCATTCACTCTTGTTGCTAAAACAAAAAAGAAAAAAAACAAAACAAAACGTATGTAGTGTTGAGAAACAAATGGTTGAGATTCTATGCATGAATGATTAATAAATATATTTGAAAATCTAAAATTAAGTACTGAGACATTCAACACAACCTCAAGCCAAACATTAAAGTATTATTTATCCTAAATGATTTAACCTATATTTTCTTATCAGCTTAATTTTTAAAGATATAATAATGGTGATTTCACGTAGTATTAGAACGAAAGTCTTAAATTCAAACACTGATTCTTAAGATAAATATAAATTATTAAATATATATATTTATGTCTGTTTAAAATTTTGAGGTAAGTGAACAAATTATATATAATTGAGTATTGCTACATCTACAAAATAATTATATAAAAACAATTTTACAAATTGACATGGTCGAATTATCTAATTCGTTAGATTTACTTTACAATAAAAGTAACTTTATAATATGAAAAATCATATCAAACCACTTTAATTTGTGGAATTACTTTGATATAATCCTTTTGTGGTTAGAATATTTTCCTATATAATTATACGAGAAATATATAGACATACATGATGTGGATTCACCAATATTTAATTTTGTTGTCTACTAGCAGTTTTTTATTATAAATAAAATCATTTCCTCTTACAATTCCTTATGCTCTTATTATAAAAAAAAAAAAAAACATCATTTCATCTTATTATAATTTCATTCATCTCAACCCAATCGAATTTCTTTCTATCCACCCTTTTTTCTCCATTTTAAAATCCATTCTTTTCAATTCATTTCTCCGTCTAATTATCCATTCACCTAAACCAAATTTTAATCTATAAAGACTGTCACCATTCTCATGACAAATAATTAAAGTGGAAAAATAAAGAAGAAAAGGTAATTTTTTTTGCTCATTTTAGCTTAATTTGGGCTAGCTAGAATACCCAACAAATAATTAGAGAGACTAATTAATAATGTAACAAGATTTTCGGGCCTAGCTATTTATTCATGGCTAGCTAGCTAAATTAGAGAGATAAATATAAGGTACTGATGTACTACAAAAAAAACAGGTATTTTAGTTGTAAATATTATTTTCGTTGCAATAAATTGACCACAAAAACCTGTTTTTCTTGTAGTGGTACGTACGTATATAGCAAAAATTGTATTATTATTATTATTATTATTATTATTATTGTTATTATTATTGTTATTAAATTTTTTGGTAGTTTCTTTAATGCTGCATGTGTAGCTTAATTAATATATAATTACTAGCCAAATGTGAATGCATGCTGCCAGACTCGATCGGCTCCAATTAACCATGCATGCATGCCCGATGCTTAATTAAGTTGTGATTTCCAACCAATTCCTTCGTAACAAAGGGTCAACTTTCAAATATTAAAGTACACGTGCATGTGTCATGACTTGTTAATTACGACAAAAATTAACTTAACTAGGTATGCAAGTACAACTCAGAATTAATTAATTTATTCTTATTAATTATTTCTATTACTATATAAAATGCCTCTTTTGATCTCCGAAGCATGCAGCTAGCTAGCAGTTTGTTGGTCAATTGCACCCCTCAATCCCATGTATTCATAACTAAAAAATTAATTTTATTGATATGTACTGCACATATAACCGGCCACCACTCATCATGCCATGATAAAAACTTACATACATATATTTATTTATATATATATATATATAATGTAGAGAATATTAGATCTATCACCCTATATAACTTTGATCTCTAGCTACCATATATATGAACATCATATAAAATTACCAGTTCTGATGAATCTTAATTATCATAATCCAAGATTTTAATTTTATGACAATATTATTTATGCTAATTCGATGCATGTTTTAGACCGTTAAAGTTCGGGAGATTTTGGTTAAATATGTATTAGTTATGATATAAATTCATGACTTATAACTTGAATTACTTCTATTGGATATATGCATGAGACAGATAAAATTAGTAGGGAATCTTTATCATTGTCCTTCGAGTCTTATAACATTATATATATATATATATATATATCTACAGTACTACTTTATATACCTATATATATATTATTGGGAAGGGATTTATATAGTTTTAAGATATGCAAGTTCTATATACTCATTTTAAGAAAAGTTAACAAATTTTAGAACCGGATGAGAAAATCTATTTTTTTAATAGTAGACTGTATTTTTTTTTATTTAAAAAGAATGCACGGAACTTGTACACCTAAAATCATATCTAGCTAGCATTACTATATTATTAGACTCGAAAGAAACAAAACGAGGTATAATATATATGTTAACAGCCTTCTGATCATGAGAACATATCTTTGGAGCACATAAAGAAGAAGAGTTCTCTTTTTTCTTTATTTGAAAGTCGGCCGCCATTTAAGCTGGATTACTTTAAACTAATCTTAAATCTAGCTAGATTTAATCAAGGATTACCAATTTCCAACCATATAAATAAAATATTGGCATTTAATATACTTAGAATAGAATGGTAATTAACAAACAAAATGGGGTCCATGATGATCAATTCATGCATTGCCCTCACGTCTTACAGCATTTGATGGGGTCAAGAAAGTTGGACTTGTAAATCTTCGTATAGAAAAAATATATAATAATAATAAATAATAATATCCTTAGCTGGGGGAACAATGAAAAGTTTCTCCTTGTAATGAAGTGCTCCACCAAACCCTAGAATCCTCAATAATTTTAGTGGGTTTAGAAGAAAGGATACAAGCAAAAAAAAGTTTAGCCGCCTCCCACCCACCTTCCCCTTTAGTTTTTGTGAGCTAGACAGGAGCAAGCAGCTAGGAAAATTTGTGACCTAGATGTGTGCGGAAATACTAGGAAAAACTGATGGGGTTTACACTTTTCTGAAAGCATTTTTGAAACCCTAGTCTCAATGATACAAATATATCTTCTTCTTTCTTTTTTTTTATCTTCTTTTCTTTTCCTTTTTGTTTTACTGTATTCTTGGGGACCAAGGGGGGCCCTGTTTCTTCGAAACACACGTACTGCCCATGCTGCTGATATAGATTGATCTGAAACGTTCGATCAAGAAAAAAAAATTTGTTAATTTACTGATCGATCTCAACTGTTATCATTATTATTGGACGATCACATCGAATATGTATGGGTGGCATGCCTTTGATGAAGTGGAATCAGAATTAAAAGCCTTTCGAGGCAAATCTGGTTGGATGGCCAAGTAATTATTGGAGATTGGCCCAAAAATATTTCTCTTTTATACCCTTTTCTTCTTTTGTCCTACTTTCTTTATTTTTCTCCAGGAAAAAATTTCAGTCTTTTTTTTTTTTTTTGTTTTCCCTTCTTTTTCCAAGTAAGTTTCTATTTGAAACTTCTGCAGACTTTTATTAAACAGTACGACTGATAGATAGCTTTGAGTAAAAGCTTGTGCCTTATAAATAGTTTGTCGAATTTTGTTACCCATTATCTCTATATATCATGCGTTATATTTATATTTATTTTTTATTTTATTTTTTTAAAATTAATTAAATTTTTTTTCTCATAATCCATACACAACAAATTTTGTAAGAAAAAAAATATAAAAAATTATTTATGGTGTATGGTATAACTTGTGCCTTCGTATGATAAATATATATATATATATATATATTGACTGGATTTGAATGATGGACATCTTTGAAAGAAAAAGAATATGCCCTATTAAAGACTGGTTTTGAATGATGGACATCTTTGAAAGAAAAAGAATATGCCCCAGTTAAATTTGTATTTACTGGATTTTGGAAACCCTAGTGTTGATGGGGCCAACGGTCCTATTCTTAGCTTACCCATCTTGCTCTCTAGAAGTATTTTTCTTATCTCTAAATAAACTCAGCCATGTTAAGCTATTAAGTGCAAATGCAATATTTCAGAAAAAGGCTTGGCTTAAATATCCAAGCATAGAACACTACTGACCATAATTTATATATCCAGATGATCTGTCTGGTCTCTAAATTCTGCTTGATGAATAGTGTAAATAGTACTGAGGTATACATGTAAGGAGGGGAATATAAGGTGGTTGAAAAGCAGCTGTCAGTGGAGGCATGCAGTGCCCTCTAACAAATAAGAACACATCTCAATTACTTCTTCCATCTAATAAGAACTTGGCCGATAGAAAATTATCTAATACGAATTTACAAGTCTGTCATATTGTGTTTGGAATTTCTTTTATTGAAGATCCTATAAACAGTATATTTACATACCTACTTGTATGTAACAATCCAACTTACATTGAGGAAATAGTTATCATAGTTTCTCATTGAGGAGAAAATCATCATAGTTTCTCAATTCCTTAGCTAGGCTCATATAACTAATTCATTAGCAAGGTTCCAAAGAAATATATGCCTTAGTGGCATAAATTTTGTTGATGATTGACTGTCACTAAAAGAGCTTCTTAGCTATATGATGAAACAGAGTAAAAATCTCAGAGAGAGAACTGTGATCCACATCTTTTAGGTCCTTATGAGGAAAAAATGTCCCCTACGCTGTTTTTTGGTAAGAGTGTGATATGGACTTTTTGAAGGGGGGAACACCGTACAAAAAAGCCATATAGAAAAAAAGGAGAGAAAATGCATTGGTAGCAAGTTGAGCAGCAAGAAACGTATTTAGATTCTAGCCCTTCAAAAGCAAAATTGATGAAGGGGCTTACACACACATACATATATATTATAAATATATATGTATGTAGAACTGACAAACAAAGGCAAAAAGAGAAGGAGAAAAGAAGAAAAAGAAAAACTTTGACAGAAAAGAAGAGAAAAGAAAAAGGGTAAAAATTGCATTGCACACAGAAAATGGTTGGTTTGGTTCATTTAATATTGCCACAATATAGGTTCGAAGCTACTTGGGATCACACCCTCTGCCTCTGTCATTGAGATGTGATCCCTAAAATACCCGATATCATCAATGCTGCTGTGACACCACGGGGGAGGATACAGCCATCCGTCCACCGAGTCTACATACACGAAATCGTTACTCAACTCGACTGACTCGAAACTCGTCCCCAGAGTCGGCAGCTCCACTATCTCGCTCAGCTCTTCTGGGGTTGACACGTCGCAAGAAGAAGAAGACACTGTAGTCGCTGAGGAATATGACGAGGAGGACGACGGCGAGGGTGTTTTGGGAACCTCAAACTCCATGGAAGCTGCTTTGGCAGCAGCTGCTTGGACATCCCGGGGCGAGTTCGAAGAGGGCCGGGGAAGCGACCCGGAGAGTTCGGGGAAGTTGAGGATGGCCGAGTTGCCCTTGATGCTCAGCGCGGCCACGTCGTGGGCCCGGGCAGCCATTTCCGGGGTCGAGAAGGTACCAAGCCAGATCCGGTTCTTCTTCCGGGGCTCGCGGATTTCGGATACCCATTTGCCCCAGCTCCTCATTCGTACCCCTCTATAAACCGCGTGCTTGCTGCTGTCACGGGCTCGCTTCGGCTGTTTTGGGTCCGGGTCGGGCGAATCGGACTCCTTGGAACTCGGGTTTGGAGCCGATCCAAGTAAAGACTGGGACAAGCCAGATGAGAATGGTGAAGATGGAGAAGGGGACGACGAGTTGGCGTTTGACTCGACCTCCGTGTAAGGCGGATCAGCCATTGCTGCTAAATGACTTGGGTGGAAAGCAATCTTGTGATTATAATTCTCAGAACGGAAAGATTTCTTACTATAAGTGGAAAGCCGCCTCTGAACTTCTCAGTAGATCACTACTGTGTAGCACAAAAGACACAAACAGAGAGAGAGAGATGTAGAGAGAGAATGGGTGTGTGTATGAAGTAGGAAGAAGTTGGAGGATGAGAGAAGGAAAACGAGAGGAAGAATGAGAATGAGGAGGAAGTGAAGGAGGAAAGTGGGGTTTTATTAGGAGAGATGAGAGGAGGGAGGATATGAAGAATGAAAATGCAAGGTAAACGTGAGGCTTTTATTTCCAAAGTGATCACCCTTTTTTTCCCATCATCATGCTCATCTTTCATTCATGCATGAATTCTCATTTATCTTATATATCTATCTGTATTTAAAAAAGTTTTCTTTAAAATTGAGTAAAAAAAAGGAAAAAAAAACATTTTCCAAACCCATCTATAAGTACGACAAATCTCAGTTAAAAGGTTTTGCCACGTGTTTTCATTAAAAGGGAGAGATTTTTGAGGGGCAAGTAAGCAGAGGGAGAAAAAACTTGGAAGGTGAAAGAAAATGGTCAGTGTGGGGTATCTTAGGGTACAAGAGTTGCTCTAGCAATATAATATTGGCTGAGGTAAAGGATAACACAAACAAACACAGGCTGGCAGAAGCGGCCCTGGGGACAAATAGGGATTTCCATTGAAGAAATAGAATGGTCTAAGGCTCTAAGCCTCTCTACTTGGGGGTCCTCTTCCCTTGCTGAATGCTGCTAATCTCGTACTACTTCCTGCTCATCCTCACCATCTCAATAAATCTTTCCTTTTGTTTTCACCTCTCTTCTGTCCTTGTGTAAAATGAACTCTTCTACTTCCTCTGTCCTCCCCTAACCCATTCACAATGACCCTTTCGTCCTCCCTCCCCTACATCATCATGTGCATTGGTACTGACTCTGTTTTGCATGCCAGTTTGAGGTTCTTCTTTTTAAGATCCAGGTTTCCTGTTCTTGGTTTCTGATATGGGTCTTGGTCTTCTAGTGTTTAATTAGGAGTAGAAATTCTCCTCTTTCTTTGACTATGGAAGTTTTTTCTGGATATAAAACTCCTTTAATAACTGAAACAATTAGGTACCCCGGTTTCATGGTTCATAACATGGGCTTTTAATGGTTTTGGTCCCAGCAAAAACTGGATTTCATTGTCTGTCCAATCACAGGATATTATTGATAGCTTTATACGGAACAATGTTACTCTTTATAGTTTGAATTGAATTTTATCATTATTATTATCATCAGTAATACAATTTTATGTGGATGTGATACATTTAAGTAGCTTCATTGATCAATCGCTAAATCAAAAGTCCGTGACATATCAATCTGTATAATTAATTTGACGTTATATGATATGTTAGATTCGAATTTTTAGAACGAGAGTAAATAAAAAGGATTAGTAAGATCATAGGCATGGAATCTAAGTAGTACATGTTTTGTTGTCTTCAAAAACGATAAATTTGAATCAGACATATATAATTGTAAGAAATGTTTGGCTTGATCACGATTGGATTGGGCTCCATTATATTGCTGGTTCGGGCCTGCAACAGTTTCTTAGCCCGATCTCGGCTTTTTACTGCAGTTGTCTCCGATTCTTGGCGTTTGACAAGAGCAATAAAATCAATAGTTGTTAGATTGTCTAAGTACATCCGTACTGTGTAGTACTGATTAGCACCGGGCCATGCCATACGCATATGCATACGCGTATGAATATGAATATGTAGCAGTTTACTTCAGTACGTACCCAGTTTGAATATTATTTGTGATATCATTTTGATTTCATGGTTAACTCTACATTTGATGTTGTAGCTATGGCTGGCTGATTATGATTATACGTCGTCCTGTCGGATTTTGACAGCGTTAAATTTTATTCGCATTATATTGTAATCTGATTATGTAATTTTGACTATTTATTTCGTGTTGTATTTATGTTAGAAGTGTAACTATCATTTCTCATATATATTGTATGTTGAATCAGTTTTATTTTTACTGTTTTGTTTTTACCACCAATCATATGTCAATCTTACTTATGGATTACCTTTTCTGTGTCGTTTCTTATCAGTACAGACAAGCTTGTCCAAATGCTAATTCATGGGCCACCTCCTTTGTACCACCACTCCACTTTCCAAGCATACGACATAGGCTAATTGTTCTCCTTCCTTCCAAGAATGTCTTCTTTATGTCGAAAAAAAAAAAAAATTTTTTGAATTGTCCCTGTTAATCATTGCTTCTTTTTTTTAAAATAGAAATTATTGATTTATAAAAAAAATTTATAAATTAATGTGACTATATATATTATATATTTTTCTATTATAAAATAAATTTACATTTACATCAAACTAAATCAATTTATAAATTTATATTTTTAAGATTCTTTCGAAGAATCTATTTTTTTTAATAAAAAAAATTATTTCAAAGAAAATGGTACAAAAATAAAGATCGAACAATGGAAAATAGAATGACCTAAGTTTATTAGACCCGAAATTGGCTTGAAATTAGAAATCTTGCAAAACCAAAGCAAATTCATGATCTAAAAGGTGCAATCTGATTACTATATATGCATCCGATAAATCAGTCGAATCAATTAATGCATAGCTCCATATATATATATATATATACACACACACCAACATTAATTAATATACGAATATTAATGTTACTCTTATATTTCTTTTATTATTGTTTTACTATCTAGTTTTTTTTCTTTTTTCTATTTGAATCTGGGTTAAAAATCCTAAAATAACATTTTTTGCATAATCTAAAAGAAAATAAATTTAATCAACTAATATAATAGTGTAATTTAATTAAAAATAAATTTAATTTTATAAAAATTGACTCAAAGAGCAAGAGAGCCATGTTCTGAGATTTTTAATCCAAATTCAAAGAGTAAAAAGAAAGAAAAAAAAAACTGAGTATAAAACAATAGTAAATGAGGTGTCTTAACATATTATATGAAAGCTGCTACTTTCAATAAACTATATATGGAGTACTCTATACAAGTATTGAATAATTTCGAGTACCATAGTAAATTGGGGGAGCACCAAAAAAACTTCTAGTGAGAGAAGCTCCTCCTTCTCTCTAAAGAAAAAAGGTGTAAATCATCCGAAGGGGGGGGGGGGGGGAAGCTATGGCTTCCTCCCTTTCTTCATCCCCTCCATTCCTTTTGTTTGTTTATGCTTTTTCCTTTATTAAATAAGCGTTGGTTGGCGGTGACCATGGTGGCCGAAAGTTTCATTACACAGTCAAGGATTTTGAAGCCGTCTACCACTTTTTTTTTCACTCGGACGTGATGATGGTTTTTACGTGATGGAGGTGGAAGGTTTGGTCGTCTACCATTTTTACTTCACTCGGACGTGATGAAGGCGTTTGGTACACAATGGAGGTGGAGGGCTTCGATTGACTTCGTTTGGCTGTGAAGTGCATTTTCGATGCCAAGAGGGACCATTATGGAATCCACGTAACTGGGCGTGGTGGAAATGGGGAGGGGCTTCAGTGTGAGTAGATTCATGGTTTCATGAGCTCAGAAGCTACGGTTTTTCATGTAGTTTGGGGTGTACTCCCGTGGGTTTCTTTGACTCTATTTTATCCATGGAAAATAGAGGTGGGTTGGGAGGCACGCTGGAATACATGGGGTTTTAAGGAGGTTTCTGGGGGTGAAGTTATGCAGAACTCATGATGAAGTTTTCTCTTGGTAGGTGGTCGGACTGGGGGTGAAGCTGGTTTTTCGTTTTTGCTGTTTTTTCATTTCCGTTTGCTTTTCATTTTTGCTGTTTTTTCATTTCCGTTTGCTGGTTTTGTTACAGACGGGTTGTATTTTGCTTTTTTCAGTGTTTAGTTTCTATTTTAGACTCTGTTTTGGTTGGTTGTAAATAAGGCCTCGACGGCAGTGGACAGACGGGAGGAGTACCATCCACCCTGCAGCAGTGGTTCCAGGGCAGCTCAACTTGCATGCAGCAGTGTTTCCAACAGCAGTGTTTCGGAGTGGAGGTGAAACACAGTTGTATAGATGGGCTGGCTAGTGGGTACAGGCTGCTGCTCAGTTGAAACGGTTGGCAGGGCATGACCGACGGCATGTACAGGTTGCAAAACGGTTGGCAGTGGGGGGCAAAACGTGCATTGCTCAGAGAAAATGCAGATGAGCTGTTGGGGAATACAGGACATGTGCCGTGAGGTCTTGTGCCGTGTGTTCATGAGTGGTAGTGGATGGAATATTAGATAAAGTATTTTAAAAGTCCACGTTGGGGGGGCCATTAGTGTTATACTCAAGTGAGGTGATGAGCTGCTTGATCGGTCACAATCCGAGGTAAGAGCTGATCGAGAGTGCCGGGCGATGTTATGGCTGGTGGTTGTATGGACGGTCTCTATAGGGTCCATACGCGAGCTGGGTGCTCGTGCCATTCTGGGCTCGTGCAACTGATGCCTGCGGTAGGTATGCTATTGGGGTTCAGGCCTGTGCTTGGAGTTCTGGTTTATGTTTGTTTTACATGGGAGTTTGCTTTTTAGTTAGTAATATTGTAGCTTTAGGCAGTTGCATTTGGGGTCCATAGTAACAGCGTGCTGTACTCCGCCTTCTTGGGAGGATGGAGGGGGTTTTTCCTCTCGATTAATACAGAGCGCTCTATCTCTCGTTTAGGAGAGATTTAGAAGTTAAGACAATGTCCGCTACCACGAGTGCGGGGATGCTTCAGAGCTGATGCGTAGGTTGACTTATAGTCTGGATTTTCCTGTATTAATAAGTCATACTTGTAACTTCAGTTTATTGAAAGAACTCAATGTTCTATTTTTCAAAAAAAATATATGGAGTACTCTTCCTCTGTCTCCCCTTGAAGAAAAGGAAAACAATGGTCTAGTAGCCATCCATCTATTTGGCATACTCAACATGCAACCAATTAGTGTAATGACCATCACTTTCCTTAGCTTGGATTCAATTCAAACAAGGAAATGGCGCGCAAGTCATTCAACAGATCATATGTATTATTCTCAATATAAGATTATATTTTTAATTATGATCATGCTTCGAGAAAAGTCCTTCTATCATCGATCGGTTGATTCTTGCGGACATGACAGCAAATCAAGGAAAGAAAATTGATAGTTGAAGCTGATCTTTAGTAGCAAACCATGACTCCATGAAAATTTGTCAAAACTCAAGTTAACAAAACCTCTCTCTCTCTCTCTCTCTCTCTCTCTCTCTGGTTTTTTCTTTTTTATGAGATGTTAGAAATTTGTTCATCCATGTACAATATCATGAAGATTATTGTACGTGCATAAACGTCAAAAGACCGGCCTTCCCACGCATGCAGAGAGTACTCATGCAATGTCTGCTAGCTAGCTGCTAGGTCATGTCCAAATTTGTGGCCTTGTAATTTGTTGTAGAGTTCTTCTTCAACAAATACTATTTCTGTTGTAATTTGAGTTCTTCGATCTACAATTACTGAAGAATTCACCTGAAAAAGTACATCCCTAACAGTATTTTTTATTTTATTTTAATTTTTTATTTTCTTTTTTTATGCATTTTTTTAATCATTATAAATATTTTTTTTAAAATTATAATATTATTTAAAAATACTTCCTTAATCACAAAATAAAAAAATAAATTCGAGACATTTATTTGAGTCACGTATACGGGACAAATAGTATTTCTGTTATAATTTTGGTGAACTTCTTACCATTTGGGGCCCCGCGATCGAGGAGTTCAAACTTGAACTCAACCTCACACGATTTCATCATGGAATATTAATGTTAGTAAATGGCATAATTAAAAAGATCTGCAGCATTTTGCTCGTGTACAATGAATGTGAGCCAAAGCTAGTACCTGGGCAGGTACGCGTGCAGAGAGCATCTTAGAGTTTTCTCATGCATGCAAATCGTGGGCATGCATCTTCGGGTGCTAAAATAATTTGATTATGAGGCTAAAGAAATGCTAGGTAGACCGATATGTGCTTTATATATATATATATATATTGTATTTTTTCTTTAACTGTTAAGAAATGTATTAAATTATTTTTTTTATTAGGTGATATTTTTATTAATGTTTTAAAAAAATATTTAATAATAATCGATCAGTTGTATGATCAATAGACATTCGATGTCTGTAGAACTGCCCATGTGGGCATTATGAGGCGCCAGGCTAACTACATGCATGGATCCAAAACATGACAAAAACTTAAAAGCAAAACTAAAATTCAAAATATATATACTAAAAGAAAAATAATTTTTTACATCAAGTAAATTTGTTACAAAAAATATAAAACGTATCGCTAACAAATAATCGTAATCTTTTTGTATTTTTTACAACGAATTTAGATGACATAAAAAATCATTTTTCTTATAATATCTATAATCCCAGTGTTTGGGTTTGTGCCTCGAGCATTTTTTATAGTTTTAAATGTTTTTTTTCCTTTAACTTGAATATGATCTTTTATTATTAATATGATTTTTTTAATAATAAACTTATAAGTATTTTATAATGGTCGGTAATTTTATAAAATTAAAATATTTTTTTAATGAACTAGAATGATTGTATTGATTGGTTGTAAAATAATTTTTTTTAAAGCATTTCATTTACTCTCATCTTTGTATTTTTATAACTACCTTAGCTTTTTTTTTTTTTTTTAATATTGTATTGGTTCTTCATGAATATTAATATTATTCTCTTAGTTTTTCCATATTATTATAACCACCTTAATTAAATCTCAATTTCTTTTCCATATTATAATTAAAATGTTAATGCTTGTACTCCCACTATAAGAAAAACGGCCTTTTGCAGCTAATTTATTGCGGCAAAAATAGTTGGTGGATGAAAAGAATAATGGTTTACGTTATTTATTGCTCTAGGATTTATATATAGTTTTAAAGGGAAGTAGTTTACGTACTATATATATAGTTTAATAGCTGCCAACTTTTCCCAACATCAATTAATTGCAATGTATTCATGATTGCTATATTCTTGTACGTACTCATCTTAATTTCTGTATATTTAGTTATAGCCAGCTCATATATGTATAACGGATTTAGCCCAACTTTTAAAATTAAAGTAAGAAAGAGAGATACAAATATAAACAACATTTAATACGTACCGGCCAATAGATATTGTTTAACTCCAACCTTAGAGGTGACAATTCATGTTTGTGTCATGTTAAGTCCTAAGTCCTGAGTATTAAATTATATGGGTCAATCTAAACATGACTTGTACGTTTAATTAAACAGGTTAGATCTTGAAATCTTAATACAAGATATTTAGATAGTGGGTGATACGACATGATTTGTATAAGAATTTTAGACATGATAGTTTTAATCCGTTTCATATAAATAGATTGAGCTAACCCAGTATACTTATTTTTTAACTCAATTAATATAATTTTATATATAATATAAAGATATCTATATATTATATAAAATCTTTCACAATTACAATTGATTCATGATAAGATATCTTATTATCAATATCCAAACCAATACTATATAAGAAAATTAATATTTTCATAAAATGAAATTACATATTAACAAAAAAAAAACTCAATATATAGTTTGAGATATTAAGTAGTAGAATATTAATATTGCATCCCAACAACAACAAAAATGTATATAAAACTAAACATTTATAAAATTTAAAAATAAAATTTATTCATATTACACTAGTTGATTATAAGTTTTGCGGGTTGATCTGCAATTTATTCATTTAATAATCATGTCCTATCAGATCAATCCGTTTATAGCAAATTCAAACTCGATAATTTTATATCGTATTTACAGATCTTCATGTTATGTATTGCCACTCCTAATACCGATCTCTGACCTCACCCTAGATTCTAGCATTCGGCAATATATAACTCTTAGGAGATTTAAATCCTTAGCAATGTCAAAGTTATACAGTACAGTAAACGTACATATATGTCATGCAAAACAACAAATTATATGATAGAAAAGTTAAAATAAAAAATATTTGAAAAATAGTATCAAATATATGTTTAACATGATCATGTGCCAAAGAAGACGTAAAAGAAGAAAAACATGAAATTCGGCCTCTCATTTTGACTCAAAGCTTGGGTCTTGCCCTGTGCAAAACTACCGAAACGTGCATTTTTCATTTACATCCCACTTTTGCTTCTTCAATTAATTGTGAAATAAATGTCTTTTGTCGGCTTCAATGCGTCTAAGATTGGTTTCTCGGGAGTTGAAAATGTAGGAGACATGGACTTGCTGAATCAGGAGGATATCTGTGGCTTCTTATGAGGACTTGTGTACTACTGCACGCGTCCAGTTGTCTTGTTTGAGAGATAATAGAAACCCATCAATNAGACTGTTTGATCATCGTATATAGACAATTTCCATGCAGCTCTAGCTAGTATGCTCAATTGAAAGCAATTTCACTGATAAAATCTTGAAATAAGGCATTAATTATTAGTATCCGACCATAAAAACAAGTGAAAAAAATTAAAATGTAATGTTCTGTGTATAGAACACGAGCTTGATCATCTTAATTCCCTTTTCATTAACAGAACTCTAGATCTTTGGTTTTTCTTTCCCTTTTCATGAAAACATAGACCCATGAATTTTCAGCTAGCCAAGATTTTATCAGTGAAATTGCTTTCAATTGAGCATACTAGCTAGAGCTGCATGGAAATTGTCTATATACGATGATCAAACAGTCTTGCTTGCCATCTGAACAATGCAACTTCACTCTATCGAACCCTCCAAGAATATCAAGAAGAAGAATACAATGACTTACAACTAAAAATCTTGATTTAACTAAAAGAATCTAAAAAATACATATTTCTTTAAATGCTTGAGGACAACAAATGACATTTTTCTTATCGACATACATACACAGTACTACTAGTTTGATATATCTAATAACATAAAAATGTATTTGTGTTTTGATTTTCTTTTTCTAATTGTAACGAATGTTATTCAGTAAGTAGTCAAATCAACTTGTACGTAACATAACTCATCAAGGCGACATACATGGTAATGAAAATAACTCCGAACATATGCTACATCACATATACAATGGAAAACCCAGATGGGGGCCTAAATATAAAGACAGAAATGGAGTGGTTATCAAACGTAGTAGAAATGAGGGAGCAAGACCACAACCCTTGATGCTTACAGTCTAACTAGTTCGCCATGACTGCACTGTCCATATATATATATATATCGCATTTACATTCTTGTTGCAGGTAGTTGGCCTTTTCCATCACAGAAAATACATGGGTGTAAGTTAACGTTGGCTGGGGACACTTTTGGGCCTACCCAGTTCTCGTGTTTTTGTTGAATTTGATTAATCAGCCAGGCTGTTTATGGGCTTTAAAAGTTGGGAATGAGAACTGGGCCCAGATAAATTTCATCACTCCCCTCCACCGATCTTAACAGTGAAAACACCAAAATATCCCTCACTGTGAAACACTGATCGATTCAGTTTTTGTCTTGCATTTTCGTGTAGGGTGCGTTTTTTTGGTTGGGGGACCCCTGAGACCAAGCATTTATAATAAGAAGCTAGCGGCCATTTGATTGTCCATGTCCTAAAGCAATAATACGTACATGTTTGATTTTGACTGTCCATCAGGGCAATATTGGACAGCAAATATATCACGTGTTTGTATGTATATATATATATATATATATATATTTATGTATAGACATTTGAAGTAGCTTCTTTTTAAATGGTTGACACATAAAGTCACTTTGTGACCGAAAATGACAAGATTTATAATAAAGAATATCATTACTCTATTAATAACTATGATTTTATTAAAATAAAAGAATTGCTATAGATATAAAAAGATAATACAAATGAGTTTTGCTACGTATAAGCAAACTTGCGTACCAATCTGCGTATCAATGCTGATGGCTTTATATTTAAAATTCAAATTGGTATTATTTTCAATAAAATCTAATTTTTAACCAATCACATTGTATAGGTGCAAGTATTGGTGCACATAATCGTTTACAACTAGATTTTTCCTTTCCTTAAAGATAATAATGATTTGAAATTTTCATGCTGCGAGACTTTGGGTCATGCATTCTTGGTATTTGTGGAATGATAAGGAGTTTTGAAATTAGAACCTCGCAACCAGATACATGATATATAACAGTTGCCCACGCAAATCATGCAGTGAACTTTAAGTTTAACAAAATGTTGTGATGTTTAAGCTTGTGGATGTAATCATTATTCAATTGGGACTTTCATCCACAAACGATTGTGTTTGTTTGAAGCTCTAAATGATACCCTTCGATAAGAGTAGTTCTACAACTAATGAGTAATATTTTGCTACCAGCCATTGATTCTAAATAGTTGTTATGGATACAGGATAGTGAACTTAAATACAAATACTACCCTAAAACATTTCCTGTTTGGGACCATGGATTAATTCTCAAAATTCTCTGTTTCTTCTTGCTTCATATCCCCAAGCTCCACAAGCATCATGCTCATCGGGATTTCTCTTCCTTAAAGAGTAAACCATCCAGGCATGGTCAAGCAGCTTCTGGTCTGGTCTGACAACAAGCGAGCCTGGAACTTCAGCATCATGACATATATGTTACTCGACCGTCACTCTTCTCCCTAGGTTTGTAAATGAACCAACATATTCGATAGCTTGCTTGATACTCATTCGATTAAACTCGAATTGAACTCGACTCATGAAAAAAAAAATCTTTCGTAAAAGCAAATATCTGCTCGATTTGTAAATGACACATACCCAACAAAATTAGACTTGACTCGACTAAAAATCATTAAGGCATGCTCATTTATGCTCGAGTTGACTCATTAGCTCGACTCGATTAAAACTCATTCATATATTAATAAATATATACATACACATACGTATATATAATACATATATATATGTATTAGTAAATCATATAAGCATACCATTTTTATAATTAAATATATAATATGTAATCTAATTACTTATGTCTATATAGTGAATATACTTCATATGTATATTTTATTATTTGTATAATAATTAGTCGATAAAATTTAATAATTTCATATACTTGGAAACCATATATGAAATAGATATATGCTATCATATTAGGTGTATGTATTGATAATATATATAGGCATATAATATATTGTTATTTTGGATAAATATCAACTAGTTATATGTTAATTATTTATAAATTTTTTAAAATTTTATAATTCAATAGATGTTCTACTTGTTAACTATATAAATTCAATATTAGATCTTTTATTTTATTTATTTATTTTTAATTATTAAATCTCATTCAAAAAATAATAAAAAAATAAACAATTCGAGCTTGAGCTTGAGCTTGAGTTTGGATCGACTCGAACTCATTTGTGGGATAAGCTTGAGCTCAAATTGAGAGTTTAACTTATCGAGTCGAGCTCGAACAAAGAATAGGTAAAAAAAAAACCTTGAGTTTGGGCTCGAGCTCGAGCTCGAATATTTTGAGTCGAGCCGAGCTTGTCGAGCCAAAGACTGGCTCGACTCGGCTCGATTACAGCCCTACTTCTCCCCTTACCTAGGCTGCAAGTAGAGTGCATATACAGCCATTGTGGCAAATAAATGGATCACCATGGACACCTGACATACTATTTGAACAAAATGATCAGACTCTTCATTCCCAAAGTTTGGTAAGGGCAGCCAAAGAAATTTTGCATCGGCTAATTGGGTCATTGTAGCAAGGACACCAGGGGATATAGCCTATACTTGCTTCAGAGTGGAAGGAGATCAAATGGATGTTCTCAAGAACTTGTGCTTCATGATGAAATCCTTCTGTTTCTCATATATATGTGAGATCCTCCAGTGCCCTTACATCACTGATCATCCTAGCACATATGTTTGAGAGAAATTGAAAATAAGAAAAATTCGTGTGAACTTTGATACTGTATAAGATTATATGCAGTTTATCAAACCAAATTGAAAGCCTAATGAGCAACCAGGCTTGGAGAACAAAAAATAAAAGGAATGATGGAACTCAAAATAAAACTTCAATGATAGTATTTGCATTTGGAAATTCTATAAGTAAGCTGTTGTTGAGAGATATCTGCAAAGTAGGAAAGGAAATTTACAATAGAGATGACATGAAAGAGTGTTAGGAGCTAAGACCACAAGTGACTAGAATCTAACGGCCCCACATTGTGGAAGAGACTTTCAGCATGAGTCTGAGATTCTTTCAAGCATAACTCACAATTCTTTGTCCTTTATTACATGCACCAAGGAGGCATATTAATTTTTTTTGACAAAGGAAACAAATACCTTAATAAGCATGCATATCAAGAATTCCATGATCATCTAGGTTTCTTTGTCTGCTATCTAGCCTTCACGGAGAGCAACAGAAGCTAAAGGGATGCCACCATAGAGACTGCACCAAACCTAAACCAGAAACTTTTGTCTTTTAAATCAAACCAATAAACTGACAATGCAGCCAGAGCAACAACCCCAACCTTGTTGTGCCCTAGCAGCATTACACGCTTGCCAAATCCTCAATAAAGCTCCTCAATATATTGCTTCAATTCCTATGCATTGTGCTCCACTGATGCCTGCCTACAAGAACAAATATTAGAAGCTAGCACACTATGCCATTTATGAACATAGAAAGATACTGGAAGTGAAGCAATATTTAAAATTATGTCACAAAAACATAAAGTGAAATAATCAATGAAATAAATTGAAGACATGGTCAGAAAATGAAATTTTCATGCACCCTGATCGATATTGGGATAGTTCATTACCTCACTTTGAATTTTTGCAATATGATAAGCTAGATCCATCTTAGAAAAGAATCTTTTAATGCTGACAAAATACAGGGGAACATGAGTGTCATAGCATTACTACTCAAATGTAACTTCAATGTAACAAAATGATGGAAATAGTGCTTTGCAAACTCTACTAATTGGATGATATTATAACCATCTGCTCAAAGAACTCAATGATCAATAACATAACATGGAGAGACCGAATTTATAGTAAGAGGATAAAAATTTACTGTTACCTTATTCCTGAAAGCAATCCCAAGAATCTAGGTGTTCCATCCTCCACAGGAGGCAATCCTAGAGTGCGTTGCAACTTGCAACCATCCAATATCATCAGAAGAACCATGCAATGTTTGAAACATTCGAGATATAATGCTGAAAATAACAAGTGTAAATGTTATAAGTGAACCAAACCAAACTAAGCAATTGTAAAAGCATATAATTGATAATAAATATAATGTCAATTGATATATACTCAAGGAGACCGTCCCCGGTTTCATCTATGGCTCATGAAACCAATGCTTTTCATAGTAAAAACTACTTCTTTTACCTTTGAACTTGAACTTGAACGCCTCTAATGTAAGAAAAAGACTGTTTCCAAGAGTATACAAGTGCCAACATCCAGGCAAATCCTAAACAGAATAAAGGAAGCATCAACCTGCATCCAAAGGAAGCAACGAAAGGAAGAAAGTGACAAAATCTGCAATCAAAACAGTAAAGAGTTGCAATCAAAATAATACCATATATTGCACTATAAAGCATTATAAAGTACATAGTGGATCCAACTATTTCATAGAAAGGCACTTGTTTTATTCTAGGGGTTAAAAAGAAGAAGAAGAAGAAGAAGAAGAAGAATAAACAAGAAGTTGAAATGGATTGAAGCCACAAAGAATCTTTGATTATTCGGTACATTTAAGAAAATGATACAGGTTGATTTTTGTAATTTCGCATTTGATCCAACCAGCTTGACTATTGGTTAAATATGCAATGGCTGAGTCTTTATTCGATATAGCATCATACATGATCTCAAAGGAAAGGAATTTCTTGCTCTTGATAAAAGACGGGCACTCTCGTAACTGTAGTTGTTTCCTGCAACTTCAGATCTTGTATTTTCTAGAAATTATTCCCTAGGTTCCGAGGTTCTTCCTTCTAGGATTGTAGGGCTTGTAATTGTCGAGGAAAATTATCAACCACACTTTCAGCGTGTTGACTATATTATTAATAGAGAATTACAAGTACGGTAGTAGTAGAATTCATAACAAAGCGATAAGAAGAAAGTATAACAACTAGATTGCAACTAGATAACTAAGTCTACTGGGATTGAACTTCTAGTCTCCTAAGGCTTCTTTATCTTCTCGGCTTCCTTATCCTTAACACGCCCCTACAAGTCCAATGAAGTGGAAACTACATTGAGCTTGGATCAAAGTGCCACAAACCTGAATGAAGAGAGGAGCTTTGTAAAAATATATGCTAGTTGATCTTTGGAGGATAAATACTTCACTTCAATAAGTTTCTTGGCTACCATATCCCACACAAAGTGAAAATCAATTTCTATATGCTTTGTACAAGCATGAAAAATTGGATTAGATGATAAATATGTGGTTCCTATATTGTCACACCATAAAATATAAGGAGCCGATGCTCTAAGTCCTAGTTCTTGTAGTAAGGATTGAAGCCATTGAAGTTCAGCGGCTGTATTTGCAAGTGCTTTATATTCCACTTCAGTGCTCGATCGAGCGACTGTTGCTTGCTTTTTGCAACTCCATAAGATAAGGTTCAGCCCAAGAAATACACAAAAACCTCTAGTCGAGCGTCTATCGTTACAAAACCCAGCCCAGTCAGCATCTGAAAATGCTTATAGAATGTTGTTGCTTGACTTGCTAAATGTAGACCATAGCTAATGGTCTATTTTAAATACCAAAGTAGGCGTTTTGCTAATTGCCAGTGAGCTAGTTTTGGTTTATGCACGAATTGAGATAACTTGTTAATCATGAATGCTATGTTTGGCCTAATGACTGGCAAGTACTGTAAAACTCCAACGGTGCTGCAAAATTGTGTAGGGTCACTGAAGTCTTCACTGTCAAAGGCACTAAGATTGGTAGAGGTAGCCATGGGGGTACTAATGGGTTTAGCCTCATGAATTTTTGTCTTTTTGAGTATATCCATAATGTACTATTGTTGAGATAATATAAGCTGCCCGCTAGACTTAATAACCTCAACCACACTTTCAGCGTGTTGACTATTTTATTAATAGAGAATTACAAGTACGGTAGTAATAGAATTCATAACAAAGCGATAAGAAGAAAGTATAACAACTAGATTGCAACTAGATAACTAAATCTATTGTGATTGAACTTCTAGTCTCCTACGGCTTCTTTATCTTCTTTGGCTTCCTTATTCTTAACAGTAATGGAGATGCAAGGTTTAAAAGATAGTGAAAAAACTTCAGAAAAGGATCTACGAATGTCGTGGCATAAAGATCTTGGATGCTGTTTTCAAAAGAAATGATCCCCAAGTTTTTTCAATAGATAGATCTCCAAGTTTTTTCAAGCATCTATTGATATCTTTAAATACAAGGTCTTCTGCAATAACAACGGTATTCCTGAGTCAACCATTATTTTTCAATAACATGGATGACCATACAACATCATTAAACTACAAAACATTCTACATCTCGAAGGCATTCACCATGTGATGACAAGGACACATGTTGTCGACAACATGCACATAATGAAAAAAAAAAAAACACTCGCCAATAAAGTGAATGAATTGAGGACATATATAACTAGTCAAAGTCAAGAGAGTTGAAAATGTCATCCACTAATTAATCAAATCCGACAGTATCCATAAAAAGACAAGCGTTCCTCACAGCACCACCATGTGTTGAAATATGGGAAGCAACCAAAGCAACCAGCACACAGTCAGAAATGCCAACAAGGCTTGGATTCTCTAGAATACTAGAAGGATCAGAAGGCTCTAGAAAAGATGAGGGGAAAGAACCTTCTAGAGATCCCACCTAATGGAATTTATTTCTGTTAGAATCATTTTCTGTTATGCACGTATTTGTACAGCTAGCTAGGGTTATTCACTTTTTCACTTTTGTAGAAAATATGTTATAAGGTTCTTTTCCTTGAACTGTATAAATAAGTAAGGCTCCATTGTACACATCAAGTAATCAGAAATGAGAATTACATATACATTTTTCTCATAATCCTACTATTCTTAGTTTTCTACTTCTTCAATCACCATTTTTCTTCTCTTGTATTAGCTTTCCTTATATTTCTTACATGGTATTAGAGCTGTACGTATCATGGCTCAAAACTAAATTCCAAACACAAATTCAAACCCTATCGATCTATCTCAACCAAACAACCCATTTTTTTTATTGGCACTAATGATAATTTTGGTACCTTACTCGTTACACAAATGCTAGACTCTAGCAACTATCATTCTTGGGCAAGGTCAATAAGAAGAGCTCTTAGAATAAAAAATAAGCTAGGATTCATTGATGGAAGCATTTGTGAACCAGATGATTGTTAAATAATAAACTTAATTTAGTAAATGTTAGATGGAGAGTTGTCTTTTGGAAGATTCATGAACTTGAGTGAAGGTTCATCTTGAAAGAAGTAATTCATGTATTTGGGGATTCATGTATTTGGGGTATTCATGCACTTGGGTGTTCATATACTAGGGAAGTTCATGTATTAGAATAAATCCTAGGTGAATCTACAAGTCTATAAATATCCATGTATGCATTGGCACAAAGTAAGCCACTTGAGAAGCAATTCAGCTAGAGAAATTTCCAAAATAGTCTCCTCTCTTCGCTCTAGAATAGAGTATTTGTTTCTCTCCTCCAATAATGATGCAAATAGCCCATTAATGAATCATTGGCTTCGATGCAATGATATTGTCATTACTTGGTTGCAAAATACTATGGTTATTGACATCAAAGCTAGTACTCTATATGTTGAAACAACACATCAACTATGGCTGGACCTCGAACAACGCTTGGCATAGCAAAATGCTCCCAGAATTTATGAAATGAAGCAGGGAATTGCAGCCTTAATGCAAAATTAGGACACTGTAAGTACGTACTTCTTAAAATTAAAAATTCTTCTTGATGAATTGATGAATTATGAATCCATTCCCAAATGTACCTATGGAGGGTTGAAAGTACTGGTGAGTAATTAAGAAAGAGATTGTGTAATGAAGTTTCTTATGGGTCTAAATTACTCATTCAAAGATATCAAGGCATAAATACTTTTGATCAAACATTTTCCAAGTTTAAACAAAGTATTCTCAATCCTTCAGCAAAAGGAGAAGAGAAGACAAATTTCTATTGATATTCTCACTACTAAGACCATGGCTTTAATGGGAAGATTTGCACTAAAAGAAGTAAGAAGACAAAATGTGGGATCACAAAAGAAGTATTTATGTACCTGTTGCAAGATATCTGGTCATTTTATTGATAGACGTTTTAAAGCTAACCCTAAAAAACCAGTGTGTTCACATTTTCAAATACTAGGACACACAGCAGAAAAATGCTTCAAAATCCATGGCTATCCCTCAGGTCATAAACTGTATGGAAGACCACAAACTACCGCATCTTCTGCAAATCAAGTTACAACTCTTATGGCTACTGGATAGGAGCAAGCTAGTAACAACAGCCAAGTATCTCTAACTCAGGAGCAATATGGTCAGCTCATGCATTAGTCAAGACACAGAACACTTAACCCTACACTCCTTAGTCAACCAAGTGCAAACTCTCATACCATCCTCTTCAACTGAGCCTAGTATGCAAAAGATTTATGGTATTTCTTTTTGTCTATCTACTTGTAGCACAAAGCTTAAACATGCTTATGATGTCTCATGGATCATGGATACCGGAGCTACAGATCATATGATTTGTTCCTTTTCATTCTTCACAACTATTAAGGCAAAAATTTCACATTCGGTTGCTCTTCCAAAATGGGAAATAGTTCCTATCACCCATATAGGGACAGTTAAATTGACAAAGACATTGTCTCTAGAAGAATTTTTATGTATCCCTCTTTTTCCTTGAATCTCTGCTAGAAAACTAACTAAAGCATCAAAATGTTGTCTCATTTTTTCTCCTAAATCTTGCTTTATACAAGACCTTTTAACTTGGAAAACGATTAGAATTGCTAAGGTGAGGCAAGGTTTGTACCACTTGCTGCAAGAACAAGTCTCTCCTGCAGCTTGGATTGTTTTTGCCAACAAAACTACCATATTATCTTCTGTTATCACCAAATCAGAAGATTTCAATCTATAGCACTACAGACTAGGACACCCTTCAGATTCTTAGATAAATTTACTAAGTCTTGATCATGTATTTAAGCTCACAAGCACAAGGGAACCATGTTCTATTTGTCCTTTAACCAAGTTGCATAAGTTGTCAATCAGTGTTAGTCAACACAAATCAAAAAATTGTTTTGAACTTGTTCATTGTGACTTGTGGGGACCATGTAATGAAATTGCTTATGATGGATCAAGATACTTTCTCACCATTGTAGATGATTTTAGCATATGCATTCGAATTTACATACTCAAACTTAAATCTGAACCTCTAGTGCTCTACAAAGTTTTTGTAACATGATAGAGACCCAATTTGAAGTAAAAATTAAAGTAATTAGGAGTGATAATGGTGGAAAGTTTAATATGAAACAATTTTACTCAAAGAAAGGCATCATACGTCAAAAGACCTTTATAGAGACACCCCAATAAAATGCCATAGCTAAAAGAAAGCATCAACATATCCTAAATGTGGCTAGAGCTTTGAGATTTCAGAGTGGAATTTCAATGAGACATTGGAATGATTGTGTTTTGAGTACTGTTTTTCTCATAAACAAGATACCTATTCCTCTTTTCAATCATAAAACACCTTATGTATCAAAAAAGGAAAAAAAATTCATAAAACACCTTTTGAGCTTCTATTTAAAACCAAACCTTCTTACTCTCATCTTAGAGTTTTTGGATGTCTTGCTTTTGCATCCACTCTCATACACAATAGACACAAGTTTTATCCAAGAGCAAGAAAGTGTGTTTTTCTAGGATATCCTTTTAGAATTAGAGGTTACAAGTTGCCCGACTTTAAATCAAATAAAGTTTTTATTGCTAGAAACATTATTTACTATGAAAATATTTTTCCTTTCAAAGGTCAGAATATGGAACCTAAACACACTCTTCGTAGTCCTAGTGATCTAGCTTATTCTCATCCAACCAATGTTGATTTCAACTATCCCATAAATCAATTTTCTCAGTTTTTAACAGAATCTGCAGAGAATATGCACCAAACCAATGAGACATTAAATCATAATAACTCATTCAAACCTTCTAATTCCACCCAAACTACTTCCATAACCCCTCATCTACCTCGCAGATCCACTAGAAGCAGGAGAGCTCCTTCACACTTGCAGGACTTTGGCTGTCAACAAGTCTCCTCATTGCCCCATTCACAAGAGTTGAACAAGAAAAAAAGTTCTGCTACTTGAAGTGCTCCCTCTCCTCTTTGTGCTACTTTATCATATCACAAATTGTCAGCTTTGCATAAAGCTTTTGTTACATCTATTTCCACACACACTGAACCTTATTCATACCAAGAGGCTGTTAAATGTCGTGAATCGAGAGATGCCATGCATGCTGAAATAAAAGCTCTAGAGTTGAATGATACTTGGGTTGTGGCAGATTTGCCTCCTGGAAAAGTAGCTATAGGATGTAAGTGGGTTTACATAATTAAGTTTAATCCAGATGAGACACTTGAGAGGCACACAGCTAGCAAAAGGATATACATAGCTAGAGGGTCTAGATTACTATGAAACTTTCTCACCCATGGCTAAAATGGTAACTATGAGAACTTTACTTCCTGTGGCAACAATCAAAGGCTGATATTTATATCAACTTGATGTGAATAATGTCTTTTTACATGGAGATTTGGATGAGAAGATGTGACGCCCCCAAATTCCGCTTGGGATTGAACGGACATTTGAAGCGTCGAGACATGCAACACAAGGTTACCTGCCCCCGTTCATGACATATAAGATGCAATGTTCCTAACATGCATCTAGCATTATGCAATATTCGCAGCGGATAATCTTTTTCTTTAACAAAACTATGCACCAAACTAAATATATCCCAAATACTTGAAATATAATTCATACATAAAGGCATACTAAAAAGCCGTGATCATCACACTAGTCCAAAATGGTTGTGATCAAAAGAATACTAGAGATACAACTCCAAAAGTACAAGTATTAACCTAAGTTAAATACTATACCATCATCAACATCGCACCGTGGCCTAGTCGACCGTATTCAGTTGGTCAGATTCCAATTCTCCTTTGGGTCCTGTAACAAGATCTACCATTCGGGGGGAATGGTAGTTGGGACTACCACAGTGAGATTTGATTACAAATCTCAGTAAGTTAACATAAAACTCACACACAGGTTAAAAATGCATGCATGGCAGTAAAAGCATAAATGCATAATTATAGTCATACATAAACATAGTATAACTTGACATATAGCATGACTTAACAGAACTTAAGCGTGAACTGAACTTGACTTAACATGGCATGAACTTAAGCTTAAAACATAACATGAACAAACAACATAACATGAACGTGAAACATAACATGGACTTGAAATATAGCATGAACGTAAACCTGCATAACATAAATAAGAACTTGAAAATAACATAAACTTGAACATAACATGTACGTGAGTATAACATAACATGGACTTGATCTAAAACTTGACTTATCATGTATTTGATCTGAAACTGGACTTAACATAGACTTGGAATCTTATTCAATTGTCTTGATTAATAACGTGCGTTAATACGTACTCCACAGTTGTTGTGGCCCACGTATTCAAGTAACATAAAACATAATACGTACTCCACAGTTGTTGTGGCCCCACGTATTCTACATGTCACAATTGCTGTGTCTCATGTAGTGTATGCTCCACAGTTGTTGTGGCCCCATACTTCATGCTCCACAGTTGTTGTGGCCCCATGAATACACATAACATAAAATATAATACGTACTCCACAGTTGTTGTGGCCCCACGTATTCTACATGTCACAATTGCTGTGTCTCATGTAGTGTATGCTCCACAGTTGTTGTGGCCCCATACTTTATGTAACATAAAATATAATACGTACTCCACAGTTGTTGTGGCCCCACGCATTATAAGTAACATAAATATAATACGTACTCCACAGTTGTTGTGGCCCCACGCATTATAAGTAACATAAATATAATACGTACTCCACAGTTGTTGTGGCCCCACGCATTATAAGTAACATAAATATAATACGTACTCCACAGTTGTTGTGGCCCCACGCATTATACGCATAACATAAATATAAATATAATACGTACTCCACAGTTGTTGTGGCCCCACGTATTCAAGTAACATAAAACATAATACGTACTCCACAGTTGTTGTGGCCCCACGTATTCTACATGTCACAATTGCTGTGTCTCATGTAGTGTATGCTCCACAGTTGTTGTGGCCCCATACTTCATGCTCCACAGTTGTTGTGGCCCCATGAATACACATAACATAAAATATAATACGTACTCCACAGTTGTTGTGGCCCCACGTATTCTACATGTCACAATTGCTGTGTCTCATGTAGTGTATGCTCCACAGTTGTTGTGGCCCCATACTTCTGTAACATAAAATATAATACGTACTCCACAGTTGTTGTGGCCCCACGCATTATAAGTAACATAAATATAATACGTACTCCACAGTTGTTGTGGCCCCACGCATTATCATAACATAACATAAGATATAATACGTACTCCACAGTTGTTGTGGCCCCACGCATTATAAGTAACATAAATATAATACGTACTCCACAGTTGTTGTGGCCCCACGCATTATAAGTAACATAGAATATAATACGTACTCCACAGTTGTTGTGGCCCCACGCATTATATAAATAACATAAGATATAATACGTACTCCACAGTTGTTGTGGCCCCACGCATTATAAGTAACATAAATATAATACGTACTCCACAGTTGTTGTGGCCCCACGCATTATAAATAACATAAATATAATACGTACTCCACAGTTGTTGTGGCCCCACGTATTCTACATGTCACAATTGCTGTTCTCATGTAGTGTATGCTCCACAGTTGTTGTGGCCCCATACTTCTATGTAACATAAAATATAATACGTACTCCACAGTTGTTGTGGCCCCACGCATTATAAGTAACATAAATATAATACGTACTCCACAGTTGTTGTGGCCCCACGCATTATAAGTAACATAGAATATAATACGTACTCCACAGTTGTTGTGGCCCCACGCATTATCATAACATAACATAAGATATAATACGTACTCCACAGTTGTTGTGGCCCCACGCATTATAAGTAACATAAATATAATACGTACTCCACAGTTGTTGTGGCCCCACGCATTATAAGTAACATAAATATAATACGTACTCCACAGTTGTTGTGGCCCCACGCATTATATAACATAACATAAGATATAATACGTACTCCACAGTTGTTGTGGCCCCACGCATTATAAATAACATAAATATAATACGTACTCCACAGTTGTTGTGGCCCCACGCATTATAAATAACATAAAATATAATACGTACTCCACAGTTGTTGTGGCCCCACGCATTATAAGTAACATAAATATAATACGTACTCCACAGTTGTTGTGGCCCCACGTATTATACGTAACATAACATATCTTATCTTTCTTAATGCATGAGATGTTAATTAATATCATATATTTTTCTAACATGGCGTATACTTGTAAATGCACCATATGATTTAATCATAACATTTCATGGCATACTTAACATGGCATACTTATAACATACATCATTGTATGACAGAAAAGATTATGTAACAGATAATTATTCATGAGAGATTAAATCATACGTAGCAGATAAACATGTAATGACATAGCATGACATGGCATATACGATAACATACATACATAAATTGTAGTTCTCTTACCCATCACACATACACAATAAACTGATAGTAAGTTAGAGGCTAACTTACCTCGATCGTCGCGTTCTATGAGAATAGAGCGCGAGACACGAGGAACTGCACAACAGCTGGAAGAGGAACACTCAAGTCCTTAAGATTTTCACTTCTGAACTCAATTGCCATATTGTAAGCACTTGCAACACCACGGCCAACTTGAGGTTTCACTATACTCGGAAGAGATAAATTGACTTCAGAAAGCCTTTGCACTAAAACAAGTTCATTAAAATTATCAATAACAACCAAACAAACAACTCATTTCTCAATCCATATACTCTTAGCCATAGTCAACCACAAGATGACACCAGTCATCCCGGACTATAATCCATATCATCACTGCTTCGGGACACTGTCATACAGTTTCCCAACATTACACCATACGCTCCACACTTCTCTGCTACGCCATTCAACCCTTCGTGACACGCCATCCGGTGTATCACGACTTAGTACAGAGTACACTCACGTGAACTCTCTTCCATTCACACTACAAAACCCATCACTGCGATACATGTCTCACGGTGCATCGCTACGCGACACGGAGTACGCGCTACGCGTACTTCATTCGCTACAACACTCATCAACACGGTGCACATCACACGATGCATCGCCATACCACACGGAGTACACTACTTGCGTACTCCCTTCCTTCTACGACCCACATCACTACAGCGCACGTCGCGCGGCGCGTCGCTGCATTACACAGAA
Organism: Carya cathayensis; assembly: GCA_011037825.1. Taxonomy (NCBI): domain Eukaryota; kingdom Viridiplantae; phylum Streptophyta; class Magnoliopsida; order Fagales; family Juglandaceae; genus Carya; species Carya cathayensis. The sequence goes on along the minus strand of QGSO01000167.1, from coordinate 3,393,012 downwards.
TACGCTACACGCGTATTCTCTTCACACAACCCGCCGTATCACATTTACGGCATCCATCTCACGCCTATACTTCACAGCACAGTCCACAAAACTACAAAATCAAGCCTAACACTTCACAACCACATTTCGTTTGACAACTACGCAGCGAACTCCACAAACACTAACTACACAGTCTACAGCCAACCAAATCAACTATGTTAAACATAAATAACTAAAGATAGAGGGTTAAGACGAGAGAGATGTGATTGCTGTCGGGAAAGAATCCAAAACTGATAATTTTAGCGGGCTGTTACAGAAGATTTATATGGAGCTGCCACCAAGGTATTCTACAAGTGATTAGGCAAAAGTTTTCAAACTTAATAAGAGTTTGTATGGCCTAAAACAGGCATTTCGACAATGGTACTCAAAGCTATCTTCCTTTATCAGCTAACAAGGATTTTAGCAATCCAAGACAAATTATAGTTTGTTCACAAGAAGCATAAAACATTCTTTTACAACTATATTGGTATATATTGATGATGTCATAATGGCTGGTGACAATGTTGAAATTATTAATTATCTCAAAAACTCACTTGATGACAGATTCAAGATTAAAGACTTGGGAACTTCGAAATATTTTCTTAGCATACAGGTGGCCAGATCTAAAAAGGGAATTCATATTTATTGAAGAAAATATGCATTGGATATCTTAGTTGACTCAAGGAAAATTGGGGCAACACCGGTCAAAATACCATTGGATCAAAATATCAAGATTTCTAAAGATGAAGAAGAACCCTTATCAAATCCTTCTATCTATAGAAGGCTCATTGAGAGATTACTTTATTTGACTGTCACAAGACCTAATTTTTCCTACTTAGTGCAATTACTTAGTCAGTACATGCAAGATCCTAGAATAACACATTTAAATGTTGCTCACAAAGTGCTGAGATACATAAAAATGGCACCTGCTTAAGGGCTATTGTTTCCTTCAACATCTAATCTACAACTTAGGGCCTACAATGATTCTGATTGGGGGGCATGTTTGGATACACAGAGGTCAGTAACAGGGTACTATGTTTTTACTGGTACTTCTTTGGTGTCTTGGAAATCAAATAAACAAGATACAATTTCTAGGTCCTCAACAGAAGTTGAATATAGGCTTATGGCCAGTGTTTGTTGCAAGTTGTCATGGCTTAGATATCTACTGCATGACCTATAAATATCTCACCCTCAAGCAACCTCAATATCTTGTGACAATCAAGCAACATTGCATATAGCAGCCAACCTTGTTTTTCATGAGAGAACCAAGCATATAGAGCTTGACTGTCACCTAGTTCGTAATAAAATTCAAGAAGACAATGTAGTTACAGAATATGTGAGCAGTGGTTCACAAGTTGCAGATATATTAACAAAGCCATTGTGTTCAACTAATTTCTATTCCCACTTGTTCAAGACAGAAGTAGAAGACATTTACTCTCCATCTTGTGGGGGGCTGTTGAAATATAGGAAGCAGCTAGAGCAACCAGCACACAGTCAGCAATGCCAACAAGGCTTGGATTCTCTAGAATGCTGGAAGGAGTAGAAGGCTCTAGAAAAAGATAAGCTGGAAGAACCTTCTAGAGATCCCACCTGATGGAATTTATTTATGTTAGAATCATTTTCTGTTATGCACATATTTGTACAACTAGCTAGGATTATTCTCTTTTCCACTTTTGTACAGAATCTGTTATAAGCTTATTTTCTTTGAACTGTATAAATAAGTAAGGCTCCATTGTACACATTAAGTAATCAAAAATGAGAATTGCATATACCTCTTTCTCACAATTCTACTGTTCTTAGGTTTTTGCTTCTTCATTCACCTATCCAGTTTAGTTCCAACCGGTTTTGAAAATATAAAAATCGATACCGAACTAGTTTTTGTTTTTAGAAATCAGAACTAGACCAAACTAGTTACAAACTAGACTGATCCTAGTCTAACTCAGTCGGTTCGACTGGATTTCCAATTTATTTTTCCAGCCCTAATTGGACCAAGTGTGTGTCCCACCAACAAGTAGTAGATCCACCAAATCCATATCGAAGATGAATTCAAAGAATCCATTTATTGCACAAGTTTGCTTGGCTTCTCCCAATCTTTTACTGATAAACTGAGTGATATTGAAATTTGAAATCACAACCAATGCACCAAGGTAAGTTCCACCAGCTGCCCAAACAGCAAGCTCATCCCATAAATCTTTCATTTTATTATCCACATTTGGCCTGAACACCCCAACAAAAATCATCCACCACATTCTTAAAAGAACATTACACCGTAAAGTTTCCAGTGCACTCCTAAATAGACTCAACCACCCTCTTATTCCATATAATAACAATACCCCCAAATGCACCATTGGAGGGAAGGTAAACCCAACCCACAAACGAACAACCCCATAAATAATGATACGATCAATTAGTTCAAGCTTAGTTTCCTGCAAACATACAATGTCCAATTTCCAATGACATAAAAGATTCTTAATCCAAAGATGCTTATTAGGATCATTAGGTCTCTAATCATTCCAAGAAAGGATTTTAAACTTAATGGGAAAAAAAGACATTTCCCTTAGATCTACCTCTATTAGCACTTCCCTCACTGCCATCATAATTAATCAAACAAGTGAGTTGCTTAAACTCTATATTCTCTCAAGAAACAGATTTAGGAGAAAAAGAATGACCTGCTTCAATAGAAATAAGCAGTGCCATGAATTGCTCCTCCAACCCCTCACAAGAAATCTCCTCACAGTTTTGGATTTCCTTCACTTTCTGAATCACCCCATCCGAGGATGAACCTCCCGTAACTAGCAAAGGAGATGAGGTGCATAATGGATCTGGATCCACCTCCTCCTCCCTATACACCAATTGAAGGTTACAACCAACCTTCATAGTTTCAATCAAGGTGTAAGAAGACTCAAACTTCTCCCCACAAAACCCAGACCACTCTCGACACCAGCCTCTTCCCCTCGATTAGTTGAGATTCCCCTGAATTAACACTAATAGCGATCATACCATTCGGAATAACAGATTAAAGAAGCTCCCCACAACCTAATACCAAAATGTCCTCAAACGGAACAGCCACAAACAACAGCCTAACAGTGGTGACAAAAGCATCACTAACCAAAGAAAACAGAGAAGCAACAGGACCTAAAAAGGGAATTTCAACTTCAACACCCATGGAAACATGAGACACCATGGGCACAATTGTTGTCTCCTCCACCTGCGATACATTCAAAAGCCTAGAATAAGGATAGAAAGACACTCACTGCAAACCCCTGACATACGAGACCAGAGGCAACAATGAGATTGTATCATTCTCAACCAATAAGGTCTGATGCACAAATCATCACAAAAACTCCCTTTTTCACTTTTCGGCAAAATTCTTGTTACTTGCGCTCCAACTGAGAGGTTGCCTAACACTAACGACGAATTTTGTGGCAAAAATTCCCCTCCTTCACTTTTCGACACCGCACAACAATCGAGGGGTCGCCTAACACCAACAATGAAGTATGTACCAACCTAAATGTCGATTGGTCTACAACCAGCATCTCAATGAATGGTGAAGGAGCTGATCCCAATATACTCGAAACAATCCCAATAACAAGCTTCACCCTCCAAACACGATGTGGGCTTCTTGCCAAGCACAGCCATCAACTTTATTCTTTCCCTTCTTGTCATCAGACTGCTTAAGGCCCACAGGATAGGCCCGGCCCATCTATGTCAGCCACCACCTGCTTATCCAAAATGCCATATTCACTACCCACATAGCACATAACAAGCCCAAGCCCATGCCAACCCAACGCAACATGACTTCCACATTTTCTCTTATGTCCAATCAGATCCTCTACATGGCGATCAGAGAAGGACCATCATTAAGTTCTGTCGAGCCCCCTTGGAAAACCAAATCTCTTTCTTGGAAAAGTTCAATTTTGGTTGCACCATGTAACAACCCATCCCAAATTATTGGGCCTAAATTATATTCAAGGCCATATTAGATAAACCCACAAGTCATAAATTATTGAGATTGATTAGGAGTTTTAATTATGCTCAATAACTAGGTTAATTCTCAATTATTATTTATTGAACTAGATAGAGTCCTTTTAGAATTTAAAGATTGATCATTAGAAATTTATTTCAATTTAAAACCATCACTGATTAAAGTCTCCTACGCAATCTCAGTTACCACCAATCCTACATTGAATGAATTATTAGATCATGTTTTTAAATTCAAACTTTCTTCTTGTATGATGGCAACCGAGTCTAACTCAAACTCATCGGCACCCTCTCCCAAATCTCTCTATAAATATCTTCCATTACGTGTGTTATTTAAAAAAAAATCATAAACTTTTGTAAGTGCAACGGCCAAACCCAAGATATCCAGTTCAAGATCATGCGTGTCCTACGTTCACCACACCAATAGTCGACTGACTTATTCCTCTCACAACATCCCTTATGTTTTCTCTCTCATTCTCTCACACGTTTGTTTTCTCTCAAGCTCTCGGTTAATCTATTTCTCTCTCTAACCAGAGTCGAGCCCATGAGAGGAAATCAATCATGCCCTTAAAATGTCGGATTAGCACTACAAGGTAAGTAGTTTTATAATAAATTAGGATTTAGCATACGTTAACTAGTTATATATTATTATTATTATTAAAACCAGATCTTTGGACGCCAATGTTTGTGTACTACACATATCATTGCAAGCACGTCATTCATCCTGTTTCATTCTGCACATTATAGTTTATATGTATTATGAATCTCATGCATTTCACGTTGCATAAGACATGTAAACTTATAAGATCAAGTGTAAGATAAGTTCAGAACAATTAATCAAATGATCATTTAGATGCATGGTACCAATGCGACTTATGGGTGGATGTGCAAGCCACAGAGCTAAGCGTGGTCTACCATAATATTCTAGAATACTATTAGTGGATCCCCTTGCAGCCACCAGATGTAGAGCCAGTGCACCACTTTACACAGAGGGTTAAGTTTGTAGTTCAATATGATAAGTTAGATAAGTTAAAATAAGTCATGCGTGTCATAGCACACGTATAAACAATCATGATTTTAAGTTCTCAACATGAAATATTTTATGAAAAATCTTATATTAAGTATGTTTACATTATAATGGGTTTCTTAACACATCATTGACTCATTTTAGTTGTTTGATGTTTTTAAGCCACCCCAACTCAGAATATTTATGAAGGTAGAGCTACAGGAGAGGACTTAATCCAGTGAGGCATGACAATGGCCTAGATGATGTACAAAAGTTATGATTTTTTTGATACGAACTTTGGAAAATTTTAATAAATGATTCCACACACTCTCATTTATAATATCAGTATTATAATACAAAATAACTCAATAACTCTATCTATTATAAAGAATCTTTATATCTAGCGCAATTATAATAAAATAAAGTTAAGGTGAGTAGTAGAACTCCGATTCCTAAAAAATTATAAAATTGACTTTATTCTTAACTGTGGGGGACAAACCACCCCAGCAGACACACCACAGTCCTCCTGCTAGCCTACCGAACAACTATGAGCCTCCAATGTCGATAATGATCTCATCAAAACCTCCACAATGGTCCCCTTCGATCCCGATGCAACGTAAACACAAGAAGGAACCCTCTGAGGTGCTCTGTTCTTCATACTCAAAACAAAGGACATGGAAACAACCTCTCTCAATTTGTTGGCAAACTGCCTCCAGCCTTTACACTTCAGACTTTTTGGGACAGCTATAAAACCACCCCTCACCTCTCTCCTATATTTAGACAATGTAAAAAAAAAAAAAACCAAATTTATTATGGCAACGTCGGGCCAACGACACCTAACCCCCATTTCTTCGAGATTGGTAAAACTCTGATGGACCTGCTGGCTCACCGCATGCAACCACCATAATGCCTAGCTAGTCCACAATGGGTACATTGATAGTGACTGTAATGTTTCGTTCCCTAAGGTCTGGAGAGTTAGCTCCTGTTATCCAAAATCATTTCTCATAACACAATTATAAATATTCCAAAGACTTCATAAAATATAAATTTACTCGTTCAAAACCAAATAAGTGTTTCTTCACAAGGACATCAGAGAAAGACATTAACATAACAAACTAAAATTCCATAAAAACTCAAAATATCCACATCTTAAATACTCAAATCAACATTAAATAATATATCTATTGAATACAACTCTCTAATAATTACTTGTACCATATGACACTTATTCCTCTATGATCATCTAATCTTGCTCCTCCTCCCTACTCTTGATTTTTGACTGAACTATCAAAATTATCTGAAAATCTTGTGGAGATAAGTAGTAAGTTATCAACAACTCAATAAGTAAAGAATATATACTAGTATGTAAACATAAGTATTTATAGAATTCAGAATGCAGAACAAAACATCTTTAGCTTTAGAATGCACAATCATGACATGTTATCAAAAATATTAGAGCAAACATTCGAAAATATTCTTATTAAAAAATATCCTTTGGCATAGCATGACTAAGCATCATCATCATATCAGAGCATTATATCATAATAGAGGCCATGTTTAACTCTCGTGGTAGGGTTGTGCATTTATGGATAGTCAAGCAGAATATTAATCACTATATCACCAAAATGGTATGTACTCATACAAAGACCACTAATATCACCTGTGGCAAGGTTGTATACCACTATTATTACCCATGGTAGAGCCGTATACCACTATTATTACCTGTGGTAGGGCCTTAACAAAACAGATCATTAACAAAATGTCAGAATTAGAAAGTCTTGCTAAACGTTTTCAAATACCACATAATATCAAAACAAAATAATGAATGAATTCATATCATCTTCACAATATCAAAAACATGTTCAAAGAATCTTCACTGATCAATGCAAAAAATTTCAGATCTCATATTTGTTCTTTTTGTACAATTCAGAAGCAAAATGTCAAAAATAACTCATGTCTACACCAGTCATAACAGAAGTATTTTTCTCTTATTAAACATAATTTAATGCGAATACAAATAAAATAACCGAGATTGTTTTCAAGTTTTCTCTTCATAAAAAAAACATACATATTTTTCATAAAATCAACCTCAGTCCATTCGTTTTATTTGAAGTCTAGCATAAAAACCCTACTTACCTGAACTTTTTAGCTTTTCAGAATTTTCCTACAATAATACCAGACGAATATTAATCGTCACCTATAAAACAGTCACATAACTTTCTTAAATTTTCAATTGAACACGTATTTCGATACTTAAACCTGAAATATTAAAATAACCTATTTTCTTAAAATTCTAAAATTCTCGTAACTCTAAAATATCGTCACATCCCAAATTCATCGATGTCCACTTAATATTCACCTAACCTAATTTCAACTCAATTACAAATCTATATAAAATCGAGCCTAACTTAAAATACAAGTCAAATTTTAAGAGCCAAGCCCAATTTAAAACTAAAAATCTCAACGTAGAATGAATTAAGAATAAGTCCATGTGAAAGCCCACCATCTTAAAAACATAAAGGCACTTTGGTAATGGTCTCTTCACCTCATGGGCTTGACGAACCATCTTCATTTTAAAAGGGGTAGGAGTTCTGGGTACAAGAGTCACGTGACAGAGGGGGCTTACCACACGGGAGAAGGTAGTGCAACGTGGGTGGCTGAGTTGTGCTCGATGGTGGCAAGCATGGCGGCAAAAACACTGGGAGAGGGAGAGAAATTGATGAGAGAGAGAGAGAGAGAGAGAGAGAGAGAGAGAGAGAGAGAGAGAGAGTAGGTGGGAAAGAATTTCTGTGGGCTCAACCTACTGCCTCTTGGTGGAAAGGTGCGGCAACTCTAGTTTGGAAAACTAATGAACAACATGCTTATAAAGGAATATATATATATATATCGAGTAATGCTACTCATCATCTTAATTCTCATCATCCTCTCTCATCATTCTATGATGTGACATTAGATGATTGAAAATTATTTATTATATTTCACTTGTTAACCTATCATTTAATGTCATATCATAGGATGATGAGAATCATGATGATGGATAGATTTTTCCATATCCATATATACAAAACTGTTACCGTGAATGTAGTGGGAAATGAACGTGCATGGTGTGGAGACGTGCATGGATTCTTAGCTGGTTCATGGGCTTGGGTGTTGAAATATTTGGGCCACGTCTTGGGTGGTGTAATGACTTAATAAAAGGGTTGGGCCTTGGTGTTACAGTGATATATACTTAGTAACCTTGCTGCTTCTCTCCGTAATCTGCCGCCACTGCTCATTCTCACGTTGAAACTCAAAAATCTTAAAATCAATGAGTAGTTTCCATTTCGAACCTATCACAAAACCGAAGTTGCAAAATTCTGGCTGCCATTCAAAAATGTAAAAGAACACATACTGTAGAAAGTTCAAATCGTCTTCAGTGATTAAGCAGGGTTCATGGTCAGATCCTGGCCGGTTTAGTCTGTAAATTGAAATTCTACACGCCATATAAATATCAAACTAACATCAAAGATCCTTACAGCAACGAGAAGGCAATTTCGTTTTTCAAAAAAATAAATAAATAAATAAAGGACAATTGAGCGATAAGATAACACCGGTAACTCCTTTGGTGTTGTTGGGGAACAACAAACGCTATACATTAAAAGGATTTGAGATCTTATGAGTTTACAACAGGGAAAAGAAAGAAAGAAAGAAAAATGTTACAATATACATACAAAACACCACTCTATCAGAATCCCTCCCAAGTGCTATACATTTTCCTCCACACATTCGAACAGAAACTCTTCCCACAGCTTGACAGGAAGAGTGCAAAGACAGATTGTAACCAACAGCCTCATTTCCATTTCACGGGCTAGATTCTCCGTACTTATTATTGCATGAGTAACGCTTCTCTCTACATTGTAATTGCTTAAAAATAAAAGGCACATACTTATCGAAGTTTCATCTGAAATACTCTGTTGTACCAAATTGAATGAAGGGTCATGTGGAAGAGATCATATTTCAAGGGCCTAGCATGCCAGAGAAAATGCTTCTGAACCTTCCTGACCCCCAATTGCATCTCAAGATACTTCTCTTTGGGTATTGAAAGGAGTATGTTTTTCAAGTTGGGAATGTCTTTCTCCGCAACAATTAATGAGAATGCCCCCCAATTGAAAACCTCAAAAAATGGTGGCACAAAATTGTCAGATATGATCACAGGTACACATTCATAAAAGATGGCTTCTACCACACGTGGGCTGTTCACCTCATAACCCTTGGGGCAGATGCAGTATTTGCTGCTTTTCATGTACTGGATGTAATTCATTTTGCTGGCAACACCAGGAGGCATTGGACCAAAGATCTTCATACTAGGGTCTTTGTCCTTCCAGTGCTTCAGCAAGATGGGGCGCAAATAACCATGCATATTCCCGGCATAGAAGGCAAGAATGTGCCTCTGAGATGGAGGTTTTCCTCCAAGATCCCTAAGAGGATTTCTGGCAGACCGGACATATGTTTCTGGAAGAGACACGTCCCTCCCAATTTTGAAGCCTGCAGTCACATCAGCATTGCAAAGTGCTTTTATGCAACGTTCCATATGGTGCCTTGTCTCGTATGGAGCCTGAGTGACAAATGAATCATATCAAATATGTGTGCAAACAGTTTTAAACTGATGTCAAATACGTATGAAGCAGGTTAATGTGAGCTAACTTTAGTTACACAATGGTGCCATAACTTGCTATTTGATATGCTATATTTAGTCATTTTGAACAAAGTTCAAAGGAGCAGAACCTCACATTTAAATGACTAAAGCATCATCAAGGCTGTGGTGTGGTATTGACATGGACCAATGTGATAGATGATAGTTAACAGAATGTGTCAAGTCAAGTTTTGAGAACTTAAACCCACTTCTAAATGAAAAATGAGAAGTTACTACTTGTATACAACTTTAGAACAATAGTGAAAGCAAGACATGAAAGATGCATTGCAAGCATACCCAGTCATGACAGGCAACAAGAAAATGATCTGCACCACCAGTTCTATTCCAGTAACGATATTTTGCTGCAATTTTCTCTGAGTAGTCCTTCAAATACTGGCGTAGGTTTGTCCGGTTATGAGAGTTGCGTACATAAAGGGTGTACTCTAGCATCCGTGAACTAAATGGCATATAAAATAGGTGAGCCTTTCGAGGGTCCTTCACAACAAAATGCTTGTCTCCCTCCATCAACTTCATGAACCATCCTTCTGAGGCATATAATCCCTTGAGTATTGGTTGATGAAAGATGGGTTTACTCCCATCTCTGTAGACATAAACTTTGAGTGTGCGTTCCATGAGTTCGTAACTCCTGAAAAAGCAGCCAAATCGAAGTTTGAAAAATGAAATGTTCTTTTTTACAAAAAGATCAAGACCATCACCAGCAGGCTTAGTTTGTGTCCAAAAGACCAGCACTAAGACTTAAGCACAAATATAGAAAGGGTGTTGAAATACAATTGCTGTTATTATCTTTGATTATGGTGCATATATGATTGGCTAGTATAGTTCTGTGGGCTTTTTGCTCAAAAGATATATCCACCATAGTAAGGGCCTAAGGTAGTTTTCCTCACACATCATGCAAGGAAGTAGAGCTGGTCGAGAACCCAGTTATGAAAATGAAAATGATCTTTCAACCTTAAAAGATATTTAAATCATCTAATGTATATGAGGCTTACTTTTTAAACATGGAAACATTTCGAAAAAGAGGAGCATGAAGTTCTGGATCATTTACTGCAACAGATGCATGCTCAATCTGAGACTTTGCAGCTAGAATTTCCTGGTCGCGTACAGAAGACCATCGTGGTCTCTACAAAACCAATTAGAAGAAGTTAATGTTCTCAGCATAAAACTAAAGTGTGTGAAAGTTTTGCTTAGAAATCACAAATATTTGTACCATTGAACGTGAAGAAGCACGGTGCCGCACTAGTATGCTGTTCATCTCATGTAGATATGTTATTGACTTTGGCGGCATGTTACACCTCATCTTCTTCTTACCAGAGCTAGTCAACATCACAGAATCATTTTTTACAGTCACCATATCACTTTGCAGGGCAGAAGAGGTTGCATTTGACATCACATTTTCAAGATGAGTGAGGGTGATTGATGAAGTTGTCTTGGGTAGTGCCAGTTGAGGGGATGGGGTAATTGTCTCTACACCATTGGATTTTTCTGTTTTGAAACGCATATTCTCTTCAGGAATTTTTGCCATAGAAACTCCATCACTCAATTTCAAAATCTCTTCTCGAGGGATGCTATGCCTACCTTCACTAGCCTCATCAAAAGAACTATTTCCCTTATTTCTAACACTCTCCAAACTCTCCTTCATATGTACAACATTTTCAGATGGAGAGCCAATATTTAGATTTCTATACACAACAAGTTCAAAACCATGTTCTGCATCATTGTCCTTTCCCTTTGATCTACCGCCATCCCCAATTGCTCCTCCAACAACCTCATTTTCCACCACTCCAACTGACATCGAATCATTAAACTCTGACATATGTACTGTCAGCGGGTTACGTACAATCACAGACTTGGCAATAGAATGTACAGCCAGGAGGCTACTTTCAGCACGTACCGAAACCTCACCCTCCAGCAATAGAGACCGGAGAGCATTCTCGTAAGGAAGCAGAAGGGACTGAAACAATAGGTAAGTAGCAGCCACAGCCCCCAACATGAAAACCCATCTCCGCTTTTCCATTTGACACACCATATCAAACCGAAATGTGTACCCCCATTCCAGGAAATGCACCCACGGGGCCAAATAAGTGTAGTAAGCTACTCGATCATCGTTTGAAAGAGTTTTTCCAGATATTCAATCTCTTTTGCCCAATGATGCTTAAATTCCCGTATCATTAACATTCAGCCACAAAAAGAAAAAGAAAAAAAGCCAAAATTATTTAGAAAATAAAAAAATCCTCCATAGAATAAACCCACATAAGAATTGCAGCAGTAGCTCTAGCTGTACTTACAGTTCAACTTATGCTACAATTCAGTGATAGATCACCCAAAAAACTTTGTTTTCATGGATCAAGAGAATATAAGGGTCTACTGTGTTTGAGAAATACTTTAATAGTAGCAAGCAAGCACGAACAGTGGATTATCATTAGACGGAGGTGAAAGAAAAAGACATTGTTTGATTCCCGAGAAAATAAGGGTAAACAAAAGGGAAAAGGAACAAACCTTCAGTAAACTGGAGAGTGAAAATGGGAAAAAGACTCCGAGAAGTTCAAGTTTTCCTCGGTTCCCTCAGAGAACCCAACAGGGCAGAAAATCGTAAGCTTTAGCTTTGCCGTTAAAAATACAAACGTTGAAAAGAAAGAAAACAATGGATTTTACTAGAAGTGGAAGAAAAAGAGATAAGACATTGATGCTTGATAGACAGCAGCCAGATTCGTAAATGCATGTTGTAATAAATTAACTCTAATAATTTAAGAGTCTGGCACAGTGTCTGGAACGCCATCATCATCATTATTTTTTTTAAAAGAGGGGACCGCCATTATTGTCGGGCAAAAACAGGTTCCCTGTTAATTAGGCTTTAAGAGCATCCTCATTTGGTGTCTCATCTCTTTCTCATCTCCATATTTTGTCAAATATTTTTTCAGTTTGACCTCAAAACTTTACTCCATCCGGATCCCTAAAATAGGAATAGAGTTTACAAGTGTTACAATAGTTCCCCATATATGGGGAACTTATATGGGAAACTATTGTACATCCCCAAATGTGATTTCGGTTCCCTCTCTCCTTTCGACATCCCGCGTCTGCGTCTTCTTCCTCGCGACGGTTGGCTGCCCTTCATCTCTCCGACTTCCCTGAATCTCGCATCACGTCGGTATGCCCATTCCAGATTTTTGAAACTTTGAATGATTCTCCTTTCTACAATCTCCAACCCTACCCGAAATGTTAGTTTGTGAAATTTACTGTCATTTTCATAAATCTCGCATCAAATTTCAGATAATGATAGTTTCTTTTTTGAGGTTGTTTTTGGATAAATTAGAACAAAATTTCAAAGGGTTTTGGGTTGGAAAAAAACCCTAGATATGCAAGGGACCTCCGGTTTCGAATTTGAGGATTTTCTGGGAACTGATTTTGTTGAGTTTATTTGGGACATTTTGATATCTTTAACTGCGATTTTAGAGATTACCTGGGATTGTGATTATGCTTGGCTATCTTCGAGTGGGGTTGTGATTTCGTTGGTATTTTTCTTCTCTGTGATTATATCGGCATGGCTATATTTGATAGTTGGAATCAGTGTTCTGGCGTGGTTTTGTGATTATGTTTCTATCATTTAGCCTCCCTGATTTGTTTCAACCAAAATTTACCTCTATTTGATAGTTGGAATCAGTGTTCTGGCGTGGTTCTGTGATTATGTTTCTATCATTTAGCCTCCCTGATTTGTTTCAACCGAAACTTACCTCTATTTGATAGTTGGAATCAGTGTTGTGGCGTGGTTCTGTGATTATGTTTCTATCATTTAGCCTCCCTGATTTGTTTCAACCGAAACTTACCTCTATTTGATAGTTGGAATCAGTGTTTGTTTGTGGTTCTGTGATTATGTTTCTATCATTTAGCCTCCCTGATTTGTTTCAACCGAAATTTACCTTTATTTGATAGTTGGAATCAGTGTTTGTTTGTGGTTCTGTGATGTTGTTTCTATCATTTAGCCTCCCTGATTTATTTCAACCAAAATTTACCTCTATTTGATAGTTGGAATCAGTGTTTCTTTGTGGTTCTGTGATGTGTGTAATGAAACCAACTTTTAAAACTTTCTATCAATGACCAGACCAAGAAAATTCTCAAAATATGTATAACATATACTTGTTGTATGCAGCACGCCCAATCATCACACCATGGCCTATTTTTTACATGACCATGAAATAGGTAAAAGTGGAAGAATCAGAGAATTGATCAATAAATTATGATCATAGCAAAAAAAAAGAAGAAGATTACATTTACACGGATGAATATAAGGAAAAAGTAGTAACTTCATAAAGGATCTCAACTTTCATTAGAAGGCATGGGAATCACAAAAGTGCCTTGAGGGAGAGATTAGAGGCTTATTGTAGTAAAGTCATGCAAACAGGCCAATCCAAGTTCATGCGCTCTGCCGCAAATACAAGGAACACTCTTAATAGCAAGCTGCCATTGTCTTCCTCAGTTATTCCAGCTTTTAGATGTATCTCAACCCCTACATAGGCCGTATTTATGTATCTATGATGTGTGTGCATGTTTGCTTTGATACATTTGATGCTTTATCTTTTTAGATATGGATGAATACTTCATATATATGGTGATCATACTTTTATTAAATATTGTTGGAAATGCAAGAATGGTTTTATAAATCATCAATATATTTTAGAAAAACTCATTGCTGATCATTACCATTGGTTGTACTCCGATTGCCTTCCTCTTCATATAATTGAAGATTTTGGATAAAAAATTTTGATATTTGTATTATCTACAGTTCAAGTGATGTTCTAGTTTTTTATTTGGTGTTGCCCCATTTTGCAGTGTTGCGTATCTCTCAGGGGAGGGGGTTTATATTAGGCTGTGATGATGGTGTTATAGTGCGGGTTAAGTCAGAAGTGTGTATGGGGCCCCATCGATATGGCGGGGTAATTCTCACCCGAATCGCCATATTGCAGTTTGTGATACTTTTCACAAAAGGCAATCGGGGTTCGGATGAGATTTTGCAGTCATTCGATGTTGGGCTCCTTGCTTACACATGGTGTCAATATTTATACCATTCTTAGCCTTTTTAAATATTTATATATTCGATATATTATTAAACCGGATGGGGATGCTCGTATTTAGCATTATTTTGTTTTGCATGTTGTTTGGTATTATGGATTAATTGAGTTAAATTATGTGTAAACTAAACCACAAGGCTGTGATGATGACAACCGTTTGTGTAGATAGGGAAAATTAATGGTCATTTATCCAATGGCTAGGTAATCAGGACGGCCAATAAGTATTAGCAACCGATTGTAGCAGCCATCAGTGGGTGGCCAACTTTCCAAGATCATACCAAACGGTTTCTGAGCCATTCACCCGGACTAACACCCAAAACTTTCCAAAATCAGTTTCTAACATTTTGAATGCGTTTTTAGAGATGGATTCACAAGACTCTGGACATATGTTTTTCACGAACCTCCTAAGTCAAGATCCTCAACTCGACCCCACTTATGGTGGGCAAAGTGGATCATCTCCAATGACCCTTGGTGACTCTTCACCCCTACCCCCTAATGAGCCTATTGGCAATAGGAAATCAGTGAGGGGTGCAAATTTCAACCTCGAAAAAGACAAGTTACTTGTATCGGCATGGCTAAATTGTAGCCTTGATGCAGTCCAAGGAACAGATCAAAAACACTCCCAACTTTGGGAGAAAATTTATGAGTACTTCCAGCAATTTAAGAAAACCACAAATGACTGGACTATAAAGTCTTTAATTCATCGGTGGTCGGTTATCCAAAAGGCCACAAACAAATTTTGTGCGAAACTAGCCCAAGTTGAAGGGTTAAATCAAAGTGGCATGACTGAACAAGATAAGGTAGAATTTCCAAATCCTTACTTCAGTAATTTGATCTTAAAACTTTTGTTTGGTACATTGGTTTAATATTGGTATTTTTTTTCCATGCAAGTTTGAGAAAGCGAAGGTTATGTACCAATCACTGGAAAAATGCTCATTTCAGTTCGAGCATTGTTGGCACCTGTTGAAGGACCAACCTAAGTAGATTTGGCGCGCCACAAAGGAGGATCCAAAGCGGAGGAAGACGATGTCCCCATCCCTGACCCCAACTTGATGTTTTTGAGTTGATTCAGTTTTTTATATCGAGGCAGATCAAATGCTGGAGAATGAAGTTATCGAGCCCAACCGACCAATTGGAAGGAAAGCTGAGAAAGGAAAACGAAAGGCCCAAGGCAGGCAAGCAGAGAAGAATTTCCAACTCAGGAAGATGAAGTATACTCTTTTGGAGGAGTCACGCGCTCAAGAGAAAGAGTTTTATCGCCTTAAAGTCGAGAAAATAGAGTATGACAAGCAGACAGAGGCCAAAAAATTACAACTTGAGGATGAAAGATTGAAGTTGGAGGCTGAGAAGATGTCGATTGATCGAGAAAAAGAGTTGAGTAAAATCCGAAAAGAGGACGAACGGCTGCGGTTGGAGGCTGAGAAAGTGGAGCTCGCGAAGAAGGAATCAGATCAGCGCATTATGATGATGGATGTGAGTGTCATGCCAGAAATGCAGCGGCTTTATTTCCATCAACTCCAGAGGGAAATCATGGCGAGACGCATTAGAGATGCCGATTTGGATTGATTATTTATGATCATGTTATTTATTTTATGTTTGGGACAATTATGTGACCGGACAATTATTTTATGCAGCGGGTCTTGATTACTATTATTTTGCATGCAATACGAGCACAGGTCTTGGTTACCATTAATTAAAAAAGATAGAAAATATTACTGTTTCATCCAATTAAAATAATTTATCATCAATACGTGACTACAGATCTTCATTAGAGAAATTAATATTGAGTACTCTTCTAATTAAATTTGCCATCACGTTAGAAAATTCACTAATTAAAAAAAATTTATAATACGAATTAGTATTTTAAAACAATACTGTATTGGATAGTCAAAATCTCCAATAAATATTTAGTAGAAAGTGATATTTGAAAAAAAAGATAATAAGACAAAAGAGTTAGTAGTTAAGATTGTAAATGGAAGAGAGAGAAAAAAGTAATAAAAAAGTAATTGATAAATATTATTTAAAAGAATAGAGATAGGGATGGGGAATGTGATGTAAGAGGTTTTTAGAAGATAAACAAATTTTAGGGAATAATTTGAGAAAATTAATATTTGAATTAAATTATAGGGATGTGGATGTAGAACTGGATGGGGATGCTCTAAAAGAAAAGACAATACCATTATTATAATTTTAAAATTCTAAAGCCCCGCCGTCACATATGTATCAATTATCCCATCATATTTTAATATTTAAATATAAACGATTTTTAATTTTTAATTTTTAATTTTTTAATTTTTAACTTTTTTATTTAATAACTACTTGTACTAGATTTAAAATTTTCAAATTATTTATTATACCTTTTATGAAAATTTAAAAAAGTTGATCATATAAGAGGCTTTTTTATATCCAAACATTTCCTTAATTATTATAATTTTTTCAACCTTTCCAATAAAATATAAAAAAATAATTTAATTTTTTCAAATCTCAATATAAAAATTATATTAAAAAAAGTATATTTTAACAATCTTCTAATTTTATAACATTTTTATTTAATTTTTTTCTCTCATTTATTAAAAGTTCACATATCTTAACTCAAATTATTTTACTACTATTCACAAAATATCTCACTATTATTCACAAATTTTTCATATCATCTCATCGTATTTGTATAACTAAATGATATCTACATTTTTACTTATTTCTTATATAACTTTATCTTTTTAATATGTATATTTAATTTATTAAACTTATAAATATTTAAAATTTATTAAAAAAGCTTTGTTTTAGTTATTTAATACCTGAATTTATGTGATATATTATTTTTATTTTAAAATAAAAATAATTTTATAATTTGATATCTCTATAAAAGTTTTTAAACATTTATCTAAAATTATATATGTGACAACAAATCCAGTTACTGGTTTCACATAAATCGTCATGAACACACCTAAAAGCATCCTGATTGGATTATGCAAATGCAAATCCAATGAGAAATTTAGTTAATAGAACTTGAAAATGCTCTATATTAAATTATCTAATTTTAAAATTTTTGACTTTTAGTTACAATAAAGTTAAGGTTTGCAACTAAATTTGATTGTTAATATTTCATATACAAATGAATAAAAAATAATATCTTTATACTCTCTCTCTCCCTCTATTCTCGCTCCCTATTCTCATTCTTCCTCCTGCGTTATTTCTTCATATTATTTAATAAATAATAATAATATATTTCCGTATAAGCTCTTAATTTAGAAAAAAAAATTAATAGAAAAAAAAATCTTAAAAATAATATTATTAAATTTATAATATTTTATTATTATTTTAACTAATAAATGGATAATCCAATATAAAAATAAGTTTTGAGCAGAATAATCAAATACAAAATCATGTCATATTATACAAATTTTACGTTTACATTTAGATAATTCAATAAGAATGTTCTAACTAGTGACTGACTGAAGTTGTATGATTTGAATAACGAATCCTTTCTATTATTTGGACCGTAGTAACAAATCGATATCCAATCAAAGCTGAAAATGACAATTAAGGAAAGAGCAAAGAGCTAGCAGGAAGATGATGGGAGCTTCAGTTTTCTAATGATCAGGTACGTACAGAAGACCACCTTCCTCAATATTATCTATTAACTGATACACATTGTTCAAATAGTTCAGTTTTTAGATCCCTTGCATGTGAGGAGAAGACACACTGACTGTCAAGAAATATGGAGACCGTACTTCATCTAGGATATGGATGTTGGCTGCCTGTGCCACCTCTTCAATATGGAAATGGAAATACTTGCGCTGTATACTTAGGCTAAGTTTGAATGTTCGGAAGGTTTTAAATGATATGAATTGACTTGTAAATAGTAATCTTTCGTGGATCTCATTGAAATGTATTTAAATGCAAATAGGCTAAAAAATATAAATAAGTTTAAATATATGTTTGAATGTATGAAATGGTTTGAGATAAATTTTAACTTTTTATGAGAATTGAAAAAATAATAAGTTTCATTAATGATTGATTTGAGGTGAGTTTGATTGATTTTATCTTCCAAACTAATATTGTTCCTAAAGAAGTTAATATTGGTCTGGCCCAAATCAGAGTCTAAGGCCCATCATCTTAAAGGATGACTACTCAAAGAAGCCATGTAGTTTAATAAATGCCTAGTCGCCCTGCTTATTAGGAGGGAAGAACCCTCAGCCTATAAATATTCATGACGTGGTAATTAGATAATTTTGATATATCAAGATAACCCTCATAAGAGCTAAGCATTGTATAAAATTAATCTATTTATAGCTCTCATCTAATGTATCTCTACGCTTATATATAAAAGCAACAAGTAACTCACGAATCTATAATGGGACGTCCTTTACCGTTCCACAGCTGACAAAAACATCTGGCTTTTGTCTCCTTATCCTTTGGCTTGCAGTTTCATAGTTCAGTTCTTCTAGGTACAAGAAACTCGTGTACCAATTGTGCTCCATTGCTGACATGGTTTTTTATATTTTTTATTAAAAAAAGAAAGGAAAGAATAGACGAATAGGAATTTGTAGAGGAGTTCTTCTACCGCTACCCAGATTATACATTGAGCAAGCCAACCCACAAAGGAGCCCAGTCAATCTACGAATTGGCTATCAAGGTAATCTCTTGCATCAAAGCATTGGCCTTTTATGATAAATTCAGAGTATCATGAAACTCAAGAAAAATCCTCATTCCACCTTTTAAGATATCTGACTTTGTAGTAGACAACTTAAGCATAATAAACAAAAAAATGGTTCAAGGATACAAAGCATCTTCTTCCAAACTCTTGATAATAGAACGACCTGTCATACAGTCTTGTTCGAAATAAGAAGATGGTAGAGCCAATCCTTTCTAGGATTCCAAGCTAAGTGGTGTAGATAAATCGGGAACCTCTTCTTCATCACCAATTTCAACATCTGAGACCCAAAAATTTAAATAAAGCACAAAATAATAATTTCTCTATACTCATACTTTCTCAACGACCAAACAACAACAAATAAGACCAGAGCCTAAACTGTTTTATGATAGGTAAAGCATTTTTTTAATAGAAGGAGCATAGTGTGAACGGTACTAGGAACATGGTATCCTAACCTCTTGAGGCAGTCTTGGAGCTCAGAAAGATCACTTTGGCTCTTCTTGTAATTCTTGTTGCAGTGGCCCAAAAGCTCTTGGAAAGACATGGTACCGAGGATCATTGAGTCAAGCATGTTGAGATCGCTGCTCATGCTCGATACTCAGCGGTTCAAGCTCTTTATAAAACTCGATGAAACCAAATCTATCACACACACACATCCAAAAAAGTAATAATCAAAGCATGTTTTCCTCTGTTTAGCTGCTGAAATTAAAGCTATTGAGAAAAAAAGGGGAAAAATCGAAGCGTTAATGTTCGAGGAAATTTTAAATTCAGAAAATAAAATGAGAGAAGAGATAAGAGTAGATGCATCCAATACAAGGTTTTAAGTGAGAAATGATTGAAAGAAATCAAGAAATTAGGGAAAGAATGGAAGGGGAAGGGAGAGAGAATATTGGGAAGGGAGGGGGATACCAAGAGGAATGGGACGGTGATCGAGGGACCGCTTGAGAGTGTAGCAACTCGACTCCAGGTGGTTGCAGAATGAAGATAAAGATCTACTCAAGCTCCAGATCCCCTCCTCCATTCCTTCTCTCTCCATTCAGTAAGGCGACGTCGTCTTACTTTGCCATACTTGACATGGGGAGCTACAAGGGAAAAACATATGGGTTGCTCTATTTCAAAGAGCAAACATAGAGAAAAATCTAGAATTGACCACGGTGGTGCTGGGCGGCGTTGGGGGCTTTACTGTAGGCTGGGGTCTTGCTTCCCTTTGGTCGTGCTTGACATGGCCATTGATGTTGCGTGGGCTGCGAAAGTTGTTGGTTACGGGGGTTGTTTACAGTGGCGTCATGGCTCACCAAGAGGGAGTGGAAATTTCGATGAGGAGGAGATTTTGATGGTTTCAAATGGGGGAGGAGAATTCGAGTTTTTTTTTTTTCTTGCTCCAGAAGCAACCGTTTGATGAAGACGAGATCGTCTTCCCGCTCCTGTTGCACGAAATCACTTTCTCAATGCTTTGGAACGCACTGTTTCATTTGACATGTCAGCATTGGTGCACGTCCTAGTTGGCAAATCGCTTGCAAGAAGAGTTTTCCTTCATAGTTTGTTTGACATTAGAGTAACATGATATGTTGTCAAAAAAAGGGTGATGGCCTTATCATGAAAGTTACCCAAACCTTTTGTTATTAAAAAAATAAAAAAAAGGGGACTTATACTTCAAATAGATGCCACATCCCTAAAAAAGTAAATATTATTTTAATGTAGTATATTAAATTGTAAAATTACTTTTATTATAAAGTGGATCTAATATAATATATGAAATTAGAAATCATGTCAATTTATAGACTTAATTTTATAAAATTTCTTTATAATTATAACACTTTTCTGGTCAAAATCACTCCATATGATACAATAGTAAAGATACCAACTGGATTTTGATCTTCAATCAAAGTCAAATTTGTGCATACCTTGGAGTAACCTTTTCCAAAAATGACTTCCTTGTGAAAGATTGTCATAATCTAAAGTAGGGGTAAGATGAGATAAATTGATATAAAAGTTGAAAGTTAAATAAAATATTATTAGAATATTATTTTTTAATATTATTATTATTTTAGAATTTAAAAAAAATAAATTTTTTATTATATTTTATGAGAAATTTTAAAAAAATTATAATGATGAAATGAGATGGAATGAAACATTTTCACTATCTATATGAGAAACTAAATATTAAATTTTAGTTTAGTCTTTCTAAAACCCTAGTGGAGAGTACCTTAAATTTTGTATGACTAAATAAAGTCTCTCTCTTCAACATTAAATTATTTGATTCAGATTAACAGTTACAAATAATTTTAATTCTACAAAATTCTGGTCAATCAAGAAATGTACACAATTAAGTCAAAGTTAATTCCTAAATTCAAAATCCTAAAAAATTATATTCATAAATAGACATGAAGGTGATTGGAAAAAAATTCTCTCATAAATGTACAATGAATAAAATGTAACGATTTTATAAAATTAAATTTATAAATTTACATCATTTAATTATTTAACATTATGAAATATTTTTATTATAAAATGCATCAAAAGTGAAATTAAATAATGTGAATTTGTAGTCTTTCGATACAACATGAAGTGTAGGACACTTACTTAATAGTATGGAAATGCACTCATTTGTTTTGCATTGACCTGATTTATGATATATGATACTTTTGAAGTGCAACAAGGGATTTAAAGAAGAAAAGAGACAAGACTCTATTAGTAACAAGTAAATACTTTGTATGTAAATACGAAAGAGTCTCAATTTTATTTTATTTTTTATTTTTTGGAAAATAAAGTCCAATCACAAGTTCTAGACAACCCTAAAAGCACTTGATCATGGTTAATCTTGTAAGGCTACTTGGGTATTGAGCATTTGCCTATAACAACTTAATTACTTGCATTCGTTTGATTTGTGCTCAAGTCGAATGATAAAAATTTATCATTTCTAATTCCCTCTGGGGATGAATCCATAATAATTCACCGGTTGGTTGTCGTGTCTTTCAAATAAGTTGTTTAATATTTGGCATATTGACTCATATACAAAATAATTGGTGTAGATCAATCATAACCGGATGATTAGAAATTACTTCTATATTGATAACTACATATTAATTGATTAATTAATATAATATTATATCAAACCTCATAGGTAAGAAGATAAAATTTTGTATTGCATATTTTATTTTCTAGTCTTTCTAAGGGAAAAAATATGAGGAATACCATGCATTCAAATTATGGTGTCGCGTGCGTGCATTCCTTAAACACATTTCCCCTTCTTTGCTGCTCTCGTACCCCATTTCCCTTTGATGAGGAACAAATTTCTTACTCTATATGAGCTACATACGAATTACAGCTCCCCATTTGCTTTTTAGGGTGACAAAGAAGCCTCATACTCCGCAACCCCAAAGATGTGAGGATAGCTCCATCGTTCATGTGTATCTAGGGCTATACAAAAATCTCCGACCAGAACCAGCCACAGGAGTTCAGAAAAGGACGAGACTTGCAAATAACTGGTTGGTAGATAGTAGGAAATTGAGAAAATCAATGTCAGCCGATTCGGTCTCAGTTTAAACCAAGTTCAAACCACCGAAATTGGTCGATATATGTTTTACATGTACCATTTAGAAAAAAAAAAAAGAATGAAACGATGCTATTTAATTTAATACATCAAACGCCATCGTTTGGATTTAGGGTTTAATATCCCCCTTCTTCTTCCTCCTAATTCTCATCTCTCATATTCTCTCTCTCTCCTTTCTCACATAGCGGCGCAGTGCTCTGCCATCTACTGCTCATCTCTATCTCTCTCTCCTCTATCACACAATGCCACCAATCTCTCTCTCTCTCTCATCGTAATGCCTACGCACTACCAATCTCTCTTTTTGAGTTTCCATCTCATTGCGACATCAGTTGGACACCGACCATAAATCAAAATCACATCGAAATTGACGTCGCCGATTTTCTCCCCTTTAACCTACCGGTTTCGGCTAATTTTATTTCATACATGTATAAAAGTACTCAATTCGGTTTCACCGATCCGCATGCTTTGGTGTTCACCCCTATGTGTATCTTTGGACAACACTAAAATCTCGTCACTCACTGACCTCAAAAGTCAATAGCAAACGCTGGGCATTTTTGGATCACACTAAAATTCCATAATTTAAATATTATTATGAAACTAAAACAGAAATGATATTGCAAGAGAAAGAGAATATTGCAAGAGAAAGAGTTGTTCTTCAATGCAAAACTTGATGCATATACAAGGGAATGATACCCATATATATAAGAGTACAAATGGGTAGGTATAGCTTAAATCTCCATTGATGGCTAAAGATACGTCTTAATTGATGACTCAATGGTCTTAATTGATGGCTAAAGATTGGTCTTAATTGATGGTTTAATGGTCTTAATTAGTGGCTATGTATGGTTATACAAATGTTTATAACAGTCTCCCTTTGGATGACCATACATAAAGAATATGCATCGTTAAGATCTTGCCAAGGAAAAATCCAGTGGAAAAAAAAACCAATGGCGAAAGAAAATAATACAACATTCATGTGTACTGCCAAGTGTTTTAAGATTGCCTCATTAAAACCTTACAAAGGAAAACCCAGTGGGATAAAACCTTAGCGAAGGAAAAAGAGTACAATCAGCACAAGTCTTCAAGACATTTACTCCCCCTGAAAAGTGCATGATAATAGATCTTCAAGTCTTCGCATTCCAATGTTCTACACAAGCTTCTTAAATGTTGCAGTTGGTAATGGTTTAGTGAATAAATCTGCCAGATTATCACTTGATCGTATATGCTTGACATTAATTTCACATTTCTCCTGAAGTTCATGGGTATAAAAGAATTTAGGTGAAATATGTTTGGTTCTATCACCTTTGATATATTCTCTTCTAATTTGAGTAATACAAGCAGCATTATTTTCGTATAAAATTGTTGGACTATCATTAATCACTGGAAGACCACACTTTTCTTGAATATGTTGAATCACTAATCTTAGCCAAATACATTCTCGACTTGCCTCATGAATTGCAATGATCTCTTAGTGATTTGAAAATGTAGCAGATAGTGTTTGCTTAACAGATCTCCATGATAAGCAGAATTTCCATAAGTAAATACATATTGTTGAACCTAAGATTTCAAGTTTTGTGTAATTATATATTTATACATGGATTTTGATGATAACAAATGAATTCAAAGAATGAATGAGTCTCAAGCTCAAGTTGTCCACACAATGGAGTCAAGCACATCAAGAAACTAAGCATGAGCAAGAAGGGAACAAGTTCACATTAAAGTCATAGAGTAATATTGTAAATCTCTTAAAAATTTGAAATTAGGATTAAGACTCAAAAATTAATATTTTATCATAAAGCATTAAAATACATTTTCCACATGTGCATGAATATTTTGAAAATTAAATTTGAAAATTTTGAAAGATAATTTATTCTCATCTTTCACATGTGCATGACATGATTAAAGGTTTGAGTTTTGAAAATATTAAAGATGATTGATTGTCATCTTTCACATGTGCATGTTTTATTTGAATATTTTCAAAAATGATTGATGCTTTTCTTGACTTATACAAAAGGAAGATGTCTTTGTTTGAAAAATTTGAAAAGTAAAGTGTACTCCTTTTGTCATATGTAAAAAGTAAAAGATTAGGTTTGAATTTTTTGAAAAGCAAAGTGTGCTCCTTTTGTCATATGCAAAAAGTAAAAGATTAGGTTTGAAATTTTTTGAAAAACAAAGTGTGCTCCTTTTGTCATATACAAAAAGTAAAAAGATTAGGTTTGAAATTTTTGAAAAGTGAATGATGATGTCTTTGACATGTGAATCTTTTTAAATTTGAATATGAAGTCTCATATGCCTATAAATAGATCATTTGAGAGCTTCACATTCACAACACCAAGAGCATACAACTCTCATTCAAAGCTTTCATTCTCTCTTCTCTAAGCATTGAGCCTTAATCCTTTTTCATTTTGAGAGATATAGGTTGTGCTGTATTGTTCTTATTTCACTCATTGAGGAGTGTTTTCTGATATTCTACCCACTATCAATTCTTGTATCAGTAAAAGGGTGTGTACAACCCTTGTGCGTGTAGAAAGTGTTCTACACAGGGAATCGTTGAATCACCACGTGTAAGGTGATTGCAAGTGTAGAGGGTGTTCTACACGGATCCTTTGTAGCGGTGTTGTTCAAAGGTGTAATAGGTTTTTACCTCCACCTGAAGGAGGTTGAATAGTGAATTCGGGGATCCTCAAGGGGTAGCTTGAGGCGAGGACGTAGGCAGTGGGGCCGAACCTCGTTAACATACTGAGTTTGATTCTCTCTTACCCTTACTCTTTATATTTATTGCTATTTCGTATTTTGTTTATATTTGATATTGTATATTTGATTTATAATTGTTATTTTTTTTAAAAACAACTCAATTCACCCCCCCTCTTGTGTTAGTCATCTGGGCAACAATTGGTATCAGAGCTAAAGCTCTGTTATAAGATTAACTATCTTTTGAGTTAAAATCTTATGGCTAACATTGCAGCTTCATTTGGTGAAGGTCAATCTAGCAGTCGGCCTCCACTCTTTTGTGGAGACAATTACTCATTCTGGAAAGTTAGAATGAGAATATTCCTTCAGGCTCAAAGTCGAGAAATCTGGAAATGCATTGTAAATGGACCTTATATTCCAACAAAAGTGATTGATGGAGTAAAGGTCAAAAAGGAAGAAGAAGAGTTTAATCGTGAAGACGATAGACTTTATACTTTGAATTTAACTGCTATGAATTTATTATATAATGCTCTCAATGGTAATGAGTTTAATAGAGTAATGACTTGTGCTACGGTAAAAGAAATTTGGGATAACTTGGAAGTTACTTATGAAAGAACTTCTCAAGTTAAGGAATCAAAAATTTATATTCTTACTCATGAATATGAAATGTTTAAGATGAATGATGGTGAATCTATTTCTAGTATGCACACTCGTTTTACTAACATCATAAACAGCTTGACAGCTCTTGACAAAGTTTATTCCAAAGTGGAAATGGTAAGAAAAATTCTCAACTCTCTACCAAAACGTTGGGAATCAAAAGTGACAGCGATTCTTGAAGCTAGAGACCTCAAAAAGCTCGAAGTGAATGAACTAATTGGGTCACTTATCACCCATGAGTACACATTGAAAAGAGGAGAAGAAGAAGGAAAGCCAAAGAAAAGCTTGGCACTTAAAGCTGTTCCTCATGAAAGTGAAAGTGATGAAGATAAGGAAAATGACTATAAAGATGAAGAAGTTGCGATGATAACAAGAAGAATTCAGAGATTCTTAAAGAAAAATAAAACTCCTCCGTCGAAATCCTTCAAAAAGTTTTCCAAGAAAGATTCAGGTAAAAATGACACCTTAATTTGTTATAAATACAATAAGCCTGGTCCTATCAAGCCAGATTGTCCTCTGCTAAAGAAAGATCGAAACAAAGGCAAGAAAGCAATGAAAGCTACATGGGATGATGATTCAGGTAGCTCAGATAGTGAAGCAAGCAATGGAGAATCAGCAAATCTCTGTCTTATGGCTAAAGATGACATTGAGGTAACAAATCTTGGTAATATTGAAGATCCTTCATATAAAGAATTGCAAAATGTTTTAGAAGAGGTACATGATAAATTTGAAAAATTGGGTATCAAGTATACTGTTTTGAAAAAGAAAAATTCTACTTTAACAAACGAAATTGATATTTTAAGAAAAGAAAGTATTGTTTTGAAAAATGAAAATCTTGAGTTGAAGGAAAAGAAAACTGATTTAGAAAATATTGTTGAAAAATTTACGAATGGAAAAAGAAATTTTGAAAAACTTCTTGGTAGTCAAAGATGTGTTTTTGACAAGGCAGGTTTGGGATATATGCCAAAACAAAAATACAAACCTTATAAAAACTTCTTTGATAATCCTTCTACATCAAAGTACAATATTCAAAATTTTTTTCTTAATAAGTTTGTAAAAAAAAGATACTATTATAATCACTCAAGTTCTTCATATATGCCACATGCTATTTGCAATTTTTATAATAGAAATGGTCATAATTATCATGCTTGTCCTATTAGAAGAAAACATATAATGACTATTAGGGCCATATGGGTACCTAAAAATCTTGTTTCTTCTAATACTAATAAATAAAGGACCCAAAGAATTTTGGTACCAAGAAAAATCATTTTAATTGTTTTTATAGGTATGCATGAAGTCCTCTACAAGCAAAAACAAACGGTTTTATAAATGAAAAGGTATATGTTGAGCAACCTCCAGGTTTTCAAAATCATATTTCTCCAAATCATGTTTTCAAACTCACAAAAGCACTATATGGACTCAAACAAGCTCCTAGAGC
This sequence comes from Carya cathayensis, assembly GCA_011037825.1. Classification (NCBI taxonomy): domain Eukaryota; kingdom Viridiplantae; phylum Streptophyta; class Magnoliopsida; order Fagales; family Juglandaceae; genus Carya; species Carya cathayensis. Next base: position 3,365,255 of record QGSO01000167.1, on the reverse strand, counting down.
GTGGTACGAGAGATTTAGTAGTTTCTTGATTGAAAAAGGTTTTTCAATAGGAAAAATCGACACAACTCTTTTCATTAAATACGAAAATGATGATATTCTTTTGATTCAGATTTATGTTGATGATATAATATTCAGTGCTACTAATGAAAATATGTGTCAAGTTTTTGCTAAGACTATGCAGGATGAATTTGAAATGAGCATGATGGGAGAACTTACATTCTTTCTCGGATTGCAAATTAAGCAAGCAAAAAGTGGGACATTCATCAATCAATCAAAATATATTAAGGAATTGCTGAAGAAGTTTGGGATGTAAGGTGCTAAGGAAACTGGAACACCAATGAGCCCATCTACTAAACTTGATAAAGATGAATCCGGTAAACCAGTTGACTCGAAGGTATATCGAGGTATGATTGGTAGTTTATTATATTTGACAGCCAGTAGACCAGATATTATGTTCAGTGTGTGCTTATGTGCACGCTTTCAATCATCTCCAAAAGAATCTCATTTAATTGCAATTAAGCGCATTCTTAAATATCTTAGTGGTATAATTAACCTAGGGTTATGGTACCCTAAACACACATCTTTCGATCTAATCAGCTACACAGATGCAGATTATGCTGGTTGTAAAATAGATCGAAAAAGCACTAGTGGAGCATGTCATTTCTTAGGACATGCACTAGCTTCCTGGTTTAGTAAAAAACAAAATTCTGTTACACTATCTACTGCTGAGGCAGAATATGTTGATGCGGGTAATTGTTGTGCTCAAGTTCTTTACATGAAGCAACAACTTGAAGATTTTAAACTCATGTATAATCACATTCCAATCAAATGTGATAATACAAGTGCTATAAATCTTTCAAAGAACCCAATACAACATTCTAGAACTAAGCATATTGAAATAAGATATCATTTTCTTCGAAATCATGTGCAGAAAGGCGATATAGTATTAGAGTTCACAAACACACACGATTAGTTAGCGATCAGTTAGCAGATATATTCACAAAACCTTTACCAGAAGATAGATTATGTATGATTAGAAGATAAATAGGTATGATGCATATTATGAATATCTCTTAAAAGACAGATCAGAGTTCATAAAAATAGAAAGATATTTTTTAAATACTTTTACATAAACTTGAGGTTCTTAGCCTCATGTTTGATACGCTCATTCTCTTCATACAATATCATGGGAACTGGCAAGCGGAATGAAGATTTCAATAGAGATTTCAACTGTTTATTCTTCTGCCGAAAGATTCCTTCCCTTGTGTGAGACTCTTGAACAATTCGTTGAAGTACAATAATTTGTTTTTTAAGCTTTTCAACCTCATGGTTTTTGGCTTGTACTCGTTGGGAAAAAGCAACAATAGAGGATGAGTAGCGAGTCCCAAGACTCACCAAGTCGTAGATAGCATCGGAGTCTGACTTATTAGCCATACTATTATTCTCTTGCTACAACATGGCACTAATGGTAGCTGCAGAAATGACAGGAGATTGAGGTGTAGAATACCTCATGGATGGATCTAGAGGAATGTTAGAAGAATTGGCCATTGAGAAAAGAATTGAAAACTTAAAGCGAGAATGTAGAATGAATGCAGATGAGTTATAAAGATGAGAATAAGATTTGATGCAAATCGAATGAATTTTAAGACTGATTTTATAGAGATAGCATAAAGAACAAGACAAACTAGTTTAAATCAGGCGTTTGTTTAAATCTCGTTTGTCAACAACATCAGGCGATTGTTTAAATCTTCAGCCGCACTAAATTCATAGAGTTAGGGCTCGAGGCTTTGCAGGACTTGTCGGGTCACGGACGGCTCTCTTTTTCAACTATCTACAGTGTCTATTAACGCACCGTTTTCTTCAGTCTATTTACTTGCTACCGATCCTTTTTAATGATGCCAAAAGGGGGAGAAGTTTTAGACTAGAACATTAACATTGTTTAAATTGCTAAACTTGTTATATATGCTTGGAATTATATTTATACTTTTGCTTGAAAAACTAACGCATATTCTCAGGGGGAGCTTAAGTATTAATACAGGTTTCAAGTTCTATCAAGTATTTGTCATCATCAAAAAGGGGGAGATTGTTGAACCTAAGATTTCAAGTTTTGTGTAATTATATATTTACACATGGATTTTGATGATAACAAATGAATTCAAAGAATGAATGAGTCTCAAACTCAAGTTGTCCACACAATGGAGTCAAGCACATCAAGGAACCAAGCATGAGCAAGAAGGGAACAAGTTCACATTAAAGTCATAGAGTAATATTGTAAATCTCTTAAAAATTCGAAATTAGGATTAAGGCTCAAAAATTAATATTTTATCATAAAGTATTAAAATACATTTTCCACATGTGCATGAATATTTTGAAAATTTTGAAAGATAATTTATTCTCATCTTTCACATGTGCATGACATGATTAAAGGTTTGAACTTTGAAAATATTAAAGATGATTGATTGTCATCTTTCACATGTGCATATTTTATTTGAATATTTTCAAAAGTGATTGATGCTTTTCTTGATTTATGCGAAAGGAATATGTCTTTGTTTGAAAAATTTGAAAAGTAAAGTGTGCTCCTTTTGTCATATGCAAAAAGTAAAAGATTAGGTTTGAATTTTTTGAAAAGCAAAGTGTGCTCCTTTTGTCATATGCAAAAAGTAAAAGATTAGGTTTGAAATTTTTTGAAAAACAAAGTGTGCTCCTTTTGTCATATACAAAAAGTAAAAAGATTAGATTTGAAATTTTTGAAAAATAAATGATGATGTCTTTGACATGTGAATCTTTTTAAATTTGAATATGAAGTCTCATATGCCTATAAATAGATCATTTGAGAGCTTCACATTCACAACACCAAGAGCATACAACTCTCATCAAAGCTTTCATTCTCTCTTCTCTAAGCATTGAGCCGTAACCCTTGTTCATTTTGAGAGATATAGTTTGTGCTGTATTGTTCTTATTTCACTCATTGAGGAGTGTTTTCTGATATCCTACCCACTATCAATTCTTGTATCAATAAAAGGATGTGTACAACCCTTGTGCGTGTAGAAAGTATTCTACACAGGGAATCGCTGAATCACCACGTGTAAGGTGATTGCAAGTGTAGAGAGTGTTCTACACGGATCCTTTGTAGCGGTGTTGTTCAAAGGTGTAATAGGTTTCTATCTCCACCTGAAGGAGATTGAATAGTGAATTCGGGGATCCTCAAGGGGTAGCTTGAGGCGAGGACGTAGGCAGTGGGGCCAAACCTCGTTAACATACTGAGTTTGCTTCTCTCTTACCCTTACTCTTTATATTTATTGTTGTTTCAGATTTTGTTTATATTTTCTATTGTATATTTGATTTATAATTGTTATTTTTTAAATACAACTCAATTCACCCCCCTCTTGTGTTAGTCATATGGGCAACACATATCCAGTTTGAAATCTACCTCTGTGTGGATCTGAAAGATAACCTGCATCCGTATATCCAACTAATTGTGGACTTGATCCATGTTGATAAAATAATCCCATATCAACCGTACCTCGGAGGTATCGAAGGACATGTTTAATACCATTCCAATGTCTTCGAGTTAGTGCAGAACTATATTTTGCAAGTAAATTAACTGAAAATGCAATATCAGGCCGAGTGCAATTTGTAAGATACATCAGGGCTCTAATTGCACTGAGATAAGGTATTTCAGGACCAAGAATTTCTTCATCGTCTTTACAAGGACGAAATTGATCTTTCTGCACATCAAGTGATCGAACAACCATTGGAATACTCAGGGGATGAGCTTTGTCCATGTAAAAGTATTTCAAGACTTTCTCTGTATAATTTGACTGATGAATGAAAATTCCATTTTGCAAATACTCGAGCTGCAGGCCGAGACAAAATTTCATTTTTCCAAAGTCTTTCATTTCAAATTCATTCTTTAAATATGTAGCGGTTTTTCTGATCTTTTCAGGAGTTCCAACAAGATTTAGATCATGAACATAAACCGCAATAATAACAAATCAGAAGTCAGATTTCTTAATAAAAACATATGGGCATATTGAATTATTTTCAAATCCTTCTTTCAATAAATATTCGCTAAGGCGATTATACCACATGCGTCCGAATTGTTTTAATCCATATAAAGATCTTTGAAATTTAATAGAATACATATTTCTGGATGTACTCAGATTAGAAGCTTCAGGCATTTTATATCCTTCAGAGATTTTCATATATATGTCATGATCCAATGATCCATATAAATATGCAGTGACCACATCCATTAACTGCATATCCAATCTTCTTGTAACTACCAAACTAATAAAAAATCTGAATTTGATTGCATCCATAATAGAAGAGTATGTTTCCTCATAATCAATCCCTGATTTCTGCAGGAAACATTGTGCAACAAGTCGTGCTTTATATCGCACAATTTCATTATTCTCATTACGCTTACGTATAAATATCCATTTATATCCAACAGGCATTACACCCTTTGGTGATTGTACGATTGGTCCAAATACTTCTCGCTTTGCTAGCGAGTTTAATTCAGCTTCAATAGCTGATTTTCATTTTGGCCAGTCATTTCTACGTCGACATTCTTTGACAGTTCTTGGCTCAATTTCTTCATCACTTCTGGTAATGTCAATGGTCATTTTATATGAAAATATGTTGTCGACAACAGTTTTATTTCTATCCAAAATTTCTCCAGTACTCATGAAATGTGTAACAGCCCGCTAGAAATTCAATGGTGAAATTTCTATAGACTTTAGAAATCTCGTGAAAACTCCGTAAGTTTTCACGAATCGACTAATCGCATAGGTTTTAGTCAGTGAAACCCTCAATGATTGGAATCTATTTGAAACTCCAAAAACTTGGTTGAAACTGAAACCCTAAACGGTTTCCCCAAACCCTAAAGTTGGCCTTCAAGCCCTTTTGATCCAATTTCTAGCATTGTGTTTAATCACTTGATGAAATCACTTCCACATGCTATTATTTTCTCAAATTCTTATTATGACATCTTTATCCAACATTTTAAACCTTGGAAATTTGTTTGGGCCAAGAAAAATTGGATTTGGGCTTGATAGCATCTCAAACCCTAACCAAATCTCATTTAAACCCTAAATTGAAGTCCACTTGGTTGAGGCCCACTAAGGCCCACTATACTATGCACCGAACTTATAACATCCCAAATAATTAAAACATAATCCATGCATACTTAACAAAATAAATAATCACGATTACAGTACGGATCTCAGAAGACTGTAATCTCAAAACATGGGTGACTAGACTCTATATTACAGTACCAAAATACACTTATTGAACCAGTTCATCGAGTAACTCGCGTAACTCAATTAACAAGGTTAGAATACTGTCCCAAAAGAAACTAACTATAGAAGCTGAAAACTCTGCATCGCATCTGCGGCGTCTAGTCAACATCCTCCAGCCTATCGGTATTTGCTCCTTGTTCTGAACCTGACACATCGCCTACCATTTGGGGAAAAATGGTAGTTGGGACTACCATGGTGAGATTTGATTACAAATCTCAGCAAGTTAACAGAAAACTTTCACACAGGTTAATGATGTATGCATAGAAATAAAGGTATGAATGCACCATCAAAATCGAAAGTAAACATAACATAACTTGACATAACATGGCATAAAATAATAAGCATAATGTGACATGACATAACATGGCATGAGTTAACATAATTGAACTGAAACAGAAGCTTAGCTTGACGTGACATGAACTTAAATCATAGCATGGATGTGAACTTGAAACATAACATGTACTTGAACTTTAAGTTTTAACATGAACGTACACATAACGTAACGTGAAATATGACTTGAACATGAAATACATGAACTTGGAATCTTATTTAATTGTCTTGATTAATAACGTGACCATATGGGTGCTACACAGGTCCCCTAGAGCCGTGTGTCCCTGCCGATTACCGCATCACAACACAGGTATCTAGACCAGCTGTGAGTGCGTTAATACGTACTCCACAGTTGTTGTGGCCCCACGTATTCTACGTGTCACAATTGCTGTGTCTCACGTAGTGTATGCTCCACAGTTGTTGTGGCCCCATACTTCATGCTCCACAGTTGTTGTGGCCCCATGAATACACGTAACATAAAATATGGCACCATCGGCGTTAGTGCCTGGCGCGCTCCGGTGACCAGTTACTTAGGCCCCATTCGCAACCTGTTGACTGTACTTCGTCAACCCAGGGAATTTCACACCTATTTAGACACTCCAGCGTGAACAAAGGAGTTCCACTAGGATATTACCCCATCCTAGCATTTAGGGTCGTGATTGACATGAATAACTTAACTTGAACATGATCTGAAACTTATATGAACTTTACATAAGGTGAACCACGCTTGAGTCCGTGACACCGCATAACATAACTTGTGGTGAACATGCTTAGATCCGTGTCACCCTTAACATAACTTGTGATGAACACGCTAGGTCCGTGTCACTCTTAAATATCTTATCTTTCTTAATACATGAGATATTATTTAATATCATGAACTTTTCTAACATGGCGTATACTTGTAAATGGCACAATATGATTTAAACATAAACATTCCATGACATACATGTAACATATGACATACTTAACATGGCATACTTATAACATACAATATTGCATGACATAAAAGATTTTGTAACAGATAAATATTCATAAAAGAATAAATCATGCGTAACAGATAAACATGTAATGACATGACATATATGATAACATACATACATAAATTGTAGTTCCCTTACCCATCATACATACACAATAAACTGATAGTAAGTTAGAAGCTAACTTACTCAGATCGTCGGGTTCTACGAGAATAAAGTGTGAAACACGAGGAACTGTAAAAGGTCATTCTAAAAGTTAGAAATTTAATTACTAACAATTAGAAACATGAAAACAAGCTAACTTAGAGTAAAATTATCATTTTACCCTCTACATGTGGGAAAACGACCATTTTACCCATAACTTAAGGATTTCACATCCTAACTCCAAAAATTTCCAAAATTTACATTCTAACATGAAAATAAGATACTTATGATCATCATATAAAATATCAAAGCCATTAGAGTAAGATCAAACCACGAAATATTCAAATTTTCTCCAAATAAAAACTGTTTTTCCACTTCCAGTTTTCGAGTTTCTAGATCTAAGAAAATATATCATCAAAAGCTTTATTCATGCAACAAAACTTCAATGAAAACTCTTAAACACATTCTAACAACACTCCATAAAATTTTCGGACCAAGATATGCCCATTAGCTTGGTCAAAAACTCCAAAACATAACATACTCTCCAGATTCACGCCCAGAATGACCTTTCCATGGTTACAAATACTTTTGACTGACCAAATGACCATGGAATGATACGAAAAATATATCTACGGAAACTAGACTCAAAGAGGAACAACTTTTATGAAGGAGTCATTGTGTAAAAATACTTACAAAGGGTCGATAATCTCCACACAAAAAGACACAGAAATCTGCCCGAGAGAGCTCTTTTGGGTTTCTCTCTAAGAACGGGGTGAAGAAATGATTAAAGTGAAGTAAGTGAGTCTTGCACGACTCAAGCCTTCTTCAGGGGGAATATATAGACCTTAAAAATCATTGAGTGGAGGTGTAGACATGTGATAAGGTAGAGGATAGTGGGGGGCAAAGGACAACCTACAAAAGCTATGAGACATGGGACTTGATGGGGTGGGTTCCTCCATATTATTGAGTGCAACTTGATGCAATGAATGGTCTGCCAAGTGGGGGAGGAAATTTCTCCAAGAAGCTATGCCAAGGTGGCCAAAATTCGTGGGCTTTAGTGGGCCTTAGTGGGCCTCAACCAAGTGGGCTTCAATTTGGGGTTTAAAGGGGGTTTGGTTAGGGTTTGAGATGCTATCAAGCCCAAATCCAATTTTTCTTGGCCCAATCAAATTTCTAAGGTTTAAAATGTTGGATAAAGATGTCATAATAGGAATTTGAGAAATTAATAGCATGTGAAAGTGATTTAATCAAGTGATTAAACACAATACTAGAAATTGGATCAAAAAGGGTTTGAATGCCAACTTTAGGGTTTGGGGAAACCGTTTAGGGTTTCGGTTTCAACCAAGTTTTTGGGGTTTCAAAAGGATTCCAACCATTTAGGGTTTTACTAGGGTTGAAACCCTCTTCATCTAACTCAATTTGGTTGATCAGATGAAAAAAAACTGTTTTGCTTAGGTGGCATGATCTCACACATTGATTTCCTTCACAAATCCATCTAATGGTTTCTCTTTGTGCCAAGTATCTAATACTATTCATTATGTGTGGTTAAGATCTTGCCAAGTGTCCAAATAAAACTTCTCTAACCTAATTTGGACATTTCACACTGTGATTTTGAAACCACTGCACTTAGTACGCTTATCGAGGTTACTATTCACTCCGAAAAAGTGCATAATAAACTTAGTACTGAAAAATCCTAAATATTCAACTGAGTCTAGTGGCGTAAACTATAACGTAATCTGACACTTCTAACTACCTCAAACAAATAAAATCACATTTCTGGCACCATAGTGAGTGATAAAACTAATTATGTTGACATACTAGAACTTATGCGATTAGCCGATTCGTAAAAACTTATGGGGTTTTCACGAGATTTCTAATGTCTATAGAAATTCCACCATTGAATTTCTAGCGGGCTGTTACATCCTCCCCTCCTAAAAAAAAGATTTCGTCCTCGAAATCGACGCAAGTACAAACATAAAACACGCTTAAAACACTGTAGATAGTTTGAAAAAAAAAGAACCGTCCGTGACCCGACAAGTGCTGCAAAGTCTCGGGGCCTACTCTATGAATTTAATACGGCTAGTGATTTGAACAAACGCCTGATGTTGATGACAACCGTGATTGAAGGCTTTGAGTTTCTATAAAGAAACAGGATCATCTTCATCCATCGGAAAGAAAAAACATCGCTTCTTGACCTGTGTTTTGTTTTTCCATAACAAAATAATGGCTGGGCAAAACTCTTCCACTAATGTTCCAGACTTGAATCAGGAACCCTTGACGCATCAACCATCAATCTTCTCTCCTGAGGTCGTCAATACTACGATAGGAGCAGCGAACTGTTCTTCTAGTAGGACTGATTCTGAGATTATTACAGAATCATGGAAGCTCAGTAGTCAATATGCTGCCTCTGTTACGATCATGTCTCGGAGGTTACTGGCGAGGGTAAGTGAGATTGATCATCTTAACATCCAAATATCTGAGTTACAACAGAAGCTTGCTAATAAGGATAGAGAAAATAAAAGGCTACAGCAAGAAAACCAAGAGTTGAAGAAATTTGCAGATTGGTATGCTCATGATCTGCAACCACGAATAGAAGAGCTGGAACGAGAAAGGATTCAGATACAGGGTCAACATCGGCAGCTAACAGCAGAGGTTCATCGTTTTCTAGAGAAATAGGGACAAACTACTGTTAATCTAGCTGGCTTAGAAAGAAACTTTTGACAAAGCGTGTCCAGCAGATCTTGTATTTCTTTTGACTAAATAAGATTTGAAGAGATAAAAGTTTGTCTTCTTCTTTATGTTATCTCTATAAAATCAGTCTTCAACTCAATCCAATATGCATCAAAACTTATTCTCATCTCTATAACTCCTCTGCATTCCTTCAACATTCTCGCCTTAAGTTTTCAATTCTTTTCTCCATGGCTCACTCTTCTAACATTTCTCTAGATCCAACCATGAGGTATTCAGCACCTCAACCTCCTGTCCTTTCTGCAGCTGCCATAGGTGCCATGCTGCAGCAAGAAAATACTAGTATGGCTAATAAGTCAGACTCCGATGCTGTCTACGACTTGGTGAGTCTTGGGACTCGCTACTCATCCTCTATTATTGCTTTTTCCCAGCGGGTACAAGCCAAAAACCATGAGGTTGAAAGGCTTAAAGAACAAATTGTTGTACTTCAACGAATTGTTCAAGAGTCTCACACCAGGGAAGGAATCCTTCGGCAGCAGAATAAACAGCTGAAAACTCTATTGGATTCTTCATTCCGCTTGCCAGCTCCCATGAATAGGGATGACATGATATTGTATGAAGAGAATGAGCGTCTCCAACATGAGGCTAAGAACCTCAAGTTTATGTAGAAGCTTTTTTTTTTTTTTTTAAATCTCTCTATATTTATGAACTCTGGTTTATCCTTTAAGAGATATTCGTAACATGCTTCATACCTATTTCTCTTCTAATCATATATAATCTATCTTCTGGTAAAGGTTTTGTGAATATATCTGCTAACTGATCATGTGTTTGTGAACTCTAATACTATATCGCTTTTCTGCACATGATCTCGAAGAAATTCAAGCCTAATGAATACTAAAATCTCAAGCCTAGTATTTGGTGCATTTCCTAAGGACATGTGGATTTATAACCCAGAGACGTATTGCTCTGATACCACCTGTGACGCCCCCAAATTCCGCTTGGGATAGAACGGACATCTGAAGCGTCGGGACATGTAACACAAGGTTACCTGCCCCCGTACATGACATATAGGATGCAATGTTCCTAACATGCATCTAGCATTATGCAATATTCGCAGCGGATATTTTTTTTTTTTTTTTTTATACTATGCACCGAACTTATAACATCTCAAAGAATTAAAACATAATCCATGCATACTAAAATAAATAACCACGATTACAGTACGGGTCTCAGAAGACTGTAATCTCAAAACATGGTGACTAGACTCTATATTACAGTACCAAAATACACTTATTGAACCAGTTCATCGAGTAACTCGCGTAACTCAATTAACAAGGTTAGAATACTGTCCCAAAAGAAACTAACTATAGAAGCTGAAAACTCTGCATCGCATCTGCGGCGTCTAGTCAACATCCTCCAGCCTATCGGTATTTGCTCCTTGTTCTGAACCTGACACATCGCCTACCATTCGGGGAAAAAATGGTAGTTGGGACTACCATGGTGAGATTTGATTACAAATCTCAGCAAGTTAACAGAAAACTTTCACACAGGTTAATGATGTATGCATAGAAATAAAGGTATGAATGCACCATCAAAATTGAAAGTAAACATAACATAACTTGACATAACATGGCATAAAATAATAAGCATAATGTGACATGACATAACATGGCATGAGTTGACATAATTGAACTGAAACAGAAGCTTAGCTTAACGTGACATGAACTTAAATCATAGCATGGATGTGAACTTGAAACATAACATGTACTTGAACTTTAAGTTTAACATGAACGTACACATAACGTAACGTGAAATATGACTTGAACATGAAATACATGAACTTGGAATCTTATTTAATTGTCTTGATTAATAACGTAACCATATGGGTGCTACACGGGTCCCCTAGAGCCGTGTGTCCCTGCCGATTACCGCATCACAACACAGGTATCTAGACCAGCTGTGAGTGCGTTAATACGTACTCCACAGTTGTTGTGGCCCCACGTATTCTACGTGTCACAATTGCTGTGTCTCACGTAGTGTATGCTCCACAGTTGTTGTGGCCCCATACTTCATGCTCCACAGTTGTTGTGGCCCCATGAATACACGTAACATAAAATATGGCACCATCGGCGTTAGTGCCTGGCGCGCTCCGGTGACCAGTTACTTAGGCCCCATTCGCAACCTGTTGACTGTACTTCGTCAACCCAGGGAATTTCACACCTATTTAGACACTCCAGCGTGAACAAAGGAGTTCCACTAGGATATTACCCCATCCTAGCATTTAGGGTCGTGATTGACATGAATAACTTAACTTGAACATGATCTGAAACTTATATGAACTTTACATAAGGTGAACCACGCTTGAGTCCGTGGCACCGCATAACATAACTTGTGGTGAACATGCTTAGATCCGTGTCACCCTTAACATAACTTGTGATGAACACGCTAGGTCCGTGTCACTCTTAAATATCTTATCTTTCTTAATACATGAGATATTATTTAATATCATGAACTTTTCTAACATGGCGTATACTTGTAAATGGCACAATATGATTTAAACATAAACATTCCATGACATACATGTAACATATGACATACTTAACATGGCATACTTATAACATACAATATTGCATGACATAAAAGATTTTGTAACAGATAAATATTCATAAAAGAATAAATCATGCGTAACAGATAAACATGTAATGACATGACATATATGATAACATACATACATAAATTGTAGTTCCCTTACCCATCATACATACACAATAAACTGATAGTAAGTTAGAAGCTAACTTACTCAGATCGTCGGGTTCTACGAGAATAAAGTGTGAAACACGAGGAACTGTAAAAGGTCATTCTAAAAGTTAGAAATTTAATTACTAACAATTAGAAACATGAAAACAAGCTAACTTAGAGTAAAATTATCATTTTACCCTCTACATGTGGGAAAACGACCATTTTACCCATAACTTAAGGATTTCACATCCTAACTCCAAAAATTTCCAAAATTTACATTCTAACATGAAAATAAGATACTTATGATCATCATATAAAATATCAAAGCCATTAGAGTAAGATCAAACCACGAAATATTCAAATTTTCTCCAAATAAAAACTGTTTTTCCACTTCCAGTTTTCGAGTTTCTAGATCTAAGAAAATATATCATCAAAAGCTTTATTCATGCAACAAAACTTCAATGAAAACTCTTAAACACATTCTAACAACACTCCATAAAATTTTCGGACCAAGATATGCCCATTAGCTTGGTCAAAAACTCCAAAACATAACATACTCTCCAGATTCACGCCCAGAATGACCTTTCCATGGTTACAAATACTTTTGACTGACCAAATGACCATGGAATGATACGAAAAATATATCTACGGAAACTAGACTCAAAGAGGAACAACTTTTATGAAGGAGTCATTGTGTAAAAATACTTACAAAGGGTCGATAATCTCCACACAAAAAGACACAGAAATCTGCCCGAGAGAGCTCTTTTGGGTTTCTCTCTAAGAACGGGGTGAAGAAATGATTAAAGTGAAGTAAGTGAGTCTTGCACGACTCAAGCCTTCTTCAGGGGGAATATATAGACCTTAAAAATCATTGAGTGGAGGTGTAGACATGTGATAAGGTAGAGGATAGTGGGGGGCAAAGGACAACCTACAAAAGCTATGAGACATGGGACTTGATGGGGTGGGTTCCTCCATATTATTGAGTGCAACTTGATGCAATGAATGGTCTAACAAGTGGGGGAGGAAGCTTCTCCAAGGAGCTTTGCCAAGGTGGCCAAATTCGTGGGCCTTAAAAAAAAAAAAAAAGAATTATCCGCTGCGAATATTGCATAATGCTAGATGCATGTTAGGAACATTGCATCCTATATGTCATGTACGGGGGCAGGTAACCTTGTGTTACATGTCCCGACGCTTCAGATGTCCGTCCGATCCCAAACGGAAATCTGAGGGCGTCACAAAATGTATCGAGATCTCGTTATTTTCAGGTACATGTCCCTCTTCAAGGGAAGACATTTCATTAAATACCTACTCAGGAGGTTCTTTTTCAAGAGATTTAGTCTCTTCAAGAGTATCAATTACTCTTATGGCTTGTGTTATGGGTATGGACTCTTCAGGAGTACCAAATTCATTTTGTATTTTTCTCTTTCGAGGAATTTTGTCCTTTGCACCAATAGGCCGTCCACGCTTCAGGCGTATCTTAGACTGACCTATTGTTGTTTTGGCAACTTGTCCTTCAGGGACTGAATCCTTGCTGGAACATTAACAGCAGGAATATATGATTTTATCACACCTTTAGTGTCAGTAAATACATCCGGTAATTGATTTGTAACACTTTGTAAATGAATAATCTTTTGAACCTCTAGTTTACATTCATTTGTACGAGGATCAAATTGGGAAAGGGCTTTATTTTCCCAAGTAATTTCCTGTCGTGCTTCAGGCACCGACTTCTCATTACCCAATGTTGGAAAAATGGATTCGTCAAAATGACAATCCTCAAAACGTGCCTTAAACATATCCACTGTAAGAGGCTCAAGGTATTTAATAATAGATGGAGAATCAAACCCAACATATATCCCAAGTCTACGTTGAGGACCCATCTTTGTATGTTGTGGAGGTGCAATTGGAACATATACCGTACATCCAAAAATACGAAGATGAGTAATATTTGGTCATTGACCAAATGCAAACTGTAATGAAGAATATTTGTGATATGCTGATGGCCTAACTCGAATCAACGATGCTGCATGAAGTATAGCATGTCCCCAGGTAGAAATAGGAAGTTTTGATTTTAAAAGCAAAGATTTAGCGATTAGCTAAAGCCTTTTAATCAATGATTTAGCTAAACCATTTTGAGTGTGTGTGTGTGTGCAACTGGATGTTCAACTTCTATTCCTATTGATATATAATAGTTATCAAAAACTTGAGATATAAATTCACTTGAAGTAGAAGATTACTAGCTTCAAAATCGTCAGAACCTTCGTGCTAATAACGTGTTATGAAACTAAAAGAGAAATGATATTGCAAGAGAAAGAGTTGTTCTTCAATGCAAAACTTGATACATATACAAGGGAATAATATCCATATATTTAGGAGTACAAAGGGGTAAGTATAGCTTAAGTCTCAATTGATGGCTAAAGATAAGTCTTAATTGATGGCTCAATAGTCTTAATTAGTAGCTAAAGATTGGTCTTAATTGACGGTTCAATGGTCTTAATTAGTGGCTATGTATGGTTATACAAATATTTATAACAAATATAAAATATTTTTCTATTTTAAGTTTTAAATTTTTTATATAATCATTACATATAATTACTGAAAGACAAAATTAATATTTTTAAAAATTTTAATATAAAAACTATTTTAAAAAATTATATTCTAATAATTTTTAAATTTTATCTATTTAATTGTACAAACTTAAGTATAAATAATTACTTTAAAAAGCTATTTTCATTAAAAAAATTTTAACTCCAAACTTATTGATAACAAACATGGCCTAAAAGTAACGTTGAAAAGTGAAAACCTTATTGTTATGGCATTATTTCAAGTGTAATGATACATACAACATTCTTCATGATATTTTTTATAATATATAATATAAAATAAAAATATTTAAATAAAATAGTGTTATTTTTATGTAATATTTAATAATATATTTTTATATAAATCTCTTATTAATTTATTTATTAATTTATTTATTTTTTTTTTTTTAAAGGCTGCTCGAAATTTACGCATCCATTACAGCAAATGCCAAACATCATTTCTCTAAGTAGGAAAGTTGATTCTTCTTCTTGGAGTAGATGAGATAGCGGCAAAAACCTCAAAAGTTTCAAACCCAACCTCCTTCGAATTCGTTTTTCTAGTCACCTCCACCCCCCCAAACACCATTCTCAGAGACACCATTAATGTTTCTCTTGTGCCCCTTTTCTATTTCTTAAAATCAATTCTTCAATGGCGCTTAAATGGCCAATCCCCTGCCCAATCTTCACGCCTCCGCCACTACCTTTGAACCCCAATTCGAACCCTTCACAGCACCGCCCGTCCACGGAAGTCCGGTTCTCCCGCTGGAACAACGCCAACGCCCAGAAATTTGAAGAACGCAGGCGTGCTCAGAAGGAAATTGAAGACGATATCCGCCGCGAGCGCCGCTTCGAGTCCGCCACCCGAATCACAGACAATCATGAAACTGACACTACCACCACCACCACCACCGAAACGTTCAAGTCCGTAGGCACACCCTCCTTTCCTTCCGCCCCTTCAATTCCGGGCAAGAGATCTAAGTACTCCAAAAACCCCAACCCTGACCCCAATAATGTTCATCCCGCCTTTCGCCGCACCCAGAAAACGATTAAAATCCCCAACTTTTCCCAACCACAGTCACAACCAAGACCGGCAGCTCGGGACGCCAATATCACGATCGGCCCCGATGGGGTTTCCTACGTTATCGACGGAGCTCCATTTGAATTCAAGTACACTTACACTGAGACCCCAAAAGCAAAGCCGTTGAGGCTGCGCGAGCCGCCTTTCGTACCGTTTGGGCCGACGACAATGCCCCGACCGTGGACTGGGCGGGCCCCGTTGCCGCCGAGCAAAAAGCAGCTCAAGGAGTTCGATTCCTTCCGGTTGCCGCCGCCGAATAAGAAGGGTGTCAAACCGGTTCAGTCGCCCGGCCCGTTCTTGGCTGGGTCAGGCCCGCGGCCCGCGAGGTCGAGGGAGGAGATATTGGGTGAGCCGTTGACGAAGGAGGAGATTGCGGACTTGATCAAAGCATGCCTGAAAACGAAGCGTCAATTGAATATGGGTAATGCATGGAACTTTGTTGGTTTTTATTCGTATGTTTTCTCCTTTTTCTGAGGATATCTATTTCCATTTCTGGTGCAATTCAATGTTGGTTTGCTTGAATTTGTTGATTCTCTTTTTTCTTATCTCGAATGTAAGTTACTAAGTTTTTTAGAGTTGTTTTGTTAGTTTTGGTGTTTCTTTTTTGTCCTCTCCGCGGAGATTGAATAACTTGAAGAAATTGAGATGAATGCTTTTAACTGGATTAGTGTAGTAGCAGAGGGTTTTTTTTTTTTTTCTAAGAAAAATGTTGCAAATCTCCTGCACACTGTGTTCTCGTGTTCTCTTTACGATTATTTGTTCGTTTGTCAGGAAGAGATGGTTTGACACACAACATGTTGGATAACATCCATGCTCTCTGGAAGAGGCGGCGAGTGTGCAAGATAAAATGCAAGGGCGTGTGTACAGTGGACATGGACAACGTGCACCAGCAACTAGAGGTCGGTTTCTTGCTGCTGCTGCTCCATGCCTCTATTGCCCTATGCGGCTAAGCACGCCTGTGCTGATTAAGGCTGTGTTTGGGTAGTAGATCACTCTACTACTATTTAAGATTTTATCATTATTTATCATTATTTTTTTATTATTAGTCACTTCAATTCAATATTTTATCATTACTTTTTAATTAATTTTTTACTATTATTCACAAATCATCTAAGATCACCTCAATCTCATGTGTAACGTAGGATATCTAGTTCTTGAATAGTCCTAATAGTCTGATTATGTCATAACGTTTGGGTGATGTTGTCATCGTGCATTATTTGGGGTGATTTGAGATTATCTTATTGTTTTTGCTTCAAATTAATATTCCTAAGGGTATATGATATGACAGGAGAGAACTGGGGGGAAAATTATTTATCGTAAAGGTGGGGTGGTATACCTCTTCCGGGGAAGAAACTACAACTATAGAACTCGTCCCCGATTACCTCTCATGCTTTGGAAACCTGTTCCCCCGGTATATCCAAGGCTGATTCGGCAGGTTCCAGATGGTCTAACACATGAAGAAGTAACTGAGATGCGCAACAAGGGACAGAAACTTATACCAATATGCAAGCTAGGTAACACTCCTTTCGTTGAGTTTATGTATAGATTGACTATAAATATTCAAATTGCCCCCAAGTAAATTGAGATTTTTCCATGGTTTTGTATCTCACACAGCAAAAAATGGCGTGTACTGTGACCTGGTAAAAAATGTCAGAGAGGCATTTGAAGAGTGTGAACTGGTCCGAATAGATTGTCAAGGGATAAATGGGAGCGACTACCGAAAAATAGGTGCCAAACTCAAGGTCTGGTAAACTTTGGTTAGTCATGTTTTCCCATGTGTAGAAGAAATGAAACAGTTCCCTCAATTCTTTTTTAACTGCAGGATCTTGTCCCATGTGTGCTTATCTCCTTTGCATATGAGCACATACTTATGTGGAGAGGACAGAATTGGAAATCCACCCTCCCAAAACTAGGTAATGATAGTGAGGAAGCCAACACTTCCAATGTTGATGATCCAAGTCTCAAAACACTTGGTTCTAGCATGAACCTTGCAAGTTGTGTGTATGGGGGTGCAGAGGGAGATAAGGATCCATCCCCGACAGAAAATGTTAAACCATCTGTAGCTACTGATGCAGATTCAAACGTGGAGATGACATATAGAATTGAAACTGAAGCAGATGTCACAGGTTGTTCTGATGATGGGCTTGAATCTAGGAAAAATAACTTCAAAAGTGCAACCATATCAGATTCTACTGGGTGTGTTGATAAGTCAAAACCTATGAGCACGAACTCCAGAAGTGATGCCATATGGAATAATAAAAGTTGCACTCACGAAGGACTGCAGATAACAGTAGGATCTGACATCAAAGCGGGAACTGCCGGAAACACTGGAAGTAGGGTGGAAGCTGGCATGGTGGGTTTTGTAACTCATGACAAGCTGCTACATGTTTCCGTAGCGGCTCAACATCCCAACAAGCCAGCAAGGTTGAGTGTACCTTGCACAGAGGGAATTCTTCAACTATGGAAACAAGCTGTTGACAATGGGAGTGCAGTTATTTTAGATGGTTCCTCTTTGGATGATGACGTTGTTTATCAAAGGGCAGTTGCCCTTGCCCAGACTGCCGCACCTGGTCCTGTTTTTAGGCATCGACCTAGAAAGTTAGTGTTTCAAAAAGTGGAGGTGCAAGAAACCAGGAATTTGAAAGTAATGGATGACGCAATAGTTTCCCCTGAAGGAAGTGAGAAGAAGAGTTCAAATATTACAAGGCGGAAAGATTTCGATGGCCTTTATCAAGATGTAGTACCGCAAGGAAGCTTGAGAGTGGATGAACTTGCTAAACTATTAGCCTGATTCAGATTAAACTTTCTGGCATTGCTGCTGTCCTTCGCAAAACTTTAGTGGTGTATTTAAATTTTATTTTTCTTCAAGATAAATAAAATTTAGTATGAGGCATTCTCTTTCACTTGCATTCCTATGTTATCTTAATTTTCATCACTATTATGGATTTGTGTTTGCATTTCCAACATATTGCACAAATCCTGTTGTTAATCTGGCGACTGAAACCATTTATAAAAAAGAAAGAGAGGAGCATTTCTCAAAAAGAGTAATCACTCTGTAGTTAGAGGATTTCTCCAAAAAAAAATCTGACGATCGAAACTTCACTAATCAGTACAATATGAATGCGAGAAGCAATTGCAATAATTAAGTCATGAGATTTCTCTACTGGGGACTCTAAACTTGCAATGTTGATTTCCCATCCCAGTCACCGGCTTGGTCTGTTTCTGTTACTATTTTTTTCCAAAACCAATGATTTTGCCAAAGCAGATACACCTCCTCAATTGGTACTTGTTTTGTTTCTGGCAAGAGGAAGAAGATGAAGCAGCTCATGATGATGATTAATCCTCCGAACAGCAAGAAAATACCATATTGCAGATGGCACAGTGACACCAGGAAACACTGTGCTATCAATGCTGTGAAGAGGAGGTTGACACAGACCACAACACTCTGACCAGCTGACCTTGTCTCGAGTGGGAAGATCTCGCTTGGTACTAGCCAACCCAGAGGGCCCCAAGATCTTCCATAAGCCAAGACAAACAAGCATATCACGATCACAAGAAAGAAGCCAAGTCCTTTAGGGAGGGTTTCTCCTTGCCCAAACTTCAGCGCCAGAGTTATGGCCACAGCCGCCTACAGATAAACAGAGCTGGTAAGTACTCAATCCAATAAAGTTTCTTCGGAAATAAGTTCAAGAACTAGAGATTACAAATTTAATTACCATGCAAAATATCATTTCACAACCAGCTTCCAAAAAGAAAGCTCTTCTGCCAAATTTATCCACTAATGACATTGATATCAGTGCACCAACAACAAGCGCTCCACTGGTGAAAATGGATGAATATAGAGATGCCCCTGAGCCAAAACCCAAGCTTTGGAATATGACTGGAGCATAAAAAAGTATGGAGTTCATTCCTGTGAGCTGTTGGAACGCTGGGATCCCCAAAGCCCCTATTACCAACTGGGGACGATTCCTCCTTTGGAGGAGATTCCTGAATGGATGTTTTACAGCTCTTGCCGCATTGCTTGCATCAACAAGATCAGCAAACTCCGCATCAACATTTGTTGTACCTCTGACTTTCTCCAATACCCTTCTTCCTTCTTCTAGTTTGCCTTGTTCTACAAGGCTATTAGGGGTCTCAGGAAGGAAAACACCCCCTATAAACATTAGAGTTGCTGGGACAGTGGCCAAACCAAGAGATAATCTCCACCCCCAAGGATGGAGTTGTTCAGTACCATAGTTTATGAAGTTTGCTATCAGAATCCCTAGGCAAGTGGTCAATTGAAAGAGTTGGTTAACCGCCCCTCGGATCTTTGCAGGAGCCATCTCTGAAAGGTACAAGGGAACTGCCTGCAACATTAGAACAGCAAATCTTTTATATAAATATATATATATATATATATATATATATATATATTGTTCTATTCTTGTTTGTTGATTAGCAGGCTTACTTGATTTCCAAATCCAATGCCAACACCGAGGAAGATTCGCCCAATGATCAGCATTACAATGTTCACTGCAGCTGCATTGAGAACTGCTCCTAGAAAGAAGCTCGTTGCTCCAACAAGGATGCTGCCTCTTCTGCCATATTTTCTGGACACGTAGGAAGCTCCAAAAGTGGAGATGAGGCCCGCAAAGTATAGGGAGGATGTAAAGAGTGTGAGGACCTGGTTGTCATATTTACAGTAATCAGTTTCATCGAGATGTTGTTGCTTTCTTCTATACACTTTTGGGAAGAATTCCTTCAAAAAATCATCCATGGAAGTCACTCCACCTGAAATCAGCATAAAAAGTTAAATTCTTAATGTGATTTTCGAAGAATATGATCATAATAAAGGTAGTCTCTTTGTTCATAGAAGAAGCTCACAAAAAATTTTTATTTTTTATTTCTTTGGTTTTACCCTCTCAAGTTGTAAACTGAAAAATAAAGGTTTTTTAATCTATAAATCTTTGTAAATAGGAATATGTAAAGCAAACACATACACGATCCTGTTTATACCAACTCCCCTAACAAGTTGGCTTACAACACAACAGCTGGGAAAATCATAGAAAATAAACACTCTTTTAGGGCTTCTGTTTGTTTTGATTAGGAAAATAAAAATCATAGAAGGGAAATGCTCCATGGTAGCATTTGTAGGTGAGGCGGCACATCATGGACCCAAATGTAATAAAGCTATTTTAGAGGTGTTGCATATCATGAAACTGCTAACCCAAAACTACTTTTCTGGATCATGGATTCCATAAGATCAGAACTAATTCTCTCTTCGTGTTCCAACTTCCAATTATTTTCCTATGTTGTCCTGCCTTTCTGAACACCAAAAAGTGCCTAAACCTGTCCCCATATCTATTCCATAGAAATCTTCTCTTTTTCCCCAAATCTCTGAAATCCTGTGGAAATCTCAAAAAAAACCTCCACATTGATGATGATGATGATGATGATACAAAGAAAAG
This sequence comes from Carya cathayensis, assembly GCA_011037825.1. Lineage (NCBI taxonomy): Eukaryota > Viridiplantae > Streptophyta > Magnoliopsida > Fagales > Juglandaceae > Carya > Carya cathayensis. Next base: position 3,343,970 of record QGSO01000167.1, on the reverse strand, counting down.
GTAGGCATCATGTAAAAAAATGAAAACATCAATCCTATAACCCAGGTAACAGAATGTGTTGATATTTACGGGCGGAAACCCCACAAAGGATACCGTGTTTGTATAAATGAAAACGTTGATCGTATAACCCAATTCACAGAATTTGCTGCTATTCATGAACGGAAATTTTCCTGGTAAAATAACAGGCAGAAAACATCAACATCGATCGTTAAAATCCATGGAAAACTCACCTGAGACACCGAGATCATACCCAAAGAGAGACCCTCCAAGGGCTGCAACAATGCATGCAAATATGAAATACCCAGTAATCTTGTACTCATACAGATGGGCCCTCTTAAGAGTGTCTGCATCTGCAAATCCTCCACCTGCCATATCTCAATCTGCTCCTCTGATCTCTCTCTCTCTCTCTCTCTCTCTCTCTCTCTCTCTCTCTCTCTGTGCCTCTCCCTGTGAGTCTGTTAAACAGTCGGAAAGATCAGAATCTATAGCAGGAGCCAGAGTCAACCCAATAACGTCATGCGAAAGAAACAAAGCTCAATAAATATCAGAATTCGAAGTTTCAAACTATCTACAAATTTAAACATTTTGCATATAAAAACAAAAGGAGTGGAAACAACGAGACAACAATGACATGCATAGATAAGTGACGATCTTTACAATAGTTTACATTACCAGGGTTAGTTCTGGTGTGTAGAAAGAACACGACTACTCAACATGTTTTTGCAGTTTGCTGTCATTCAATCTTCAGAGCTATTTATATTGGCCACAGAGATTTAAGCCCAACTAAAAGGATAGATATATTTAGCCATATGTTTGCTGTTTCAACTTTCCTTTCCTCCGACTCTTCTCTCTCTCTCTCTCTCTCTCTGTGGGTGCTAATTATGGGACCCTTCACTCAGTTTTGCTGTTCCTCTTTTCTCTCGTTTCTTTGTCGTCTTATATGATAGAAACTAGAAAATAATGAAAAACCAACGCAAGAGTTTGGGTTCCTGTTGGTGATAAGAAAGATAATTCAAGGCAGCGGAAAGGAAGGGCTATTTTAAACCATGCAAACAATCACAGTTCGGGGGAAGATGGAGGAGAATAACAGTAATTTGACTAAATCTTTCATGAGGGGAATGCTCTGAAATAGCAATGATCTTATCCATATTTTTCTTTGTTTTTTTACTTTTTAATTTCCAATGACATTTCTAACTGGCAATGTCATTTGCCATGCTTTTGTAATAATTATTAGTGGTACATTAATTCGCTCAATGTGGAAGAATAATTATTTGGTTATTATGTATTAATTAATTATCTAAAATCTCTTTTTCACAGAATCTAAAATGTAAAAATATTCTTATAATCTCGAAGAACAACAACTTCTATATCTCAATAAACATTAAAATTAACTAGTAATTATATAAAAGAGTTTATACAATCACTTTTGTATATTTCTTGTGTACTACACTGATTTGATTAGTCAAAATAATTATTTTATATTACGAAAAAATGACACAGTCAATCACATTAATGAAGTGTACAATGAATATATAAAAGTGACTGGATATAAAATTTTTGTTATAGAATATCTAAGTGGTGGGTAAGCCAAAAAATAAATAAATAATGAGAAATCAATCTATAAAATATTAAGTTTTTTTTCCCTTCTATATTAAATTAGCAATCGTAAATGGTAGGAAAACCTTGCATCTTTTTCTTTTTAAAAAAATAATCTTAATGTCAAAAGACCAAGTGGGTTTATTGTGATAATAGAGGAAATACAATAAAAATGCCTTTTTAGCATGTGATTGAATGGTACAGGTGCTTCATAAATTATATAGATGATAGTTAACATGACCTGTCTCTAAGAAATATGTGCTATGTCACTAGGTATTAATATTAAGATCCAATAGTTTTGACCAGTATATTTTGAACCAATAATTTCTCTTGAAGTTTTCGAAATTTATAAAAATATAGATAAGTTTTAAGAGATTTTGTAAAAGTGTTGGAATCCAATTTTAAGATGTATATGGATTGAGAAGATTTTTTAGATGTGTTTTGAGTAGATTTTGAAAAATAAATAATATTAGATTCAATCTTAAGATATGTAGGTCTTGTGCACTCCTTTTAAAAAAAAGTATTTTTTCATGTCGATATCAAATTTATCTATTTTTTAAAAATAGAGTGTAAAGAATTTGCACACTCTATAATTACAAATATCATTTTTCTTAAAAAAAATGGTAGGATCCATTGAAATATAATTGAGATTTTGACTTTTTCATGTATGTGGTTTTGAAAATGTATTGCATGTATAATGGAAATGATAATGAGATTGAGCTTAGCTTTGGTCCAGAACTTATTGTTGGATTTTTTTTCTTTTTTCCTAAGCAAGCTTTACTTCATTATACTAAAAAGATGATACATGAGGAGGAGGTGAAATTTCCCAACAAATGCCCCAAAGCAATAAATAACAATGCAAAGTTGTGGAAAAAGAAAAAAAAAAGATTTATTTGAAACTAATTTCTTGGTCCCTACCCCTGTCCTACGAGAAGAAACATTCTTATAAAAAGATGAAAATAAGGTGTTTGCATAAAAGCGAACAATGGAATCACCTTTGGTGGCGGTGGATCCTCCGCTGGAAGCGGTGATGGCGGGTGCACTATCACTTGTTGACTTGAGATGATTATTAGAAAAGTCCACAATCCGTCTTGCAACATCACGGGTTAGGAAAAGCGGTAATATAAGGTAGTAGTTGAACATTGAGTCGAATCGCCGATAAGGGGCCAACATAGGCGGTGGTTGTGCGTGTAAGCCACGCGCCACCTAAGGAGATGAACGGACGAACTAATCCAAAAGATCGAAAGCCTCTGAAGTCGATGGGGTCACGTGTGGCCTCAAAAGCCACTCCAAGAAGCGGCTATGCGTGAAAAACGCGCATAGCAAAGGCTGCACGTGCAACAAATGCGCCAAATGGAAAAACAATATTCTTCCGCGACCATGAAGATCAGTCAATGAAGATTCTGAAGAGGCAACACGTGTAGGACTGAGGATGCCAGAAAGCAGTAGATCGGCAAGGGTTGGCACTATGGAGAGAAAATTAAAGGAAAAGTTAGGAAAAATACACCAACAGAAAAGCATAGAAATAGAAAAACCATTGGGGCTGGCTAGGGGAGGAGGTGGTCAGAGCCTAAGCTCCGAACCCCCTCCGCCCATTAAAGGGGTGACAATCTTGGAAACTAGCTAGAGAAGTGTCTATTAGATAGAGAAGAGAGAGAACAAAAAGAAAGCCCTACTTCTTATTGGATCTTGATTGTCTATTGATGACACTAGCAAATTGCAAATTGGTACAATATATAATTTCGAAAGGCGGTACCACTCTCATCGAAATTTGGTATTGAATGGGTATCGAATATTGTAATTTTTTTTTCTTCAAATATATTTTAATCACTTTAAACATTTTTTAAAAAATAAAATTTATAAAATCATTAAAAAATATTTGCTTAATTATTAAGTAAAAATAATTAAAAATAAAAACACAATTGGGTAGGAAAATTCGGTGGGAGTAGTGTTTCTCAATTTTGTAATGAAGAGATTTTCTTCATCTTCAACCAAATCACCTACTTCTGACAATATTATCAATTAGAATCCAATAAAATATATAATGAAGTGGTTGGGGTGTAAATCGAGACTTTTAGTAGTCTAACCAAAAAAAAAAAAAGAGTGTTAGGTTTACACGTTAACCTTGCACAACACAATTTACACATTGATGTGATTTTGTGATCAATTAGATTGTAAAATTTTATTGAAAAAATTTGATTGTAAGTGATCCTACGCATCAATACTCACACCCATTTAACTTGATGGTTAAAAAGTTAGATTTTAATAAAAATGATGCCAATTTAAATTTTAAATATAAAGACAGCAATATCAATACGCAGATCGGTATGCAAATTTACTTATAGATAACAAAACTCAATTTTATTTATTGTTAAAACAGTATGACGTTATTACATAAGGTCAAACATTTTTTAAATAAAAGAACTATGATAGGTTGAAATGAATAATTTCCCTTATTTGTAATTAAGTAAAAGCTATCAAATCAAAAATAGTATATCAACTAAAATTATTAATTTCTAGTAAAAGTTAGTTGGAATCTTTTAATATTTTTCTTTTGTTTTCACATCTTATGTCGCTTTAGTTTTACAATTAAAGGATTTATAAAAGACCATTAACTTTTAAAATAACTTAAAAAGCTAACAAGTTATAATTCTTGATGGTCATCTCATCATGGGAACATAATTTCTTTGGTACACTGTATAAAGAGCTATTGATCAATCACCAAAGTTTGGAGATCAGTGTGCTAATAATCAACATTCTTTCAAGGTCGGGAGTTTTGGATAGTGAGTTGAGATTAGATGAGATAAGATGAAAGTTGAATAAAATATTGTTAGTATATTTTTTTTAATATTATTTTTGTTTTAAAATTTGAAATAGTTAAATTGATTATTGTATTTTGTGTAAAAATTTTAAAAAATTATAATAATTAGATAAGATGAGTTGAGAGTTCTCTCAATCCAAACAACTCCTAAATGCTCTATTTATTATATAATAGCAAAATGGTTTACATCATTTTTTCCTATTTCTCTTCTCATTCACTTTCTTTTCGTAAATATTTTCTTTTATTTCAATTGACTATAAAAGTATATGTTGGTCATTAGGCCTAGTTTGGATAGTAAGATAAAATGAGATGATTTATAAATAGTAATGAAATAGTTTGTGAATAGTAGTGAAATGATTTGAATTAAGATTTTATGGGGTTTTGAGAAAAAAGAGAAAAAAAATTGAATAAAAATATTATAAAATTAAAATATTGTTATAATATTATTTTTATTTTGAAATTTGAAAAAGTTGAATTGTTTTTTTTTTTTTAATTTTATTTCAAAGTTTGATAAAGTTGTAATAATTAGGTAATTATTATATGAAAAAGTTGAAAATTTGAAATTGAAAAATATTTATATTTGTAATATTTTAATATTGTGATAAGTTTAATCCAATCAAAATGGTGTTTTCAATTATTGAAAATGCATGTTGCAGGTACCATAATTGAAGAGAGATTCCAAAATTTAAAGAAATCTATACCATTATTTATAATTTAAGTAGTCATGGTTGAATTTTTCTTCTCATCCTTTTATTTATTTATTTATTTATTAAATTTGATTATATAAGCTCAAGATGATAACAAAATTTTCAAATTCTAATTTATGAAATAGAACGTGATTTATAAATAAATAAATAAATTTCTCTTACAAATTAAATCATTTATCCCGTCATAAATAAGTTGGTACACCTAGTTTAGTTCAATAATTCTTCTGTGTCTACTCTCTAGTTTGGTAACAGTAGTTTTCACTGTATATTCTATACTAATATATAAATCTAATGCATGGAATCTTACTCTACCACTCCAGCCAATATAAGTAAATATTAATTCTCCACAAATTACACTTCAGCCATTCTATTCATTATTTTTACATCATACAATATTTTTTTTTATTTTTTTTTTATTCTTACTAAATTAAAATAATTATTTTACTTATTATTCATACAATTAGGTAAAGAAAAAAAATAAAAAAAAAATTATATATAGTATGTGATGTAAAAATGATGTATAAAATCTCTTATTTTCTTCGCTTGAGAATAAATTTTGTTTGTGTGACTTCATATAAAATTGAGAAAGCTTTAGCGACGAAGGAATTTAACTTAGAAATTGATGTGTTTTGATTTGATATATTAAATTATAAAATTATTTTTATTATAAAGTAGATATAATGTATTTCATAAAAATATGTTAATTTATGAATATCTGATAATTTTATGAGTATCACGTAAAAGTGTATCAGTATTTAATAATTTTTTTTATAATTTTTTAAAAAAATATTTTTCATTGTACATAGCTTTAAATTTTTTAAGGGTTTGCATTTTGAAAAGCAAAGTTTATAATCAGTAAAGCATTAATGAAGGTTGGAATCTTTGAGACAGATCTACGTATGCATTGTACAGATATTTAAGAACAATAAATATAAAACAATTGGGAGAAAGGACGAGTCTGTGAAAAATATCAAACAGAAATTATTAAATAAATAAAAGCTAAATGACCAAAAGAGAATCGACATGATCATCACATGTCAAAAAAACGAAAAGGAAAGGAAGATAAGAAAGGGAAATGATATTTATAATTATGGTGCAGTTTATCTTAAAAATATAAATTAATACAAGATTTATGTAAAAAAGATTAATTTTTTTAATTGTGAAATTTTTTTTTTAAATAATTACGTGATATTTATATACTCTACGATAATACGTGATATTACTCTTAGATAGTTTTCAGGTGGTTTTCTATAATTTTTTCTCAAGTTATTATATATATAATTATAAAATATATAAATGTAGCATAATTATTTAGAAAAAGTTAATTTTTTTCATATAAATTTTATATTAATTTATTTTTTTTAACTGTACGACACTTGCCCAGCATTATTTCTCCTTTTTCCCTTACCACTATTATATTCCAAAATTCTACCTTGTTGCGCCTCTCTCTTCTCCTCTCTCTCTCTCTCTCTCTCTCTCTCTCTCCCCCTCACTGTGCTCTGTGCAAGACGTCGTAAGTTTTGATCTAGTCTTGCCTTTAATTCAGGTAGCTCTTTTTCTCGTCTTTCTTGTTTGTGTTCTTTATTTGAACTTTTCGTTTTTTTTTTTTTTTTTTTTTTTTTTTTTTCTTTGGGCAAGCTTTTGAAACTTAATGGTTTTCTTTTGTTGGCAATCTATGGGAATCGATGAGCTTTGGTCCTTGAATCTTATGGGATTTTGATGAAGGTATATATATGTCATATATGGGACGTAGATTCTCCCCGGATTGAATGCAATTTAATAGTTAATAATGCATCCCATCTTTTCTACTTGGGGGCTCAACCGCTCTAATCTGTTTCTTTCTCTTCTTTTGGAGAGGGTTAATCTTTTGGGTGTCTTCGATTTCGTTTTATGGGCTTTGCATGCGTGATTTGGTGATGGGCAGATCTGGGTGCTCCAACTAGTTGCGAGGAAAAAAGATATGGAAGGAAATTTTGAGAAGGCGTCTTAATTTCTCGTCTTATTTTTCCTGAAAGTGAATATTTTAGCTCAAATACGGATATGGTTGTGTCAGGGAAAGTTGTTATCAAGTATTTTGTTTTCTGGAGTAGGCAATAGGCAAAACCTAAGTTTGGAAATTTTGTATCTATTCTTCTTTAACACCCTTTCAGCTATAAACTAGTCTTATGTGCGAATGGGGATCTAATTTAGTCTGGATGCGATTTGGTGTGGTTGTTTATGAAGTTGATTACTTTTGCTTTCTGGAAGTGTATTGTATACTGGGTAAGTTTTATTTAGACTGTGTTTTGCTCAATTTATTTTAGTTTTAGCTCACTTTACAGAAGTCATTCTTGAAAAAAAAAAAAAAATTGAGATTGCTTGGTGTTTTTACTAAACTGGCTTGAATTCTTAGATATCCAAGACCTGGAGTAGTTTCTGTAGTTGTTTGCATCTTCCATTTTCTGGCAATAAACTTTTTTTGGACCACAACTGGAAATGTTTGACTTGGACCTCTGCAGTGTTCACGCTTCTGTGCAATATAAATGAAAAATCACCAGATATACCCCAAATCAGAAATTATTTGTATTGATCGATTTATCACCAACTGGGGGTGAGTTAAATATCAATTTTAATGAAAATATTTACCAGATTTATTGGTATTGTTGTATTTGGTTGTGCTGTTGCTACCGAAATTCATTTCCTTATTAGTCAATTATTAAAAGTAATAAGTTATAGGTTCTAACTTCATCTAAAATTCAGTAACCTTTCATGAATCCAGTCAAAGGTAAAAAAAAGCACGAGTCAAGAAAGACAAAATAAAACATTCTTGGAAAACTAAAAGACTGCTAATTTTAAATGAAAGTTACTAATTCAATCATAGGTGTTGTTTTCCATTTAATAACCGTAACTTTAAGTAGATTTAGTATTTAATATTCTTTTAATGGCGTATATAATGGGGGAGCAGATGATGTGGCTAAAGGGGACCAAAGTTCTCTCCTAAAAAATTTATATATTATAATAGATGGATAATAGATTTTTCACTTGTAATTAAATCTTCTTTTTCATGAATGTATCTTTAAGATGGTTGCTCATCACTTCAGGGTTGAGATTCTTAGGGAAGTCATCTACTTGACAATGAGAAGCAGAAGAGATTACGTTTAAGCCATTTTGATATTCTTTGGTTTCATATAAAATGGAAGATGATAATGGGCTTGAGCTTAGCTTGGGTTTATCTTGTGGTGGATTGTCTATCAAGTCCAAGGGTAAAAATGGCAGCTCCTCAGATGTCAAGTTAGAAGAAGGTGATAGAGGTAATAAAGTAGTGGATGATTTTAAAAACTTTCTCCAAGCCGGCACCCAGAAGCAAGACTCAAGTACCGGATCGCAGAGAAGTGAGTCAATAAAGCTTCAGGAGAACTTTTTTAATGACCTCTCCAAGACCACTGCTGAAGCAGATGTTTCTATAAACTTGAATGGGAGAGGAGTCTGGGTTGCAAACAGTAATAAGTCTGCCGAAATTGAGGAAGAAAAACGACTAGAGGCAGTTAACAAGCGCAAGATGATGTTTGATGAGATAAACCATCAAAAGAAGCATGAGAGAGAAGCTCATGCTGTTTTCCATGAGAAGACAAGAGCATCCCACATTTCCATAACAACAGATGATGGTTCAACTGCTGAAAATGAAGATGTGGCTGAATCTGAAGTTGAGGGCTCAACATCAAGGTTTGTTTCACAACATGATGATGGCCCCAAAAGATTCTTTGGAGTTGGTGGGTCTTCTGAGGTTCCAAAGGAGATTCGTGGGTTGGCTGATTCAAGCGGTGTGGACTTAAATGGGCAAAAGAGGTTTAACAGTCCGTCAGAAAATGAATTTAAGCTTGGCAATGTGACTTACGGTGTTCCTTTCTCCATCCAAACGGTAAACATGATGAATGTGCCTTACCCCGTACATGTGAAGGAGTCAAACTCTGTTGGGGTACCCAGCACATCAGGCCATCCACCACCGGGAATGTTGCAGGTGATGCCTTCTGCCAGTAGTGATCGATCAGGGACACAACCTGTGAATCCTGGAAACTTGCCACAATTGTTTGGGTATTCACCAGTCCAGCTTCCTATGTTAGACAAGGATAACTCCTGGGGTTTGGTTTCTCAACCACAACAGTTCCACTCACCCTATGCTGGCAGAAGTCCACCAAACTCAGGTAAAATGTCTCAAGGTTTCCTTTTTAACTGTTTTAGAACTTAATAGGAAACATGGTTGAAATCCAGTTGGTGGACAAGCGTTTGATTGGTCTAATATACTCAGTTTTTACCTTTCCCAATTCCTCAGCACACAAAGGAGCCTTACCTTTCATGACTATGAACTGCATATAGTTGAAATGTCAATCTTGACTCATTTGTTGTTCATCATTGCTTTGACACCTGGCGTAGGATGCTAAATTAATTCAATAACTCAAGCCCTAGGGAGAACTGGGATTACTCAGCCTGAGTTTGATCCACATTAAAGTTTAACTGGTTGCAGGATATTATTGCTAGCTGATATAATTGCATGACATTGCCATGGTTTATAGTTATGCAAGAGGATGATATCTTTCAACCAGTGAAATTAGGACCTATTCCAATGGCCTAGTGTCTCTGTCTATCCCTTGCTATAATGTTATTAAAAATTAACTGTTGAGAGTTCTGCTACAATTGATTACTGATATTGACCATATGGTATTATTATGTTTTACTGCGGGTCAAGGCTTATGATTGTAAATGAATTCTTACCCTTTTTGTATTGATGCGCCTGCCATTGCTGGTAATTCCACCTAATTTATCAGAGGCTACACAATATGATGGCAAGACATTGGAACGGACCAAAGGTGATGGCAAACAGCATGGCCCTGAAGAAGGCTCCTCTTCTCAGGTGGAAGAAGATCTGAAAGGGAGTAGCACAAACCTCAAGGCAAAAGATGCTTCTGATCGTTCAACAGCAGATGGTTCATTAATCAATTTTTCAGCTATAAAGCCGGGCATTGCAGCAGAGCTGAAATTTGGGGGATGTGGCTCTTACCCCAACCTACCATGGGTTTCTACCACTGGTTCAGGCCCAAATGGTAGAACAATTTCTGGTGTTACTTACAGATACAGCACAAACGAAATTAAAATTGTGTGCGCTTGTCATGGTTCCCATATGTCTACTGAAGAGTTTGTTCGGCATGCCAGCGAAGAGCATGTTAATCCAGAGAATGGCACTAGTCCAGTGACATTTCCTGGTAGCAATCCTGCTGCCTCTGCTCAGATCTGATTCTGTATCATTATGTACAATTAGACTATTAACTCTGGAAAGTTATGGAGGAAAACCTGGCTATGGTCTTCTCTACTCCTGTGAGATTCCTCCTTTTCTCTATGCTTGCTTAGTTATTGTCTTAGTTTATTCAGTTGGCTTGGCATCTGCAATCAAATATTGCATTTGTATGTAATAATGTTCTACTGTCATCCATTGGTCAAATAGTGGAATCAAGCCTTTTACAGTACCTTTTGAGACAAAGGTTGCCACTTTTGTATAAATGGTACAAGTTTAAGCTGCTTTGTGAAACCCAACATGATCCCCCACTTGCTTATGGGATTTGTTGTCTTAAATGTCAAAGTAGAATTCTTGTTGTCAGGGTACTGCTACTGACCTTGTATTGTTGGTATGAAGCATCGATGAGGATGATATTTGTAGGTAAAATTGCATATAGTTTCAAGTATTTCATTCATCATGAACTTCTCCTGTGAATATCTAATACTGGTTTGTGGAGTTACTGCGTACTAAATGACTACTGAGCAATGTGGCTACCTGACAATCTTTTACTAACTTCCATGAATACATTTTCAATGAAACAGAAACGTCCCCAAATCTAATTCAGTCTTTGTCCTTTGACTCCTTGATCTTATTTTACAAGACAAAACAAGCTTATTGCAAATGCTAGGGACTCATGGAAGAAAATAGAAGAGAGTTTTTACAAAAGAGCCCAGAAATGCTTGCCGATAAGGATGAATTTTAATATTCAAAAACCATAGCAGCTATGACCTAAAAGGGTGGTGCGCACTTGTAGATTATAGATCGGCTGCATTCAATTATTTTTTTGGAGCTGACTTTTGGTGGTAGCTGCCAAGCAAGTACTCCTTTCCGTCTTTCATGGGGCACCGGCCACAGTTACATACAAGTTGCAAGAAGACAAACACTCCATATATATTCCTCTACTACATATGCAAGAACATTAGCATATGGACGAGCTTGTGTGGAAATATTTATCACTTTTCTAGCATTACCAAAAATTAAAAACAGTAGTATTCCTTGAATGTTCAAACTTTTATATGTTTAAATTTTAAATTATGAAAGAGAAGAAATGATTTTCGCCTGTTTTTATTTTAATAGGAAGCTCCTTTGACTCAAAAGGAATGAATTTGTAGGGGGTGAAGAAGAAGAAGAAGAAGATGAAACAATACAGGTGTCAAAAAACAAGCCTGATATTGACAACTTACATTTTTCGTGTTGGTCAAGTATCTACTATCTGCCATGTTTAAATTATTAACAGCGATTTTGTCATGCCTCGTGTGCATCTTCAAAGAAACACTGCCGGTTTTGTGTTTATTCTTTACATCTTGGTTTTCATGTGCTGAGAAATATATATATATATATATATATATATATATATATATATATATATATAATCTATTCGTTTTTCTAATTCTCATCATCTCATGATATGACATTAGATGATAGATTCACAAGTGAAAGATAATAAATAATCTCTAATCATCAATGCCACCTCATAAGATAATGAGATGATGATGAGAATTAAGATGATGATAAGCATTTATCATATATATATATATATATATATATATATTCCAAAGTTGTAATCTTTATAATCTTAAACATTTTCCTTAAAATTGTTGAAATTGAAATTTTATTATTATATCTTAAAACTATAAAAAATAATTAACAAACAGCAAAATTTTCAAAATTCTTGACCTTCAATTTATACATGCAAAGTTTTTTCTATTAATTCTGTGTCAATTGATCCCCATGAGCACAGGAGGAGAGCACCTAGGCAAACTTAGCCCTATAGTACTCTGATTTGATCTTTGAAGAATTCAGCCAAACCCTCCGAATCTCATAGGAGTACCTGATCTACCTTTGATTGTTTTGTAACGTAACTCAACACTTCAGGCGGTCCCCCACCTCTCCCCACCACCACCACCCACCCACCCACCCCCCTCTCTTCTATTTTTTTTAACTTCAGACGGTCATTTATTGTTCTCTCTAGAACATTACCCTTTTTAATTTCTAGCCAGGGTTTTTCCTCCTACCCATATATCCTCTTCATGGATTGTCTGGAATTGTTAGAGCAATCACTACGGTTTTTTTTTTTTTTTTGTTAAAATAATTCATTCATCATTAATTTTTTTATCTTCTAATATGATATTAGATGATAAATTTATAAATAAATAAATAAATAATTTTCAATCATCTAATACTATATAATAAAATTATAAGATAATGATAAGAATTAGATTGATCAGTAAGCATTATTTTTTCATTTGGGAGAATGATAAGATATGACACGGAAAAAAAAATGTTAGGAGGGCGTGCATTATGTACTGTTGGGCATGCTCATTAATGCACTTGATTTTGTTTTCATTTTTTTTAAAAAAATATTTAATAGTCTTAATCATTACATAAAAAAAAAAAACTATATAACTTCATAAATAGTAACTTGCTTAATCATTAAAAAAAAATTAAAATATCTAAGCGGTAACTTTGAGGGGGCTAAGCATCATTTTTTATTTATAAATAGTGATAAAATGGTTTTTAAATAGTGGTGAAATTGTTTGAGTAAAGATGTTTTATTAGATTTTAAAAAATAAGAAAGAAAAAGTTTAATAAAAATATTATCAAGTTTAAATATTGTTAACATATAATTTTTTTAATATAATTTTTACTTTAGAATTTAAAAAATTTGAATATATTTTTTGTGTTTTGTTTGAAAGTTTGAAAAAGTTGTAATAATTAGATAATTATTAGATGAAAAAATTAAAATTTTGAAATTAAAAAATTTTTATATATGAGTTATGTTTGGAAAGTAAATTATGAAAAATTTTGAAATAAGATGAGATGAGATAGTCTGTCTTATGAAACAAGACATGTCATTTTACATAGAAATGCAAAATGGTTAACAATGGCTTTTGATTGGCTATTTTAGATGGAAATAAACACAGAATTGATTTATGTATGTATGTATGTATTAGATACGTGTACATGATGTTCATAGCTATATTAAGGCTTGCTTTATCACGTTTTATTTTGATAAAAGTCTCTTATGATGTACAAGTTTGGTAGTTTGAAATTGTTTAGATCTACAAACTCTATCTACTTCTAATCCTAATATCAACTTGAACAGTGTGAATGCTCTCAAGTCTAGGGCCATGCTAGTCCTAATTTCCCTTTTTTCTGGGGTTCTGGCCTCCACCCTCCAACACTAACAATAAATAAAGTACCATAATTCTCTATCATTTTTAGAGATCATGCAAAGGTGTCACCAAAGAGAATTCTCAGATAAAAAATTTTGTATTTTAAGATGAAATATTAAAATAATATTATTATTGTTTTAAGATTTGAAAAAGTTGAATAGTTTATTATATTTTATATGGGTATTTGAGAAAGTTATAATGATGAGATGAGAATTTTGTATTTGAAATGAAAATTTTATGTAGCCAAGCACAACCTTATTCTCAGATATTTCCTTCCCAAATTTCACGCGAACACAAAATACTTTTTAATTTTTAATTTTTAGCTTTTTCATCTAATCATTAAAACTTTTTCAAACTTTCAAATAAAGCAAAAAGGATAATAGTATTTTTTCAAATTTTAAAATAAAAATAAGATTTAAATATTTTTTTAACTTTATAGTATTTTTTTCAACTTTTTCTTTTCTCTTTTTCTAAAACTCAATAAGATATCATAACTCAAATAATTTTACTACCATTTTTATATAAATTGAGATATTCTAAATATCTAAACAGGCTTGAGTTACGTAAGTGCTTGGATCATGACCTATATACTGAGATAATCATCTACAGTATAGGTATAGAACAATTGGATCCAACCGGCAAGCTCATTGACTTTCTTGTGGATATTTTGAGAAAGAGACATGCTACACAGCAGCCTCACACTCAACATATCAAAATTTTTTAAGTGTAGAATAAAATAGGGTAAAAGAGTAAAATTATATATTTAAATGGTGTGAAAAGTGTGGGGCTGAAATTCAGAATTTTTTTGGAATTTAAAAAAAAAATAAATTAAAAAAAAAAAAAAAAAAAACCAGCTCATGTGTGCGGTGTGTGTAAACAGTGACTGATCCATAGAATAACTCGGGTATTTTAATGCATGCCAACTAGTTTACCACGCATGCACTTACATCCAATAATACTTTCATGTTCTCCTTTAGTTTAATTGAATATACATACACGCATATATACTATATAAAGGATACCTTGGTTTTTATGCATATACTTTTACTAAAGATGATGATGATATTAATTTTTCATTGAGAGGGTTTGATGAAACTTCAAATTGGATTCTGAACCAAAAATTGTGGATGTAAATAAGAATTGGACAGTAATTCATGGAGGAGAATGCAATTAACTCAAGACACCAAATAAACAAAAGAAGTGAACAGTCACGCATTGCATCAGCCATCATCAGGTCAGTTTTGAACCAAAGTTTCAAAATGAAAAACCAGAGGCGTGTACGATCAAATGCGTCAGCGCTTATATATGCAACATGGTCCATATCTCAGATGAACAGTTCAAATTGAGTGTGACTGCACGCATTAAGATCAATTTCCTAGCTCTCCAATGATGTCAGATGATCTTTAATTACGTTTTTAAACTTGAAATTTTGTAGGTCTGATGATGTCAGATTGATTTAGTTTATAGAAATCAGAAAACAGACCAAGTCATTGGCCAAAGTTTATTTGTTTAGAACTGTAAGTCATCACTACCAAATCTCTTAAGCAAAAGATCTAAAGATTATAAATTAAATTAGTAGCCATGAGAAATGACTATGAAGAAACCAAGGAAAAATTGGCAAAACAGAAGGATTGCCTTTTGGGGAAAGTAACAACCCGGCCATGATCTCAGACTATTCCTTATATAAACTACAAAGTTATCTGAACAAACAATAAGCATTTCACATTTTTCCAGAAGAATGCTTGCCGGAGAGCTCTAAAATTCTGAGAAAGTTTCGATAACTCGACAAAGGCGGCCATGATTCGATTGAGTTTTCTCATTTTGCATCTGCAATATTTCATGTTCTTCCATGTCAAAGCACAAACTACTTCTTCCACACTAGGGGATCAATCACAAAGTTTTCAACCTAGTCTTGCTGTTGTCTTGGGAATCCTCTTAGTCATGTTCTCATTGACAATCCTTCTCCTTGTCTATGCAAAATTCTGTCACAGGAGAGCTTCCGTTCATGGCAATACACAACACTTGGGATTTATCCGATCAAGCTCTCGATTTTCCGGGATCGACAAGACAGTGATCGAGTCACTTCCTTTCTTCAGATTCTCTTCTCTTAAGGGGTCAAAGGAAGGACTTGAATGTGCAGTATGCCTTTCGAAGTTTGAAGATATCGAAATCCTCCGGTTGCTGCCAAAGTGCAAGCATGCCTTCCACATTGACTGCATCGACAATTGGCTTGAAAAGCACGCAAGCTGTCCTATTTGCAGGCACAGGGTAAGCGCTGAGGACCCAACAATTTTTACATACACAAATAGCATGATCAGATTGATGGACCAGGCGGAGATGAGAGGCGACTCAAACATAGAGCTCTTTGTCCCGAGAGAAGAAGATCGTCGTGAGTCTTCAAGATTCAGTCTTGGAAGAAGCTTTCGAAAAGCTGGAAAGGTTGACAAGGAAGAGAAATCTTTGATGCAAGAAGAAGAAGCCGGAGATGGTGAGGAGGCACATGGAGTCTTGCATAAACATAATCACAAGATCATTGCATCTGATTTTGTTTTCAAGAACCGTTGGAGCAGCGTGAGTTCTTCAGACCTGATGTTCTTGAATTCGGAGATGCTTAACGCTACGTCAAGCAACAGGTTCTCTTCTTTGGATTCGAATAATGTTCAGTCGGCGGCCTCCATAACTGGAGCTGTAGAAAACGAGCAGATTGTGAAGATAAAGGAAGAGATGGAGATGAAGAGATTGTTTGAGAGCAAGGTTAGCACACTGAACAAAACCAGTCCAGTTTCATTTCCAGGACTTGCTTCTACACCAGATGCCACATTGAAATTAAGTCAGACATCAAGATATATGAATCCGGGCGAGAGAAGATCAATGTCAGAAATCACTGCTGTTTCGAGACATGGAGATTCGGGTATGAAGAACACAATCAACGGGGAATCTTCTTTGGTTGGAAATGAAGTAAAAGAGGAAAGATTGAGGAAGCTTTGGTTTCCAATTGCCAGAGGAACAGTTCAATGGTATGCCAATAGAGAAAGAAGGTCTCAACATTCTCAGAACACACAAACCACCGCTGCAGCATTAGATGTATAAAAAATCAGATTGATGCATATATTTATCTCTCCAAAGAATGTTTTTTCCATCACTGTTGCATAGCTCAAAGTTCTTGAATTTCGCTGACAATTTAATGGAGATAGAAGTCAGCTTGAGTTGATCATGGATAGAGTTTTCATGTAGATTTTAGTTAGTATTTTGAGAAAGCAAAGATCACTAATGTTAAGTTCAAAGGGAACAGATATACCTTTTCATTTTTCATTTATGTTATTTCTATGGTTTCACATGGTCTCATTACATTGTTTTCAATTTATGATGTTGTAGTGAGATTTTGATCTCCAGAAATTGAAAGTAAAAGCCAATTCATTCATCAAGGTTCACCTGATCTGCACTTGTTTTGCTTTTGTTTCGGGTAATATAGACTCATATGATCATTTATGCATTGTCTATCTTTCTCTGCATTAATGGAGAGTATCTCAGGTGAATGACACCCTGGTTCCATGCATGAATCAACTTTTAGAAAGATATTCTAGCCCAAAGAATCAGATTATCACAATAATCTTAACTGAACGTCTGAAGCAATTGCAAGACCCACTGGAATATGATAAACCCTTAGAATTCTCCATCCACCACTCTGTAACATGGAAATTGTTGACCTTTTGTTCTTTTGCTAAACAATATTTTAAAAACAAAAACTACTCACACCGCCCAATCATGCATAGTTGTTGGCTATACTAAATGCACATCCCCGGAATCTCGCAAACATGCTACTTGTAAATATTATTACACCTTTTATTTCATTTTCTTTGTTTCACTGTTTATATAGGAGAAATGATATTTGCATAACTAGATTATACAAGTTCAGCGTATTCTATTTGAAATATTGAATAAATTTAGAACACACGTGAAAAAATTATTTTTTTTAATAGTGGATCCTACATTTTTTCAAAAGCAGTATACAAAACTTGTACACTCTAAAACTATATATAATATTACTCTTTAGATAGATCATTTGAAATGATAATCGTGCTAATACACCCATCAAACTCAGCGTAGTTTTCTTTTCCACGTCATCTATCGTGAAATGTCAATTCATGACTTCAAAATTGATGCAAGGGGATCCGAAACCGAATCCGACATCAAATGACTTTTTTTTATTTCTGTTATCTTAAAACCTTAATCTTAGAGGTTCTCCCTACTTCTAATTTTTCTCAATCTCTAACTTCTGTTATATATTTAGCTAGCCATTAGAATAATTTTATATTCTGAGCCGGCGTAAAAAGCACGCTTACATCTTTTATGCTATTCGACTTCGCACATCCTGAGTATGTTTTTAGAGCAATCATAAAAAGTAGTAGTGTAAACATAACCCCCATGCATGCATGATCTTTTTTTTATATCATTAATTAGAAGCATGAGTAGTTGTAGATGTTATTCATTAAATTAGCACATTATGAGCAGCGGCATTGATGCAATAGCTGAGACCACTTTGTTTGTCTCGAATTAAGGAATCCATGGATCTTAAAGTACATATTGATTTGTCGCTAATACTTCATAATAATGGTTTATTCCCCTTTCCTCTTCCTTTCTAGTAATTGTTTATTCTCCAATACCCTTGTCTTTACCATTCATTTCTAATTAATTAAAAAGAAGAAACATTTTAGGAAAAAAAAAATACTCAATTCTTACACGTAATTTGAGTGTTAAATAATCCACAACTTTGTTTTCCATTGATCTATTAATAGATACAAAAGAAGAGAAGATGCCCTTTGGGGTATATGTTATGCAGATAGTTTAAAACTGCTAAGACTTGATATATAAGATAAGTGGCTCTACAGCCACACATGGGATCCCGACAGTGCAAAAAAAATACTTTTTTTTAATGCTTTTAAATATGTAGTTTTTTAAATCACAACAATTTTTTTTTTTAAAAAATACTTCTTTAATCACTAAGTTAAAAAATAAAAAAATAAAAAAAACTACTGTCGGGATCCATGTATGGCTTGAGCATTTCTTTATATGAGATATTGAGTGTACGCTAAATTATTGACTCACCACATTTTATTATATTAATCATGAATAATGTAATATTATCGTTGATAATTGACATCATGGTTTAATAATTTAATGAGTAGGTCTGCTGCTGACATGGTGCCTACATCTCCTTTCTTATTATTGGTAGGAGGGTATATTTTAATTTTGGAGTAGGTTAAAATATTGATGGATCATATGATTTTGAGGTTTCATGCAACTGGTGATGTGCTCATCTCAAAGTCTCAAAAAAGGAAATTCTTGGTCATCAAGTTCTCGGATCTCTCTGGAATATACAAGACCTCCCAAGCTTGAGTCATCTAAAATCTTATCAGATAGACTAAGGCTTGGTTTGGATAGAAAAATCTGCTCAACTCATCTCATTTCATCTCAATATCTAACACTATAAATATAAACATTTTTTAATTTTAAATTTTCAACTTTTTTATCCAATCATTACCTAATTATTACAACTTTTTTAAACTTTCAAATAAAACACAAAAATAATTCAATATTTTTAAATCTTAAAATAAAAATAATATTAAAAAATTATATACTAATAATATTTTAATTTTATAATATATTTTTTAATTTTTTCTCTAACCTTTTCCAAAATTCAATAAAATATACTAATTCAAACTATTCCATTAATATTTATAGATTATCTCATCTCATCTTCAATAGCCAATTTTCTAAGCGAGAATGGAGAAAAAAGGTTTAAGGCAGAATGCGCCTTGATCGTACGTGGCGACTGCTTGCCCTGCAGGCTACACACTCATTCTACAAAAATATCAGAACTAGTGCAAATTAGAGGCATCTGAGATCTGATGCCAACCCCTCACCATATTTATGTAAACGCGTCTCTGCTAGTCTTCCGCCAACACGCACCGTTTAGAAATAAAAAAAAGTCATTTGATGTCGGATTCGGTTTCGGATCCCCTTGCATCAATTTTGAAGTCATGAATTGACATTTCACGATAGATGACGTGGAAAAGAAAACTACGCTGAGTTTGATGGGTGTATTAGCACGATTATCATTTCAAATGATCTATCTAAAGAGTAATATTATATATAGTTTTAGAGTGTACAAGTTTTGTATACTGCTTTTGAAAAAATGTAGGATCCACTATTAAAAAAAATAATTTTTTCACGTGTGTTCTAAATTTATTCAATATTTCAAATAGAATACGCTGAACTTGTATAATCTAGTTATGCAAATATCATTTCTCCTATATAAACAGTGAAACAAAGAAAATGAAATAAAAGGTGTAATAATATTTACAAGTAGCATGTTTGCGAGATTCCGGGGATGTGCATTTAGTATAGCCAACAACTATGCATGATTGGGCGGTGTGAGTAGTTTTTGTTTTTAAATATTGTTTAGCAAAAGAACAAAGGTCAACAATTTCCATGTTACAGAGTGGTGATGGAGAATTCAAGGGTTTATCATATTCCAGTGGGTCTTGCAATTGCTTCAGACGTTCAGTTAAGATTATTGTGATAATCTGATTCTTTGGGCTAGAATATCTTTCTAAAAGTTGATTCATGCATGGAACCAGGGTGTCATTCACCTGAGATACTCTCCATTAATGCAGAGAAAGATAGACAATGCATAAATGATCATATGAGTCTATATTACCCGAAACAAAAGCAAAACAAGTGCAGATCAGGTGAACCTTGATGAATGAATTGGCTTTTACTTTCAATTTCTGGAGATCAAAATCTCACTACAACATCATAAATTGAAAACAATGTAATGAGACCATGTGAAACCATAGAAATAACATAAATGAAAAATGAAAAGGTATATCTGTTCCCTTTGAACTTAACATTAGTGATCTTTGCTTTCTCAAAATACTAACTAAAATCTACATGAAAACTCTATCCATGATCAACTCAAGCTGACTTCTATCTCCATTAAATTGTCAGCGAAATTCAAGAACTTTGAGCTATGCAACAGTGATGGAAAAAACATTCTTTGGAGAGATAAATATATGCATCAATCTGATTTTTTATACATCTAATGCTGCAGCGGTGGTTTGTGTGTTCTGAGAATGTTGAGACCTTCTTTCTCTATTGGCATACCATTGAACTGTTCCTCTGGCAATTGGAAACCAAAGCTTCCTCAATCTTTCCTCTTTTACTTCATTTCCAACCAAAGAAGATTCCCCGTTGATTGTGTTCTTCATACCCGAATCTCCATGTCTCGAAACAGCAGTGATTTCTGACATTGATCTTCTCTCGCCCGGATTCATATATCTTGATGTCTGACTTAATTTCAATGTGGCATCTGTGTAGAAGCAAGTCCTGGAAATGAAACTGGACTGGTTTTGTTCAGTGTGCTAACCTTGCTCTCAAACATCTCTTCCTTTATCTTCACAATCTGCTCGTTTTCTACAGCTCCAGTATGGAGGCCGCCGACTGAACATTATTCGAATCCAAAGAAGAGAACCTGTTGCTTGACGTAGCGTTAAGCATCTCCGAATTCAAGAACATCAGGTCTGAAGAACTCACGCTGCTCCAACGGTTCTTGAAAACAAAATCAGATGCAATGATCTTGTGATTATGTTTATGCAAGACTCCATGTGCCTCCTCACCATCTCCGGCTTCTTCTTCTTGCATCAAAGATTTCTCTTCCTTGTCAACCTTTCCAGCTTTTCGAAAGCTTCTTCCAAGACTGAATCTTGAAGACTCACGACGATCTTCTTCTCTCGGGACAAAGAGCTCTATGTTTGAGTCGCCTCTCATCTCCGCCTGGTCCATCAATCTGATCATGCTATTTGTGTATGTAAAAATTGTTGGGTCCTCAGCGCTTACCCTGTGCCTGCAAATAGGACAGCTTGCGTGCTTTTCAAGCCAATTGTCGATGCAGTCAATGTGGAAGGCATGCTTGCACTTTGGCAGCAACCGGAGGATTTCGATATCTTCAAACTTGGAAAGGCATACTGCACATTCAAGTCCTTCCTTTGACCCCTTAAGAGAAGAGAATCTGAAGAAAGGAAGTGACTCGATCACGTCTTGTCGATCCCGGAAAATCGAGAGCTTGATCGGATAAATCCCAATGTTGTGATTGCCATGAACGGAAGCCTCCTGTGACAGAATTTTGCATAGACAAGGAGAAGGATTGTCAATGAGAAGAACATGACTAAGAGGATTCCCAAGACAACAGCAAGACTAGGTTGAAAACTTTGTGATTGATCCCCTAGTGTGTTGGAAGTTTGTGCTTTGACATGGAAGAACATGAAATATTGCAGATGCAAAATGAGAAAACTCAATCGAATCATGGCCGCCTTTGTCGAGTTATCAAAACTTTCTCAGAATTCTAGAGCTCTCCGGCAAGCATTCTTTTGGAAAAATGTGAAATGCTATTGTTTGTCAGTTAACTTTGTAGTTTATGTAAGGAACTAGGTCAAAGCAATGTGCAATGCATGTTTGCTTAGTTTATATTTAATTTTTTTTGTTAAGAACTCATTTTTTATTAATAAAGATGTAATATTTTTGGTTAATTAAATAACTAACGATGTAATGTTTATGTAATTAATAAATAATTACACGTGATATATTATAAAAGAAGAGTATTAATAGAATCTATAGCATGATCCTATAAATAAACATCGCTCATAGTTTTAAGAAAGTTGTTTGAGATAATTTTGATTCTAGGATGACGATCCAGCATTTTTCTTATCTTGCATTGCTTCAATAGAGAAGACATTAAAATGCCAATATTTTTTCTCATTCAGTTTCTTTGGATGTACATAGACTTGAATCTTCTAAATTTTTTTGATAATTTCTCCGCAATGCTTTTAACATATATATTGTCGATGTTCCTACAAAATAAATTTTAATAGCTTTACATAATTAATAAAAACCTTTTTTTTTAAATTAACTCATTATAACCAAACTCAACTTTTGAATAAAATTTTAAAAGATACCTCTCAGCATGTTCCATCAACTCAACTGCTGAACAACCAAGTGCCTCTTCTGCTACTTCACCAAACACAGTAACAGCTAACTTTTTAGTATTATCATCCAGTTCAACATATATCTTAGCACTTTAAATTCGTTGAATATATTAATTTTGAACTTTATTTTAGTTAAATAATTATTTTATTTATTAGTAATATTGATTCTTTTGTTTTAAATTTAAGGTGATATTTGTTTTACTAAGTTATAAAATTAATTTTGAAGTGCACGGACGCGAGGACAGAATGAAAGAAAAGTGTCGTGTGACAGCATCCCCATTTTATTAGAACACTCTCTCTCCCCCAGAATCCATCTTCTAGATCGCTCTCAGTTTCTCTCCATTTTCATAGCAGATCGAAAAATGCTTCCGCTATAGCTTCATTTGGATTTCTCTCGTGATGCCTGTTGCTCCAAGTGCATGGACGCGTGGACAGAATGAAAGAAGGGTAATGATACCCCTATGTTTTATTTACTACCCACAGCCCACGTGGCTTTCTTTTTATTTTTTCCGTCTTTTGCTTTCTTAGAGTCAAAAAGCTGTCAGAAATGCTCAATAATCTCCACTTGCCGAAAACTATCCCCTCTTTGCCCAAAATCTGTCAGTCGTTAAGATCGAGCAACCATAACTCAAACTGAAATCATCCTCCCAAAATACGCCCATGGAGAAAGATTGTGGCTCAAGCCCCAAATGGAACTTCTCAGTCAAGAATTATCTTTGAACTGGTATACTTTTGGCTATTCATCTTTTGACTATTCATCTGAATTCATTTTCTTCAAAACCTCATATCAAAAAGAATTATTTTTTGTTTTCTCATTCATAATTTTTCAGAGTACAAACTAAGAAAATAGACTAATCAAAATCATCACTTAAGATTATTCTGGGTCTTTGAATAACGAATCTCAAAGAAATTGACCTCCACTTCCTGCCAAAGCATTTCTTTCAAGCTCTAAGAACTTAATTCTAAGTATTTAAAGATGGTGGGAATTAGCCAAAAAGTGGAATTTTTGTTTGCAAGGGCGTAAGTAAAATAATATTATTCCACAAAGTTCACATTCTCTTAGAAGTTTTGCGCTAAAGGTGGATATAGACAAAGAAGCTCAAGTTGTAACTTGAAGACCTTCTTGGATTAGAAAGTAGCGGTTTTCATTGGTAAGCAATACTGGGTTGATGTTTGGCAGAACTCCACCTTTGACAATGGTGAGTCAGTGACCCCTTGAAGTAGTTTCCCAGTTCCTCGTCATTTCTTAGAGCATTGGCATTGGCTTTAAAAGTCAAGCCAAATGTAAAAATAGATGAATATGTGAAAAAAGGGCTGTATTGGATTAGTCAAACCCATAAATGGGTAACTTTGAGCTACAGTATTTGTCCAATTTCCTTTAAATATGAAGGGCTACTGTACACTCATCAAATGAATATTTTACTGCATTTTAATTCATTAACTATATATATATTCATATAAGTTAATAAAAATAAATATATATATTCATATAAGTTAATAAAAAGCAAAAATATATATATCCATATAAATATATATCCATATAATTGCAAAATATGAAAAAAAAATTATATTATTATTAAAATAATAATATTATATTATTATTAAAATATAATATTATTATTTTGATGAATCAAATGGCTAATCCAATGTGGGATTATAGATAGTAAGGTTTGGATTTATGAAAAATTTGTACTTTTTCATCAAATTTTGAAGATGACTTTGATGAAGCCAAACGCTCTTACAACCAAAAAGCACATGCCTCGGATTGATCCTGTTCCTTGTTATCACGTGTTGCGCTCCTTGCCAACTCCAGCACTTTCATTTCATCCCAATAATTCTTTAAGAACCATAAAAAAAGAAGTGATGCCGAGAAAATATATGACAAACAAATGAGGCTAAGTTGCGGCTCTAAGAGTTTTGGCATCCAAAACAACCTGGATCTGAAATTTAAACATCCAGATTCCTTATATTTATTTTTTCAACAAACAAAGACAAGTTAAAAAATAAAACGCCATTAANTCTAGCTCCTCTTCTGCTTATCCCTCTGGTTAGGAAAAGCATAAGCATAACAAGATCACTAGCGTCGGGAGGCCTGTGTAAAGCACATTTCATTGTTGTTTCGACAGGTGTGATAAGTAAGATCTGAGACCTAAAACAGTTTATTCTATCGGTTATCTTAAAACCTTAATCTTAGAGGTTCTCCCTACTTCTAATTTTTCTCAATCTCTAACTTCTGTTATATATTTAGCTAGCCATTAGAATAATTTTATATTCTGAGCCGGCGTAAAAAGCACGCTTACATCTTTTATGCTATTCGACTTCGCACATCCTGAGTATGTTTTTAGAGCAATCATAAAAAGTAGTAGTGTAAACATAACCCCCATGCATGCATGATCTTTTTTTTATATCATTAATTAGAAGCATGAGTAGTTGTAGATGTTATTCATTAAATTAGCACATTATGAGCAGCGGCATTGATGCAATAGCTGAGACCACTTTGTTTGTCTCGAATTAAGGAATCCATGGATCTTAAAGTACATATTGATTTGTCGCTAATACTTCATAATAATGGTTTATTCCCCTTTCCTCTTCCTTTCTAGTAATTGTTTATTCTCCAATACCCTTGTCTTTACCATTCATTTCTAATTAATTAAAAAGAAGAAACATTTTAGGAAAAAAAAAATACTCAATTCTTACACGTAATTTGAGTGTTAAATAATCCACAACTTTGTTTTCCATTGATCTATTAATAGATACAAAAGAGGAGAAGATGCCCTTTGGGGTATATGTTATGCAGATAGTTTAAAACCGTTGACTTGATATATAAGATTAGTGGCTCTACAGCCACACGGATCCCGACGGTGTAATTTTTTTATTTTTTATTTTTTTACTTTTTTTCATGTATTTTTTTAATGCTTTTAAATATGTTTTTTAAACAAAAAATTCATAACATCATTAAAAAATAATACTTCCTTAATCATTAAGTTAAAAAAAATAAAAAAATAAAAACTACTCTCAGGATCCATGTATGGCTTTAGCATTTCTTTATATGAGATATTGAGTGTACGCTAAATTATTGACTCACCACATTTTATTATGTTAATCATGAATAATGTAATATTATCGTTGATAATTAACATCATGGTTTGATAATTTAATGAGTAGGTCTGCTGCTGACATGGTGCCTACATCTCCTTTCTTATTATTGGTAGGAGGGTATTTTAATTTTGGAGTAGGTTAAAGTATTGATGGATCATATGATTTTGAGGTTGTTGTGAAAACGATGACAATAAAGTGAAAAATATGGAATATGAAAGAGAAAATCACACACGACACACAGATATACGTGGTTCGGCAAATTGCCTACGTCTACTAGAGCTGCAGAGGATTTTATTACTTGAGGAATCACACTACAATGGAGGGGCGAAATATTTTTCACCAACAGTGTTGTATAGTACGGCCATAAGTGTAGAAAACACATATTTATAGTGAAACGGTAGAAAAAAACCCTAGATCTAAAATTATATATGTTCGCTCGAGCAGCGTGTCGAACCCGCGTCGAGCGAACTCCCTTCCGCAACGGCTCGAGCTCACTGTCGAGCAGACATCGAGCGTTCAACTCTGCCTGATTTCGCTCGAGCGGCTAATGCCTCCGCTCGAGCGAACTTCCTTTCCCGCAACCGCTCGAGCGAACTGTCGAGCAACCTTCGAGCGTTCGAATCTGTCTGGCTTCGCTCGAGCGGCAAAAGGCTGTCGCTCGAGCGAAGTGGACCAGACTCCACAATACCCAACAATTCTCCCACTTGGAGACTGGTACACTCGCTGCATCTTCCTCTTCCTCAAACGTGATGTCCTCCACCTCTGTAACTCACTGCCCCTGTCTTCATGCTAGAAGACCAACTGAAGTTGCGCACAACTTCAGTTTCTCAAGTGTAACACCCTTAGTCAACATATCAACAGGGTTCTTGCTTCCACAAATTTTCTCAAGTAACAATTATCCGTCATCTAACAATGATTGTATGAAGTGATACCTGATCTGAATGTGCTTGGTCCTGGAATGAAATGCTGGATTCTTGACAAGGAATATGGCACTCTGACTATCACTGTAGAGAGTGCCCTTTTGATTCTTCTTACCCAATTCCTCCAAGAAGCCTTGTAGCCAAATCATCTCATTTGCAGCTTCTGACACTGCAATATACTCAACTTCTGTAGTAGACAAAGAAACTGTTTTCTATAAATTAGAACCCCATGACACTGCAGTACCACCAAAAGTATAAACAAAACCCGTGGTACTCTTCCTACTATTAATGTCTCCAACTAAATCAGTATCAACATAGCCCTACACCTCTAAACTCTCTCCTGAGAAACACAAGCAGGTTTCTGAGGAGCCTTTTAGGTACCTCAAAATCCACTTCACTGCTTCCCAATGTTCTTTTCCTGGGTTACTCATGTATCTACTCACAACTCCCACTGCATGGGCAATATCCGGTCTTGTGCAGACCATAGCATACATAAGTGAACCAATAGCTGAGGCGTAAGGAACCTTACTCATGTAGTCTTGTTCCTCCTCTGACTCGGGTGACTGATTCTTGCTGAGTCTGAAGTGACTGCCCAAGGGTGTGCCAACTGGTTTGGCCTTGTCCATATTGAACCTGCTGAGTACCTTTTTCACATACTCAGCCTGTGAGAGTCTCAACGTGCCTCTGACTCTATCTCTGACAATCCTCATGCCAAGGATTTGCTTTGCAGCTCCCAAATCCTTCATTGCAAAGTGCTCTGACATCTGCTTCTTCAGATTGTTGATCTCATCAATACTAGCCCATGCAATAAGCATGTCATCCACATACAACAGTAGAATAATATAAGAATTTTCAAAATGCCTGACATAGCAATAATGATCTACCTGACATCTGATGTACCCTGCACTGTGCATGAAATTATCAAATTTCTTGTACCACTGTCTAGGAGCTTGCTTCAGGCCATACAAGCTCTTCTTCAGTCTGTAAACTGAATCTTCCTTTCCCTGTACTACAAACCCCTTAGGCTGATGCATGTAGATATCTTCTTCAAGGTCTCTATGAAGAAAGGCTGTCTTCACATCTAACTGCTCAAGAAATAAATCTTCGGTAGCAACCATAGACAGTACCATCCTGATGGTTGTGATCTTCACCACAGGAGAAAAGATCTCAGAGTAATCAATACCCTGCTTCTGCTGAAAGCCTTTTACAACAAGTTTAGCCTTGTACCTCTTACTGCCATCATGCTCAGTTTTTACCCGGTACACCCACTTGTTGTGTAATGTCTTCTTCCCTGATGGAAGTTGTGTCAACTCCCATGTCTGATTCCCTAGCAAGGAATCCATCTCATCTTTCATGACCAACTCCCACTTGCTAGAATTTTCATCTTGCAAGGTTTCTTCATAACTCTGCGGTTCTCCACCATCTGTCAAGAAAATGTAGTTCAAGGTTGGTGAGAAACGCTGTGGAGGATGTCTAGTCCTAACTGACCTACGAACTACAGCTGTAGAAGTGGACGGCTCTGAAACTGACTGCGGAATAATAGGAATGGGTGCACTGGATCCACTCTCCTCATCACTCACATCTCTACACTGCACTGTGACCTCTGGTAGGTCATCAAATCTTATGAACTCGGACTCCTGAGGAGCTACTTCAGAAACTGTACTAGACTTGTCCTTGTACACAATCTTCTCATTAAAAATCATATTCCTGCTTCTTATGATCTTCCGACCCTGATCATGCCAAAAACGATAGCCAAATGTCTCGCCTCCATAGCTAATGAAATAACATTTTTTTGACTTAGCCTCAAGTTTACTACGAGCATCATGATTAATAAGAACATAAGAAAGACAATCAAAAGTTTTAAGGTGAGAAAATTTGACATTTTTCCTGCTCCAAACCTCCTCAGGCAATTCACAATCTAATGGGATGGATGGCCCCCTGTTGATCAAGTAGACGGCAGTGCTGACCGCATCTGCCCAGAAAGTTGGTGGTAGTCCGGCGTGCAGTCTCATGCTTCTAGCACGCTCATTTATGGTCCTGTTCATACGCTCCGCAACTCCATTTTGTTGTGGTGTCCCAGGAATGGTTTTCTCCATTCTGATACCCTGAGCTGCACAGTACTCCTTGAACCCACCATCAATGTACTCACCACCATTGTTAGACCTCAAACATTTCAATTTTAAGTCTGTCTCTGTCTCAACCATGGCCTTCCAAGTCTTGAATACATTAAATACATCAAATTTATGCTTCAAGAAAAAACCCATACCTTCCTACTATGGTCATCAATGAACGTGACATAGTAACGAGAACCTCCAAGAGATGCCACTGGAGAAGGTCCCCACACATCTGTGTGTACAAGATCCAGTTTTCCTGTCTTTGGCGTTCTGCCACTTTTCAAGAAACTGACCTTCTTCTGTTTCCCCATAATGCAACTCTCACACATACTGAGATCAACTGACTTCAGTTCTGGTAGCTTGCCTCTAGACAGAAGTTCTTTCATACCCTTCTGACTCATATGGCCAAGCCTACAATGCCACAAATCTGCTGTGCTCTCTGCAACGGTAGTAGCAATAGTGTTAATTAAACCGATAGTCATATATAGTGTACCAGTTTTTTTACCCCGAGCCAGTACCAATGCCCCTTTTGTGACCTTCCAGGTGCTATCTGAGAACACTACTGAATGACCACACTCATCGAGCTGCCCAACAGAAATGAGGTTCTTCTTCAACTCAAAAATGTGTCTGACCTTTTGCAAGGTCCATTTGTTCTTGTTAGGGAGTGCAATGTCAATGTCTCACATCCCCACCACGTTCAAAGCCTCTCCATCAGCCAGATACACCTTCCCAAAGTCACCTGCAACATAATTCCGCATTAACTCCCGGTGGGAAGATGTATGGAAGGAAGCTCCTGAATCCAGTATCCAGTCATCAACTGTACTATGAACTGCAAGCAATAGTGCATCATGTACTTCTTCAGTTACAACATTAGCACTATCATTCTCGATCTTCTTAGGATTTTTGCAGTTCTTATTTATGTGGCTAGCTTTGCCACAATTCCAGCAAGTTACCTGCTGACCAGGCCTTGACTTGCTCTTGCCCCTGTGCTTTGATTTTGATCTTCCTTTGTTTGAGTTCCTGTCTTGTGATCTCCCTCGAGAATCAACATTCAGTGCTGAACTCGAACCCGAGGTCTCGCCAGAATCTTTCCTGCGCACCTCCTCAGCCAAAATCAAATCACGAATATCATCATACTTTAACTTAGATTCACCAACAGAATTACTAACAGCCATTCTCATGGCTTCCCAGCTATTTGGCAATAAAGCCAACAATATCAGTGCACGTATCTCATCATCAAATTCAATTTCAACAGACGACAATTGATTTGTGATAGTATTAAATCATTCAAATGTTGTGCAACAGACATACCATCCGCCATCTTTAAATTGAATAACTTTTTCATCATGTGTACCTTGTTATTCGTTGACGGCTTTTCATAAATACCTGACAAAGCCGTCATGAGATCCGCAGTCGTCTTCTCCTTGATGACGTTGTGTGCAACGGATCTCGACAGGGTTAATCGAATAACCCTCAGAACCTGTCGATCCAACAGATTTCAATCAGCCTCATCCATCTTTTCCGGTCACTTCCCCAATAACGGAAGATAAAGTTTTTTCCCATAGAGGTAGTCCTCTATTTGCATCCTCCAGTAACCAAAATCTGTGCCATCAAATTTCTTGATCCCTAATACCTTCACTTCATCTCCAGCCATCATTTTTCCTCAGACCCGAACCTTGGCTCTTGATACCAATTGTTGTGAAAACGATGACAATAAAGTGAAAAATATGGAATATGAAAGAGAAAATCACACACGGCACACAGATATACGTGGTTCGGCAAATTGCCTACATCCACGGAAGCTGTAGAGGATTTTATTGCTTGAGGAATTACACTACAATGGAGGGGCGAAATACTGTTCACCAACAGTGTTGTACAGTACGGCCATAAGTGTAGAAAACACATATTTATAGTGAAACGACGGAAAAAAATCCTAGATCTGAAATTATAATGTTCGCTCGAGCGGCATGTTAAGCGAGCGTCGAGCGAACTCCTTTCCGCAACGGCTCGAGCTCACTGTCGAGCGGACATCGAGCATTCAACTCTATCTGATTTTGCTCGAGCGGCTAATGCCTCCGCTCGAGCGAACTTCCTTTCCCGCAACCACTCGAGCTCACTGTCGAGCAACCTTCGAGCGTTCGAATCTGCCTGGCTTCGCTCGAGTGATTTGTCGCTCAAGCGAAGTGGACCAGACTCCACAATACCCAACAGAGGTTTCATGCAACTGGTGATGTGCTCATCTCAAAGTCTAAAAAAAGAAATTCTGGATCATCTAAATTCCTATCAGATAGACTAAGGCTTGGTTTGGATAAAAAAATCTGTTCAACTCATCTCATCTCAATATCTAACACAACAAATATAAATATTTTTCAATTTTAAATTTTCAACTTTTTAATCTAATCATTACTTAATTATTACAACTTTTTTAAACTTTCAAATAAAACACAAAAATAATTCAATATTTTTGTATCTTAAAATAAAAATAATATTAAAAAATTCTATACTAATAATATTTTAATTTTATAATACTTTTTTTAATTTTTTCTCTAACCTTTTCCAAAATTCAATAAAATATACTGATTCAAACTATTCCATTAATATTTACAGAGTAGATTATCTCATCTTATCATCAATAGCCAATTTTCTGAGCGAGAATGGGGCAGAAAGGTTTAAGGCAGACCGCGCCATGATGGTACATGGCGACTGCTTGCCCTGCAGGCTACACACTCATTCTACAAGAATATCAGAACTAGTGCAAATTAAAGGCATCTGAGATATGATGCCAACCCCTCACCATATTTATTTAAACGCGTCTCCGCTAATCTTCTGCCAACACAGGCCGTTTCAATAGAATAAACTGTTTTAGGTCTCAGATCTTACTTATCACACCTGTCGAAACAACAATGAAATGGCTTTACACAGGCCTCCCGACGCTAGTGATCTTGTTATGCTTATGCTTTTCCTAACCAGAGGGATAAGCAGAAAGAGGAGCTACGCCTCCCCATCAATCAACTATGAACAACATGCAGCAACCTCAACCTCAACCTAGCCTTGATTCTGTTTTGTTATTTTTTTTTTTCCCCGAGATGTACTTGGTCCAACGAGAGTGTTTGTTCCCCACCCCTACTGGCTACGGGCTACCCACGTATCCTATATTAAGTTATTATAATGAAAATATAACTTGCTTAGATAAAAACAAATGCCCTAGGGTCGGCCTGCAAGCTGCACATCATAAATACCTTGCCAACAATGCTCAAAGCCGGACTTAGAGCATTGGCATTGGCTTCATCAAAAGCCAATGCAAATGCATAAATTGATGAACGTCTACGAAATACTGCTGCATTGGTTTCGGTAAACATAAAATCTCAAGTTTTGACAAACAGTAATTCTTCCGTTTCTTTCAAATTTGAAAGAGCACTGCAGATTCATCTTTAACTTATTTTATTCCTCATTTAATGCCCAACCGCTGGTTTTATTTTCCCTCTCTCTTCCCTCTCTCCTTTTTCCTCCCCGCGTTTTCTCTCCCCCGTGCCTCTCATTTTCATTTTTCGCCAGCGATGAAAACAAAATCTCTCGAATTCTTCACGCAGAACCGATTTCATCAGAGAAGAAGGGTGTGTATCTCTCAGATTTTCACGCGAGCTTCATCTCCTTTCCAACCCGTATGTTTTCTCTCCCCCTTTCCCTCTTTCTATCGTTTTGAAGCTCTAACACCGATCGATAAATTCCTACAGATTCTTCAACAGAAACATCTTCGCATACTCTGGGTTGGCTCAGATCAGATTCGCGGCTTCGGGTGGGTTGCTTTTTTTTTTCTCCTTCAACCCTAGCTTCATTTATTTATACCGTTTTATGATCTGCTGTTTTTGTTTCTTTTTGGCTTCATTCATATCAATGATTTGGATCTTTGTTGGGTTTTATTGTTCTTTTATTTATGTGGGTGTTTGAAGGTATGTGACGATCGAACAAAGTCATGGTAAGAATCTATTTTACTATTTCGTGGAATCCGAAAGGAACTCGACAAAGGATCCGGTGGTTCTATGGCTTAACGGCGGATCAGGTTGTTCCAGCTTCGACGGCTTTGTATACAAGCACGGTATCAGATCGGAGTTTTTATATGTTTGATCGTTTGAGAAAATCAGATCAGAGTTTTTATATATTTGGATTCTCCGGCTGGTGTTGGGTTTTCATACTCTAGTAATCGAACAGATTATAAAACTGGTGACCTAAAGACAACCTCCGATACACATACGTTTCTCCTCAAGGTGAAAAGTAAAACAATTTGAAGTCCTTCCATATTAATTGAATGTATAGTTGTTTTTTTTGGTTTTATGACTTGTTTCCGATTTGTATCTGTTATGCAATTGGAAATGATTTGTATCCCTAGTTTTTTTGGTTGATTTTGTGACTTGTTTCTGATTTGTATGATTTTATTGTTGGTATATTTGATGATTTGCATCCCGAGTTTTTTTTTTTGTTGATTTTATGACTTGTTTCCGATTTGTAGACACCCGGTGCTGATAAAAAAAGTATTATTAACTTTCATTCATTTTGCTGATATATTTTGGAGTTTGCATCAAGTGCAAGCTTATTAATTGTTTTACTTACTAGCTGGGGAATTTGATTGGCAGGTAGAGAAGATGAAGGAAGTTGCAAAACTTAAAACAAAAGAGGAGAGAAAGAGACTAGAATCTGAGGTGAGCATTGGTAGTTTATTCTGCAGAAAAAATAAATTAATAAAAGCTTTATAAACCGAGAACGTTATGATACTTCTACTCTTTCCTTATTCAATACTAATCATCTAGTGTATGTGAACCATATTAAAACTTCCCCTATGATTTGCCTAAAACGGTTATATATACGCCATTTCCCCTGTTTTTAATCTTTTTTTCAGTTTGCAAAACTTCATTTACCACTTTGTATTGCCCCATAGAAATTCTTTTTCTGCATTTTGCTTTCCGAGTTCCAGGCCCGTGATCATATGATTCTGTCTTGACTAGCATTCTCATTGGTTATCCCTCTTACCACCTTCATACACATACAGTAATTAGTATCTGTTGCACTCAACTATACTCTTTTAATATACAATGTACAGATATTTCATTTTTCTTTTTTTTAGTCTTTCTGCTCTATCCGGGATAGGAGTTGCTTCCATGTTTATTAACTTCTGCTTTATCTTCCATTTTTCATTTTCATGGATTGAATAGGTATTTTGTGTTCTTGCATTGTCGTACTTAATTTTCTGAAGATGATTTCTGGCAAGTTCAGCTTTAGGCTGAAATCAAGATTTTTACCATTTATACTTGATGAAAGAAGGGAACTTCTGATGGAGGTTCTTTCGATTGAGATTTTTACCATTTATACATCAAACTTTTTCATTACCACTTTTGTGATGCATGTTGCTACTTGCAGCAGATTTTTAGAAGGAATAAAAGCAAATTGTATAATTCCAAGAATTGACAAGTAACTTTAAACACCAAAATCATCATGACTCTTATAGAAGCTTACTCTGTCCTCATCATATTCATGCAAATAATCTTGTTTGTGTGCTAAACTGAGTTCCTTTATGGATGACTTCCAATGCATATTGATGATCTTGTTGAGTTACTTTGTGTGTTATTATTTTGCATAGGACTGACTTTGATTTGATTTCTTTTGTGATTTTTTTGCAGAATTTCTAAGGTGCAATCAGTCTTGTCAAATGTGGTTAGAAAATTTGGAAGTGTAGCTTATATTTTGGAGACGATTGTTGGTGATTCATTTGTTTGTTTAGTATAATGTATTTTGGAATTGTTTGTGGTAGAAGCTGTGTGAATCCGAGTGAATTTGTTAAGGTGTTTGTGGATATCAAAATTATGTGAAGTTGCTTGTATTTTGGAGGTTGTTTGTGGAATATTTTGGAAGTATTCTGTATTGGTTCTGTTTATGGATGGGAAAATCTAGCTTGGAAGTTGTTTATTGTGACATTTATTTATTGTGAATTAGTGTCATTGTTATGTGGTTGTATGTGTTTGTTAATTCCTTAAATTATTATATATATGATTGTTAGGTAGAAGAAGGGTTGGCAAAATGTGTTTGTTGGTAATTAGGTTGAGGACAAAAATTAGTTGGAAATCAATAATTTAAATATCATATTAAATTATTAATGTACATATAGTTAGTTTAATTTTAAAATATGAAAAAAAATTATATTATTATTAAAATAATAATATTATATTATTATTTTGATGAATCAAATGGCTAATCCAATGTGGGATTATAGATAGGAAGGTTTGAATTTATGAAAAATTTATACTTTTTCATCAAATTTTGAAGATGGCTTTGATGAAGTCAATGCCAATGCTCTAAGAGATTGAATTAATTAAATATTGTAAGTTTCCTAAGGAGACAAAGTAGTGTACGAGCAACCACCCACCATCATAATGATCATATATCACAGGCATGATCGAAAGTACTATATAGTAGTTAGGGGCAGAACTAGAAAATTTGATTTGGGAGGATAAGTTACAAAAAAATTATTTTAAAGAGATCAATTACTAATTTTTATATAATTTAATATATAAAAACATTTTTAAAATTTTAATTTTCATGAGATTTTAAAAATTTTGGAGGGCCAAAACCCCCCCAAAGCTCTATGTGGTTCCGTCCCTGATAGTAGTACTTCACCGTAACGTTGGAGGCTTAAAGTGAACAAAGCTGTACGTACGTTTGCCATATTAATTACGTGTAATTAATAACTGTGATTTGAAAGTCATATCCTTTATAGACATTCTAGCCACAGACGGATTATTCACGAATAATTTCATAAATTGATGCAATAATTTATTAAATTTATTATATAATAAAATTATTATATAATAAATTTAATAAATTATATAAAATTACATTAATTTATAAAATTATTTTTATATAAAAAAATATTTTTGTAACAAATAAATTATATAAAAATAAATTTATAAATTAATATAATTTAATCTGATATATCATATTGTAAATTATTTTTATTATAAAATAAATTTATAAATTAATTTTATATTTATAAATTAATTTTATATAATTTTTTTATATCTATAATAATATTATTTTTAAAATATCTTATGGCTGTACCAATTCTTGACAGTGAAATTTATTAGTTTCTCTTGCTTGAAAAGAAGTAGTGAAATGGCCTCCCTCTGGCCCTAAGTACCGAGGGAGGGGAGGATGACGTACAAACAGGCTAACAAAGTACAGTAAAGTTGGATGCATTGCCAACATAAACCAGCCGCTGCAGGCCACTTGCTAAACACAAATAAATTTAAGAAAAAATTTAATTGTAAATATAATTACGTATTAATATGTATATTAATTTAATATAATTAATTAAAAAATAAATTTTATTATAAATAATATTAATTTAAAATTTAAATATAAAAGAATCAATATTAATATATATATTAATATATAATTTTATTTATACGTAACAAAATTCTAAATAAAAATCCAGGCCAGCTCGGAAAGTGATTTGGCCTGCATGCAGCATCAAATCAATTGAGCTGGGCAGGCATTCATGTGCCAGTTGGTAATAAAGAAGTTTTTTAATAAAGTTTTTGAAAAGGGTATGTAAAATTAATATACAGTTTATATTAATGTGATTGATTAAAACAGTTAGTTTATATTAAAAAAATAATACAACTAATTATATAATATGTTATATAAAAAATATGTAGAAGTGACTACACATTAAATTTTTGAACTAATAAAAGTTATGCACATGAAAGTCTAGCAAACAAATGACAATGCTAGGGATCCCATTCATTTTTACCGTTCCAAATTTTTATTTTATTATTATTTTTTAGTAGTGCTTAAGAAAATGTTGTTTAATAATATTCTGAATTTTTTTTCTTTTTTTAAAAATATTTTAGAAGTGTTAAAAAATTATGTGAAAAAAATTGAAAATTTTATTTTTTATTTATAAATTTATTTTATATAAACTTTTTATGTACGTTACAGTAATTCAAAAAATTTAGGTGGCAGTGCATTAAAGGAGATAGAAAAGAGTACGTACCCCATTGGTTATTAAATCTAGCTAGCATATTTAATGACGTACTCAGATATTCAACCGATCGAGTTCATCAATACACTGATTAAGTAATGTTGGTTCTCAACAAGGAATTCAAAACAAATATTATATTGTATAAGAGATCAGATGAACATTACAATCAGTCATCACTTAATATTTGTTGAGCTATCATATCATACAATAAAAAATATTAATTATAGACTTTGGCTGCAGTATGAAACCCGTACAGATGATATTACCGTGATTGTTGTGCATATTAATGGGCTAACTGACGTAAGTAGGCTTGTTGTTTGCAATATATTTGTTCATTTATTTTTGAAAAAAAAAAGCATTTCCTTATGGGTACCAAGTGAACTTATATTCCGCTTTTTTTTTGACAGACTGCTGGTGGTCAATTAGCAACTCATGGTGCATTTTTACGACCCCCAGTTCCTCATGTTATAGAGATGACAGGATCAGAGTCTCCTTCAACCTTTAGCTGGAACTCTAAGAACCATCGTGTAAGGCATGATTTATCACGGGCACGTCTCCGTGCCATTGAAAGTTCCCTGGAGAATGGGCAAATTTGGGTTCCTCCGCCTCCAGCCCACAGGAAGACTTGGGAAGAAGAAGTAAACCTTTTCCATTTTGTGTGTGTGCGTGTGCGTGCCTGTGTATGCATAAACTGTGTATGGAACATAATAGTAGCATTAATATTCATAGAAGCAAATCAGTATAGGTGCTCAAGTGTTGCATACTTGCATGACACAGGCACACATTGAACGGGCACTCCATGACCACTTCCTCTTCAGAAAACTTACTGACACCCAGTGTCATGTGTTGTTGGATTGTATGCAAAGAGTTGAGGTCGAGCCAGGGGAAGTTGTAGTTAAACAGGTCAGTTCTTTAGGCACTCTTCTTCTCAAAACTTTTAGAACTCGAAGCTATTATACACAATCCTGAAGTTGTTCTCAAATTATTAGTGGTGGATATGGATCAAAGGTTCCCAACAGCCAGCTAATGCATGTGGGTCAAAATAACAATATGAATGAAGTACTATTACTGTTGTGCATGATGATATGTGAATGTACAACTATCAAGAAATAAAACTTGAAACAACTGTAAACCTTTGTTGGATATTCTGAAATTAACAAACAACTCATTATTTTTCATTGCATGCAAATGTTACAGTACATCCTGCATAAGGAAATTGACCTTCAAGATGGTAAGCTGTATAAGGTGTCCTTGTGCATTGCATCAAATCTATGGATGGGATTTAATTCACGACACTGAACCCTGGCTTGAATTGCTTGGGGACTTGGTCAGGAAAATGGAGAGTGTATTCTAAATAGAATTTTGGCTGGAGTTTTGGAATTATGCATGAGTGTCATGATTATTACATTTTGCAGGGTGGTGAAGGTGACTGCTTCTATGTTGTTGGCAGTGGGGAATTCGAGGTCTTGGCAACCCAGGTTCTCATTTTGGTTGCTTGATTAAACTCAAATCTTAATTTTTGTCATTCCTTTGATTGATTCTTCAAGCATATTAAGATTATTTACCATAATGGTTTTTATCTTGGGCAATGCAGTTAGATTTTTATGCCTCAATTGAATCTCATGGAGTGTAGTTCAGATGGATAAATTTTATGTCTGTTCATAATTGCTAATTTTCGGTGATTTCATGAAATTTTTTGCTCATTATTAGGAAGAACAAAATGGTGAGTTCCCAAGGGTTCTGCAGCGCTATACAGCTGAAAAGTTATCATCCTTCGGGGAGCTGGCTTTAATGTGAGTTCTTTCTCTATTACTGTTATACTCCTAAACCAACTTAAAGATATGATTTCTTCAGAGAGACTCCAATTTCCAGGAGTTGGTGAATTGTTCTTGTCGATATAAAAACTGTAAGACATCATCAAAATCGGAAACCGATAAATTAAAATGACTTCAAAGTTCAAATCCATTTTAGCATGACCAGTTTAATGTTTTAATGCCTATATGCGTGTGCCTTGGTGATGACTTATTATTCATATTATCATTCTTATTGTTACTTTTATTATTGTTACTACTTGTAAAAAAGTGTTGTATTGTTATTATTTTGAATTACAGACATCATTTTTTTTTGCTCTGAATCATGTCAAAATGGCCTTTTTCTAGATTTATTTATTGCTGTTGATCATAGTGGTATGTAACTTTTTTTTGTGTTTTTTCGTTGCTATTTGTGACACAATAGGTATAACAAACCACTCCAGGCCTCTGTTCGTGCTGTGACAAGTGGAACTCTCTGGGCTTTAAAGAGAGAAGATTTTCGAGGAATTTTAATGTCAGAGTTCTCTAATTTGTCATCCTTGAAGTTGCTTCGATCAGTAGATCTTCTTTCAAGATTGACAATCTTACAGCTGAGTCACATTGCAGATTCCCTTTCTGAAGTTTCCTTCTCAGATGGGCAGACAATAGTTGACAAAGTAAAGTTGCTCTATTAAAGAATAGACCCCTCTTCCTGTGTATATTTCTTTTCGTATTCCCTCTGTATATTTCTTCTCATATTCCTTCAGCATCCATTTGCAGAATGATGGCCTTTCTGCATTGTACATTATCCAGAAGGGACATGTGAAAATTACTTTTGATTCCGATTTATTGAGGAATCCAAATGTTTCCAGCCTCATGTCTGACAATTTAAAAGACAATGATAATCCCCAGAGCAGTCCAGAGCTCTCAGTGGAGAAAATAGAGGGAAGCTATTTTGGTGAATGGGCGCTTATTGGTGAATATATAGATTCCTTGAGAGCAGTTGCTATGGGCAATGTTGTATGTGCCCTTTTAACGAAGGAAAATTTTGATTCGGTTGTTGGCCCTTTAACCAAGCTTTCTGAGGATGAACACAAGTACGTTGAAACCATGTTTTCACATCCAATCTTCCCTTTTAAATGCCATGGGTAGACTTTGGAGTTAATTTGGCAAAACAATGACACTTCTTTTTCCTTTGAACTGATCGATACCATCAAAAGTGCTTCAGGTCCCTGATACTTCGTATTTATATCATTTAGGTCAAGGAACTATTCCTCTGATTTTCCCAAGGACTTTGCTAAGAGTATTGATGTTTCAGCTTTTGCTAAAATTCAACTCTCTGATTTGGTAAGGGGCGCCGTGATCTGCTCGAAACTAATATTGCCAAGAACTTATGTTTAAAGAAATCAACTTCTGAAATCATCTAATGGAATTTCCAATGTAGGAATGGAGGAAGTGTCTATGCTCCACTGATTGCAGTGAGATTGGGCTTGTACTGTTAAGAGACTCAGGTTGGTTTTGCCCTCTGCTATGATACCTTTAGTTTCCCAGATGGAATNCTGACCTGTTTAACTACAACTTCCCCTGGCTCGACCTCAACTCTTTGCATACAATCCAACAACACATGACACTGGGTGTCAGTAAGTTTTCTGAAGAGGAAGTGGTCATGGAGTGCCCGTTCAATGTGTGCCTGTGTCATGCAAGTATGCAACACTTGAGCACCTATACTGATTTGCTTCTATGAATATTAATGCTACTATTATGTTCCATACACAGTTTATGCATACACAGGCACGCACACGCACACACACAAAATGGAAAAGGTTTACTTCTTCTTCCCAAGTCTTCCTGTGGGCTGGAGGCGGAGGAACCCAAATTTGCCCATTCTCCAGGGAACTTTCAATGGCACGGAGACGTGCCCGTGATAAATCATGCCTTACACGATGGTTCTTAGAGTTCCAGCTAAAGGTTGAAGGAGACTCTGATCCTGTCATCTCTATAACATGAGGAACTGGGGGTCGTAAAAATGCACCATGAGTTGCTAATTGACCACCAGCAGTCTGTCAAAAAAAAAGCGGAATATAAGTTCACTTGGTACCCATAAGGAAATGCTTTTTTTTTTCAAAAATAAATGAACAAATATATTGCAAACAACAAGCCTACTTACGTCAGTTAGCCCATTAATATGCACAACAATCACGGTAATATCATCTGTACGGGTTTCATACTGCAGCCAAAGTCTATAAGATTCTGCAACAATTGCAGCACAAGCATCACGGGGATCCTTAAATTTTGTAACCTGCAAAAGTAGTGGCCAAGTAAGGAGCTATGCCAACCATGATTTGGAAGATAGAATAGGTACAATATTTAACAATGTACCCTGTTTCTAGACATGAAAATGTAAGTAATGCAACATTGATAATTGAAAAGGAAAAATGAAAAAATAAACTCATCATTTTATGGGTAAACAATAGTACTAAAGAAAGAGCTGATTGTTTAAGTTGCAATCATTAAGATGCATAAGGTGGGTAAAATATTTCCGAAGCTAATTTTGGTCAATCAGCAAATCGTGCTTATTTTACTCATCTCACTGGTGAGGAATTGAATCCAAATTTTTTACCAGTAAAAAAATGAATTCAACTCATGCGATATGAATTATTTTCATGTATGAGAATAAGATCTTAAAGCATTTATAAAATGTATTAGTGGGAGAAGACTCTAAAAAGAAGCTAAATATTTTTTTGAACATTGCGTCAACTTCTTATATGGTGAAGTTTTTGCATGACCACATTTCAGCTTTAAGGATTAAAAATAAAAATGGAGAGAAACTGCTTATGAGCAATTCAACAAAGATACATGTGGAGTTTAAAAATTAGTGAATTATACAAGAAACTATACTTAACCCATTTACATGCATGTCACATAATTTCCAGGTCTTGATTGCTAACTAAAATATAGCATATGCTGCTTCTAACTCTCGGGGGGTTTTTTCCCCCCAATCAAGCCTCATGACTGAATCCTCTCAACCATATTTACAACACTTCCAGAATTTGATTACATCTCCAACGGAAAAGACCCTAAATTCGGAAAATGCCCTTATATATTTGTTCTTGGTGTAACAAAAACGGCCAAAAAGAAGGAAAATTGCTCTTCGCTTGCAATTAACCGATTAAGTACCAACACATATTTCTGATAGAACATAAATCTGAATTGCCATAAATAAGCATGATACCATACCATGTCAACCACGGTTTGGCTAGATAGAAACTCGAATACCCCATCGCTTGCAAGCACTAAGAAAGGATGATCCGGTGTGAGCTCCAAAACAACAATTTCAGGGGTAGCAACAACCCCAATTGACTCAGCAATCGAATCACCAATACTGCGTGTAAAAGCCGTGCCGGGATACATCCCATTTGGCACCCACAATCTCGGTGGATCGCCATCATCACCTTCTTCAGTGCCCCAACACTGCACATTCGGGTTCTTCAACCCCTCGATCTGATCCAGTGTAAGCACCCTGGCACCACAAAGCTTAACTCTTTCGAGCTCATCCGCTCGGAATGGCGTCTGATCAATCGAAAGGTCTACGGCCGTAATATCCTTCCCTCTCCTCTCCGCAATAACCGCTCTGGAATCACCAGAATTCGCTACATATATAGTCCTACCGCGAACTAGTACAGTAATTGCAGTGGTTCCACTCATACTATCATCCAAACTATCGGCATGTAGTTGCGAATTCGTCGTTAAAAAGGCACCGTGGCATGCGTCAACAGCATCAA
This sequence comes from Carya cathayensis, assembly GCA_011037825.1. Taxonomy (NCBI): domain Eukaryota; kingdom Viridiplantae; phylum Streptophyta; class Magnoliopsida; order Fagales; family Juglandaceae; genus Carya; species Carya cathayensis. Next base: position 3,301,581 of record QGSO01000167.1, on the reverse strand, counting down.
CATTAAAGTTACCGTTACGAAGCAAATTCTCACATAACTTTCGCTTCACAAACTGCGAACACTGAGCTCCGAATTCGCCATGGCCGTCAAAGACCCCGAAGAAATGGTCATCCGAGTTGGTACCAAACGGTGTGTGAATGCAAAAGCTGTCCTGGTTTGCCTTATCAAGAGCATCAGGGTAATACCCTCTTTGAGACAGAAAGGAATATCGCAATTCGTAGTTGCCTGCGGGAACCTTCACGGTTCTCGACCCATCTGGCGGTAGGAACTGAGCCGAAACCCTAGAGAGCCTGGTGACGCCCAACTCGGGGTCTCTGTTGTGGCCCAATTGGTTGAACTGGTCCCTAATTTCGGCCCCTTCACCGTCGTCGGAAGAGGCCGGAGAGAAAACGCCGATCTCCCCCGCGCTCGCATTTTGAGTAACTTTGATTCTCGGAGTAGTAACCTCGCCGATACAAACCCTTGAATAAACGCAACCCATCACTAAGAACAAGGAACAGTGCCAGACCCAGATGCCAGAAGTGCAAGAAGATTCATCAGCTTAAGTTTTTCCAGGGCTCACTGGTCTCACGTTCTCCGCCCTCACTGCTTCGAAAACAGCAATCCCGATTCCAAGAATAGCTAGGAAAACAATTTCCGGATAAGCCTTCAAATCCAAATTGCTCAAGCGCGAGAGAAAGCGACAGAAAATCTACCAGACTCCGCGTAAAACCATATCTTCCAACAGTAAAACAATTCAAATGGTGAGGAGACCAAATGAAACAAGATAAGCAAAGCACGGGATTTCTCCAATTTGAAAAGTCAGTGTTTTAAAGCGAGAGAATTCGTAGCATCAAAATTTGAAACCCACACGATCTTGATACACTGTACCCAGGAAACCGTTACAGGAAAACCAGATAAATTTTACAAAACGGAAGAAAAATCGAGTTTAAACGCACTCTCCTCGAAATGCAGCCCCCATCCCCAGATGTCGAGACTCGAATACGAGACGCTGCTAGGACTGGAGTCAGTAGAGAGAATGGAGAGCGTGATGCGCACACACTTAAGGGAAGCGTCAGAGATCATTGCACTCGACTTCTCCACGTGCCGCGTTGTTCACGCGCGCCATATTTCCAATAGAATATAACATTCATCCCGCAAATTATATGCTTTCAGCTAAATAATAATTGTTCTTTCAAAAAAAAAAAAAAAAAGCTAAATAATAATTGTATTTTCAATAATTTCGGAAAAATAAATTATACAAAAGTTGTACTTACTTAGATTGCGTGGTCGAGAGGAACTATCTCTCCACCGGTGGTGAATCTTCAACATAATATAAAAAAATAAATTAAAAACAGTCATCTATTTTTATATGAAAATTTGTAAGGAAAATTATATTTACAGTTATAGTTATACAAGTGTCGTGCAGTCTTTTTAAAAAAAATGAATTAATACGAAATTCACATAAAAAAACTAACTTTTTAATTGTGGACCTCATTCTTTTTCAAAATATTTGCACGGCGTTTGCACACTCCATGACTGAATGTAACATTACTCAATTTTTAATATCCATGCTATCTTTCTATTTTTATTTTTATATATTTAAAAATAAAAATTCTATTATCAAATCTAGTAAGTCATAATATTTACATGTCATAATTTAATTTAAAAAATAAATATTAAAATTTAAATCTTATTATTTAAATTACGTGAATTGTATATTCTATATACTAATTTAATAATAAAATAACTCTTTTAAAATTTTTTATATACAAGTCATTGTATCTTTATCGTTAACTTAAATAATATGATTTGTAAGAGAAGTTAACGAGTTAAATCTATTACAAATCAAATCTTTGCCACGTAAATAACGTAGTGGATGTAAATAGAATGGCAATTAACGGCAATATGCTTTATTCCATTGTACTTAGGGGTAAATAAAGAGCGATGCTAGGCATACACGCAGGTTTCTCTCAAAAGTACCCATTTGTGCAATTTTTATGGAGAAATGTTATAAAAAAAAAAAGCTTATCACCGCACATCTTTAATTAATTAATATATAATTTATTATTTTTATCCTTTTTATTTAAATATTTTACATATTTAAATATTAAAAACAAAGATATAAAAATAAAAATAATAAAGAGTTTTGTTACTCATAATCCACACACATCACACACTACATACTATACTTTTTTATTTCTTTTATTTTTAAAATTTTTTTTGAGTTTATTCTTCTTAAATTAATTGAATTTTTCTACTCATTATTTATATACTAAACATTTGATTAAAAAAAAAGTGTGGTGTACGGTGTGTAGGATGATGAATAGAATTTTTCTATAACAAATCTCATATTAATTAAGTGAAAGTGTATGGTGTAAAGTTTTCATGTAGAATTTATCATTTTAAAATAATGTTTATGCAGAATGTCTTGAAATTCCATAAGATATTCATGCCCACGCACCAAACAAGTTCCATAAAATGGATTAAGTTGTTGAATTGAGCTCGCATAAGTTCGGTTTTAACTTAGTTTGTATGATAAACACAATATTAATTAGTAAACATATTAAACTTGCTAACAAGGCTCATATATAAACTTAACTCAATTCATTCAAGTCCATTTGAAAACTCTTAATTTATGTGTAATTTATTTAATATCTTTATATATATACATACATACATACATACATACATACATACATACATATATATGTATGTATGTTTAGTTATATCATATCAAAATTATATGTGTTTGGTGGGATTTTTGTTGGGGGCTCAAAGCCCACGAAGGCCAGCCCAAGCCCAACATCCAGCATGCCTCCCATACCCCAAGAAGCATAAAGTAGCTTAGCCCAAACCTACGGGAATCTCACAGTGGTTCAAAATCGACTCATAACTCTTGTAGGTAGGATATAACCGCCCGCATGGAGTTGAGACGTTGCAAAAGAAGCGCGGGAAACCAAGTCGGAGGAAAAAAGAAGAAGCACGCCAAGGGGAAGAGACCGGACAACCCAGCAATGCTAGGAGGTCATACTGCATTAAATGGGTTCACCAAATAATCACACCACATTAAATGACTAATCCCAAAGGGCCACGCCGCATTAAAGACAGCATGACGAAAGGAGTTCCGGGAGGATTTCTCCTTCTTAAAAGTCGCAGGGCATGGTCATCTGATTATCTGAGCCAAGTATAAAAGGCCCATTCAACCATCAGATAAAGGGATCGAATCCTTTAGCTAAAGATAGATGAATGCCCATTCTCATTGTTTCCTAAATATCTCGCTATTTAAAAAATTCAAGCTAACTTAGACATCGGAGGTTTTCCGGACCACCCCAGAGCCACATTTTCGATCCTTCCTTCATTACTGCAAGTCCCTAAGACAGAAGACCCAAACCGCTGAGGACCCAGCCCAAAGTTATATGAAAGACTTCGTTAACAAGATGCATATAAAATATTAGGCATATGGTATTAGCATATATTTATTAATGTTATGTAGCATATTTAGCTATATATATGTATGTGTATGTTATAAATTTGGTTACATAATTGTACCCATTATCGGCTTTAGCTTTAGTTTTTAAGTTAAAAGTTAATGGTTTTGATAATGATAGACTTACTACCTCCTACCATATATATACTACTTTATAGTGTATTTGAAATTTTTATTTTTTTATTATTTTATTTTAAGTATTTTTTTCAAAATTTTCTTAATGTGTATTTTTTAAACATTATTAATCATTAAAATTTTTTAAAAAAATATACAATTTCATTAATAGTCACTTCCTTAACCATTAGATAAAGAAATTAAAAAAATTAAAAAAAATAAATGGAGTAGTAAATGGGAGGTATGAGGTAGTAAGCTTATTATTATTATTGTTATATATATATATATATAATAAAGAATAATAATATATACCACACCATCATTCTACTTTCATCCTACTATATAATATGGTGCATTTATTACCATTTGATGATAAAAAAAAATATACAATAAATTATCATTCAATAGTGATAAATATGTCACATCTTACTTAGTGAGATGCAAATAAGATGGTATTATAATGTATAGAATTTTTTAATGATAAATAATGGAAGTATTCTAAACATTTAAAAATAATTATTTGATTTTGAGTTAAGTTCGAGTTGGGCTGATTTGTCTTATTTGACTCGAGCTCAAGCTTACGGGTGTGGTTGGTTTTTATATGATGAGGATTTGGGTGTGGTTGGTTCAAAGACTTGTGTTATAATCTCAATATTTATGACATAATGTGGAACATTAATTTTATGAAGGTTGTGATGATTTAGATCAAGAACAAGTTTAACCCTACTTAAAAGTATTGTGCATTAATTATGGGATGTTATTCTATTTCTCTGCTCTCATCAAGTTCTTGTCTGGTTATCGTGTTTACAAATACAATTCTGTTGGATACAACCAGCTATGAACATCATAATGCAATCAATTATTTTTTTATTTTTTATTTTATTTCTTCAATTAAAATAAAAAGAGAGACCCACCAAAAAGAGAGGGACCCACCACCATTCCCTCTTCATCTTCTTCACCCTCCAGGCTCGATTCGAAGCAACTCCAAGCCCTGATTCTATTTCTTGAAACCCTTCTCAAAGTGCATGAAAACATCATGGTAGTGAAAAACTTTTCACACCCACTTGTTAAAGAAGCTAAAGGCCATCTCTTAAGTGAGTGAAATATTTTTTTTTTCCTTTCTGGGTATTTGTTTTGAACTGAAGAACTTGTAGAATTGGGTATTTGTTTCCAGCTTTCACTGGAAAATTGAATCGACAATTTTAGCGACAATTAATTTCATTTCGTACATTTGGTTGCTTAGTGGTGATGGTATGTTTATCCGTAGGCGATTCCTATGATTTTGTTAATGTAACATATTTATTTCCTTTTGCATGGTTTGCATTTCGGGAGTTTTAGTCGAAATTTTTACTTTGAATCTAAACAAAGATCGAGAGAGAGAGAAAATGGAATGAGGCTTACAGCTTGGCATAGAGGAGATGAAGAAGGAGGGAGAAATCGAGAAAGGGGGCTTCCAGTGGCCTTGCTACCGTGGGATGCTTGACTCCAGATGGGCGAAGCACGACTTGCATTGGAGTGGTTCTCGGCCTGCATGGCTTGAGGTTGACGATAGTGGCAATGGAAGGGATGAAATCGAGAGAGAGAGAGAGTTTGAAACTAGAGAAAATTGAGAAGGAAGATCCCCTGTGTCGATAGCTGGGGGAAAGAGAAAATGAGAGTGGGAAGAAGAAAAAAAAACTAAAGGGGAGAGAATGAGTGAACAAGTAACAAAAAAGTTGAGAGAGAGAGAGAGTATGTGAATGAAATGAGAGCGTGGGAAAAAATAAAATTTCTTATACAACCGGTTACACGGGTTCCCAGCCGGTTGCAAATAGAGTTTTTCTTACAAATTAAGAACTTGTGTAGCTCATTGATTGGCTGATCTGGGTGCAAATCAACTCAACACTTTATACTTCTTTTTCTCATAATTACCTTATATATAGTTCAGGTGCGAATTCGTGTTTGCGGGTTATGATCATGTTGTGTCATTAGGTTATATGAGAAAATCTGAATATGACTCATTAAGATAAATGAGTTAAACCTTTAAATCCTAACAAGTTCTATTTAAATAACTCGCTGTATCATATCAACTGTTTAATAATTAATAAGAAATATATCAACATAACACGACTCATTTTAATCAATTTCATATAAATGGATTAAACTAACTCGTATAACATATTTGATTTGATTAACATAATTTCACACAAAAGTTAAAATATATATTTATTAGTAGCCACCTTATCTAAAATGAGTAGGGAAATAGTTTAAGTTAAGATGTTTTATTAGTTTTTAAAAAATTAGAAAGAGAAATTTGAATAAAAATATTATAAAGTTAAAATATTATTAGAATATAATTTTTTAATATAATTTTTATTTAAAGATTTGAAAAGGTAGTATTGTTTTTTGTATTTTGTTTGAAAGTTTAGAAAAATTATAATGATTATGTGAAATGATTAAACGAAAAAGTTAAAAATTTGAAATTGAAAAATATTTGTATTTGAGTGATGTTTGAGAATAAAATTATAAAAAATTTTGAAATACGATGAGATGAAATGAAATGAGACATGTTTTCCAAACAACCCCTAAGAGTACCTGCTAAATAAAATAAATATTTTTTTATATTTTTACATATAATAAAATCAATATTATCCTCAAACTTACATATTTATATTAAACCCATACCTACTGCTTTCTAGGTTCGTGTTGTATTTACTCTTATATATATTATTTTCTCGTCATAAATAAAGATAAATAAATAAAATAAAGGTCTTATGTTTATTGTTTTTATAAAAAAGAAAGGTGTGTTATATATTAATATAAAATTGCATGCAATAATTCGTGTTGAATCAACAACTAGTGCCACCCTGGGCTGAGGATAAAAAACAAAAAACTAGTGCCACCCTGGATGTGAGAACCCAACGAGAAAAGAATTAGAGGAATTGAGAACGCCACCCACGTTCACTCATCATCACATACCTTTTATGACGTGGTCCCTTTACTATCTTTGATTCTTTTGCTCTAACCATCCATGCCCACCTTCTACCTTTTGGTTATGCCCACTTCCTATTTCTACCATTTAGGCCACATTTGTAGGTTGAAATGTGCTGCTTTAAATTTTAAATAGTAATATGTTTTAAGTCTAGGTTTAACGTTTTATATTAAAATATATAAAATAAATTAAGATGAGTTTAATTTTTTTTATAAAAAATTAAAAAAATAATAGACTTCATCAATAATTAATTTGAGATAAGTTGGGATTAATTCAACAATCAAACACAACTTCAATGATGTCAAATATGAAGTAATTACGATTCAAGCTAATAGTTGTTGCTTTGAATAATAAATATATAATCTTCAAAGTTTCTATATCATTTTTTATTTCATTTATATATATATATATTTTAATTTCTATCGCTCATTGCGTTAGAATCATTACGATTGAAATCATGTATATAATGCAAAAGTTTTCGATTGGTTGCGTCACTTTTTTTTAATATAAAATAAATATTTTAATAAATAAAATTAAGAAAATGTGTAAGAAATATGTAAAAATAATTATATATATAGTGAAACTCATATATGTATGTATTCAATCCGTAAAGGGTGTGGAGAAAGGAGAGGTCTATATATAAAAGACATAAATTTGAAAAGACATGGGGCTTCACAAAGGGAATCAATNTATATATATTTTAATTTCTATCGCTCATTGCGTTAGAATCATTACGATTGAAATCATGTATATAATGCAAAAGTTTTCGTTGGATCAAAGTGATGGTTTTGGATATGTTAACTTGTAATTCAACTGATATATCATTCTATTATTATATTTTCATTAGAAATGTGAGATCGGGAGTTCTAATCTCCACGAAAACATCCTTTCTTTAAGAGACGGAGAAATTATGATTACTAAGGGCAGTACATTCATGTATCAGAAGGACACAAGACATATAGTTTATACTTGAAGATTAACCTTCAAGTTATATAGTTTATACTCATATTGGTAGAGTTAATTTATAAGCACCAATATCTTTTCCATTGTAATGAAATTAAAATTTAATCATACTTCATATATAGTGAATTTGAATTGTGTTAGTCAACAAACATACGATACGATGCCACTCGATCATAAAATCATGTCATGTGTTCAATACCCTACATACACGTCCAAGACGAGACAATAAAAAGACAAAGAAGCCCAACAAGGCTAGCTAGCATATGATCTCTATTACAACTAATCTCTACTATCTAATACTATATAACAATCAATGTATACTATTTGTGTGAATGCCTATCAATTATATCAACGAGGTTTGTAATTAGATACAAGTAAGTTTGTGTACTAATTTACACACCGATAATATTTTTTATTTAAAAAATATATAAAAAAAGTTTTGAGAGGAGAAGAAAATCTCATATCTCATAAAAATTATTTATATTTTCAATTCACATCGTTTCGTTAAACATATGCCTTACATATCAATATCGGTATACGAATTAGTATACGAACTCTACTTGTAAGAAGATTTTTCTTGTATCAATTCATAAATATATTGAATATATTCTATAATTCTATTATTAAGAGTCCTTTTTTTTTAATGAAAAATAGGTGGGACGAAGTGATTAAATATTAATTGAGACATCTAGACGCATGTATTTTGTAAATATTTAATATATAATATGCTTGTTTAGGAAAAGAAAATTCATAAAGAGTATGGATCAGAATTTTATCTTCTTGTCTAAGAGCATCCTCATTGGCTTAACCAAATTCATATTCAAATTTGACCAATATCAACAATTCTTTACATTTGCCTATTCCATCTAAATTGAATACTTACATTAGATTAGTCATTAATTCTTTATATAATAATAAAATATTATTAAATTAATAATTTTTTATTTAATTTATTTTATCACATTTTATAGTTCTATCAATTAAATGTTAATAATAATTATATTCTAATTAAATTAATATTACAAAAAATTATTATTAAATGTTAATAATAATTATATTCTAATTAAATTAATATTAAAAAAATATTTTTAAATGTTGATAATAATTATATTATATTAAATTAATATTAAAAAATATTATTAAATGTTAATAATAATTATATTCTAAATGTTAAATGTTAATTATATTTAAATTAATTTAATTTGTTTGTTTGGAATGAAAAAGTAATATTTTAATATTTGATAAATAAATAATAATTATTTATTTTTAACCAAACACTATAACTCAAAGTCTAAATTATTTTTAATATTCTTAATTTAATATGAAGTTTTTTTAACACGTATTATTTAAATTTTACCCAATCTCTTGATTTAACCAAACTAATGAAATGCTCTAAAAGGCAAAAGGAAAGGCTAGAAAGCAGCCAGCATGGCCAGCCAGAAGAGACGTGGATTTTCAATATTGAGGACAAGCCTGACACGGACTGGTGCCACCTACCCCTTATATTGAGCAAAGCAAGTCACATCAGCTTTACACAAGCTTCCAACACATCGTCTGCTTTACTTCATTGGCATCCACCATTTTTATTTTATTTTATTTTATTTATTTTTCATTTTTTGTATAATAATATAATAATAATAAATATCATGTCAATCCGGAATTACATGGAAATTTTTTTGATTGCCTAGATTCAAAGCCTGCACTTCTGAGTTTCTGAATCATCTCACATTGCATAAAATTCTGATGCTTGTGCAAGAGATCGGAGATCCTACTGCTGAGGTGTTTGGATTGTCGTCAGCATTCTTATTGCTTTTCTATAAATTTTTTTTATAAAATATATTTTCTAAAAGTTTTTAATAAATTTTACTTGTCTTTAAATAAATCTCTAATATCTTATTTTTTATTATTTTTTCATTATATTAAAATAATCTTTTTTTATTATTATTTCTACTACTTTATTTATATGTATTTAACTACTCCTTATAAAATATATATAAAAAGTGATTTAAGAGATGAACAATAATTCTTCAAATATAGATAGCAATTGATTACATCCTAAACATTTTTTTAAAAAATATAAGGGAACTGGATGGAGGGGTAGTTTTGTCAAAAAGTTAAGTTCATCTCTTAAAATTTAGATATTTTGAGAGTTTAGAGAACTTGATGGAAATGCTCTAAGACTATCATTGTTATGAAAGGAGGGTGGTACCCCTGATGTGGGCATGCAGGTAGCCAGCCCTAAAACCTTTTGAAGTCAAACAAGGTTTAAATAAGTTTTAAGCATAATATTATTTTATTTAAAAAAAATTGAAAACTTGTAAATTAGTTGTCTCTATATCATTTTTATAACAAATATGTCTAAATTAAAAAAAAAAACAAAAATGATATATATACTTGTTTTGGTTTTGCTTTTACAATGTGAACGAGGGTGTATTGATTCCATATATTTTCATTTTATTTTAACCGAGAGTATCATAGTCTAAATAATTGTAAAATTAGATTGATATTCTCTAACCTCATTAAGAAAGAGAGGTTCTCCTATTTATCCAAAACTCACTTCTCTTCCATTTTTGTTATTCTAGGGAGTGAGAATCTTCGTGCCTATAATTTATTAGGTGGTCTTAAGCCTCTTTCTCAATCTCAAAATTTAGTTCAAGAGGTGAGATTTTTCCTCACAGTTATAAATTGACTACCACTTCCACCATCGATATGGGACGGCTCCATCTTTCATTTTCAATATCTAGTTGAATTTTGCTCATTCCTGTTCATTTCCTTGTGCTCTTTCTTGCAAGATTTTTTTATGCTACCATCCCTAATGTTTAAACCCCTCTTCTTTCGGGATGTTTCCCCTCTTTTTTGTTTTGTTTTTGTTGATCTATGTCATTTCAATCTATGATCATTGTTGTCTTCTTAATTTGTTGCTCTATAAATATTTTCCCTACTCTTGCTCGACATGTGAGGGCTATGAGCTAGTTCGAATGCGCTTGTCCATCACGTGCATTCACAACTGACAGCTCCTTCCCCTTGTATATAGGTCTTTAAGCTATCTTCTTTCATCTTTATTGATGCACAACATCAATGACAACCGAAATGCCACATTGACATGAGTTGCACAACCAAAACTATCATTATAAATGGTCTCCACTTTCGGTGGACAGCTACCTCAGGTTTATATCACCACGATTCATGCTATACTTATCTGTAATGGGCTTTTACTTTCCTTTTAGAAATCCCTAAGTTATTAGGACAATATAGGCATTTGTACATTTCTAGATTGCTATTTGTATTTTGGGAAGCACTCTTATTTTAAAATAAAAATAAATTTTAATCTTTATGTAAAATTAGAGTGATGTTAAAGCGACCGATTGAATTGAAGTAAGGGTCGTCACCATGGAGACATTGCATCCATACTGTATAGATAAGGTTGAATTGTGCGTGTGTGTATATATATATATACACATGTATGAATGTATAAAGATTTTAGGGACCACGGCTCCATAACTTCACCCTATATTTAATTATTTAAAATCTATAACTAAATGAGAAATGTTTTGTACAGTTTTAGAGTATGCAAGTTTTATGTATTCATTTTGAAAAAAGTAGATAAATTTAAGGTCTATATGAAAAAAAAATCTATTTTTTAATAATAAGTCCCACTTCTTTTTAATGAGAGTACGCAAGACTTGTACATACAATAATTATATGTAGTATTATTCTAATTAAATTAGTTGTCACCAATCAAGACGCTTAATTTAAACTGTCTTGCTTAAAGAAATAACATTAGGTGTAACTCCATCTATATACACACACATATATATAGATTCTGACTAATTGTGTTAAACTAACATGTTAAATTGTCACCACTAGACATTTAATGCACATGAATAAGGCCAATAATAATAATAATAAAGCCTAAAGAAATATGAATGACCTTATTTCTTTGATTGACATTTATTTTGACTCACTACGTATACCAAAAATTTACCTCAAATTTATAAACAATCAATGTCATATAGTCTTGATAACGGCCCATCGCTCTCATTTTCACATCATAGTCTAGTCCACGCATTTGATGATGACATAAAATGATGTGGTTCTTTTAGATGAACCCCACACATTGCGTAATAGAGATATCATGAAATTCATAGGGATGTATGATTGTCTAAATGGGCTATTACACTTATGATTTCTTAGTCTTACTCACATGGCATTGCATGGAATCCCCCCCCCCCCCCCCAAACACACACACACTCTCTCTCTCTCTCTCATAGCATATATATAAATAGTTAGGCTACCATTCTTACCTATTATAAAAACTTATAACTTGTTTATAACTTATAACTTATAGAGAGATAGATTTAGTATGTATGTTGATGCAATTTTTCAACATGGCCAGAATCCAATAAGTCGAATAGTCTACGATGATGGCTTAGACATTGATCCAGTGTGCGGATGTTCATCTATGAAGTAAATAATAAATAAAATATACAAAATGAATAAAGAGATAAATACAGAGAATTACGTGATTCGGCACAAAAATCTACTATCAATCGTTTGTGGGTGAAATCCATTATTTTTGGTGATTGTCCCTACAACAGAAAGCACTATTTGAATTGGGTTATTTACCGAAAATCTTGATTTCGATGCAAATAGTTGAATTGGGTGCGTTTTCAACATCACCTAGAAAGCCACGACAATATGTGATCTATTGCGGCGACTATATATTTGTCGTAAGATATGTCGATGCAATATGTCTATTGCATCTGATAGACGATTTGTTGTGATGACTTTAAGTCATTGCAACAAATTTTAAAACAGTCCAGTTGTTACAGTGGTCGTGTCGCCGCAACAACCAGACATATGTATAAAAGTTGCATTCCCTCTTTCCCCCCCTCCCAACCCCACACAGTACCTTGTAAATCCCTTTTCCATTTTCCCCTCACTGCAACCAAATACTTAGTGCTGTCGTGACTCCGTCGCGCCTCGCGTTACCGCTAGTAAGGACTCTGACGCTTGGGCTCATTGTCACTGGCCGATATATTGGCTCCCTTCTCTCTTTCCCCCTTGTCTCTTTATCCCTATCTATGTGTAATGCCTTAACCCTAGCAATTTTCATTTTTTTCCAGAAATAGAGGACTTCTTGTGTCGCCCCCATCCGTCCTATATTAACCACGGTTTCGTCTCTCTCTATAAAACCCCTCTCTCATTCTATCCCTCATTCTGTAATGGCCTAACTAGGGCTACAAAAGAATTGAATCGAGTCGAATTAGAACAAGGGTACTCGAGCTCGATTAACATGTTTACTCGCTTGAACTCGGCTCAAACTCGGATATCCTTACTTGAACTTGGTTCGTTAACCATTAATGTTATTCGAATTTGACTCGAGCTCGACTAAAAATAAATAAACGACTCGACTTCGAGTTACTTGAGCTCAAACTCGATTTTTATTTTGAAATTTTTAATCTTATTTTTTGATTAATAAAAAAAATTTAAAATTTTACAAAAAAAACTCAAACTATTTTAACTATGGAATCAAATAATTTTGATTCCAAGTTCTTATGGTATAACCTTTTTTTATAAAAATAACTTATAGTTATAAATTAAAAGAATAATACACAAGATAAATGTAATAAACTAAACTATTTAATACATATAGATAATATAAAAAATCAATAGATGTAGTTATATGATATCTTATTATACAAATTATCCTATACACATTTCGAGAACATAACATATCTATATTAAATAAAGTAAATTATAAATAAAATAATAATATATAATTAAGTATATAAAATATAACTAATATGTAATATTTATAACACATACATATATAAAACATATTACGTGCTTCAAAATGAACTTAAACGAGTCAAGCCGAGCTTATACAAGTTTTGTTCACGAGTCTAAACCGAGTCGAGCCGAGTTTACATGAATTTTGCTCGTTTAATATTCGAACATATATTAGTGTTTACTAACATCTCATTTATTAAATGAACCGAGTATACACAACCTAAGCTCGAGCTGTTCACGAGCTACTTTGTTCATTTGCAGCTCTAGGCTTAACCCTAGCTATTTTTTCATCTGTCTATTTTCATATATATATATATATATATAGATTTTTATTTGTGCATTTTAGAAATGTGTAGCACAATCAGGTTTTGGCTCAGATTTAATTGACTTTTGCCGACGCTTTTCTCTCTGTCACAAAAACCCTTCGAATAACTCATTTGTGACGCAATTACAATACATTTGTGTCGACAAGTTGTAGGCATAGAATTTTTGCGTCCATCATAGGTGCCGATCCCTATGGTTTAGCGGTGAAACCTACCAATTATGATTTTGACAAATGAACATTTGCAACCAAAAAAGTGCAACACGAAAAGTTTTTCCAACCTTTATCGCTCAGAAAATAAATTAAGCGGCAATGGATTAAGCAAGGAAAAGTGGAAAACCCTTTAGCGTTGGTAGTATATTTTTTTCTTCGATCACGCAAAAGGTAACATACTAACGCAAACAAAAAACTCTTGCTAACGGGGAAAAGCAGTTTCTTGCGGCGTCACAATAATTTTTTCCATCGTTTATTTGTTGGGCGCAAAAGGTACTTCTATACTAATTGGCTAGTACTTTATCTACGACATCTACCTCATTTGCAGCGATGGGAAATGTTGCAAATGAACATGACTTTAGCTACGCATAACCAATTCACCGTAAAAGACTTTTTTGAGATGGATTATAACCATCTACTTGTGCTCTTGATTGGGCGGCGCAATTTTGTGTTTAACCGGCGGAAAAAAGGCCGCAATTAAAGGTTTTTGTTGTACATGTTTAGGATTTCATGGTTCACATATTTCTCACTTAATGGAAAAAATAGTGTTGAGAAGAGATTGAAGAATATGTTGTACCTATATAAACTTGAAAAGAGAGGATCTAAAGAGTGTAGAGAAGAAGTCTTTTCTTATAGAGTTGTTAGATCATCCAGCGTTTGTAGTGGTTCCCTCCTTTTAAAGAGATTTCATTTCTTCTTTGGAATAGCTAAGTCCTACTTGCTTTATGTCTGTTTCATATTTTTGTATGTCAATTAATCTCATTTGGATTTATTTCATTATCTCATCTCTTTCTCTTACTTTTGTTAATGGGATTCCATGAAATGGGTTGAATTCAATTCATTTTATATCCAATGATGTGGATCTTATAATATTTAATATTGGACTCTATATCGTCTAGAACATCATTTAACTCTAAAGAGCCTACACATTGTTTTTATTCCTTTTCAAATTTTAGAAAGTTGTAAAAAAGTTTGATTCCAAAATTAAATCTTGCTCTAGCACTAAGAACATTCCCAACGACTTCTCTATAAACTCTTATAAAAAAAGTACTGGTTTGTTTTCACAAATCATCTCAACATTACAATTTTTTCAAATCTCAAAACAAAAATTAGATTAAAAAATTAGATTTTAATAATATTTTATTCTACTTTCAATTTTAATCTCAAAACTCTTCTCATTTTTCACAAACAATGCCTTAAGACTCACGTAATCTGTTTTAGTTTAATAATTTTTATAACACACCATTCGTCAACATATTTATTCTTTTTCTATATATCATATAACTATTAATTTTTTATATTATTGGATATTCCCCTTTTAACTTCAATGAATTCATACTCTCCACAAAAAATAAACCAAAATACGAAATAGAAGAAACTTCATGGACATGAAAAAAGTTGTAAAAATGCTAAAGATGCTTCGATAAATCCCATGCATGCAAGCAGTTTGTGGTATCTACAAAATATATCAAAAAAACATCTTGCTGTAGTTTGTTTCTACAAAGTACATAAAAAACAAGAAAAGAAAAACATTCTGTGTAGTTCACAAAATGCTTTAGTCCATCTCAAAATACATATTCCATTGCACCATCTCAAATCATCTCGATGAAAGAGAAACAAACCATAAAATATTTTTGGAAAAATCTAGTTGCAAGTACAGTTGTGCACTAATTTAATATGATTGGTTAAAAAGTAAGTTTTATTGAAAACAATGCCAATTTAAATTTTGAAAATAAAAGAATCAGTATTAATATACAGATTAATACGCGACTTTGCTTGTACGTGACAAAACTCAATACTTTTAGACAGGTGATGGATAATTTTTACATAATCAAATGGCGAATTACTACAACAAAAATGTAAAATGAATACATAATCCAATGGAGATTATTTTTTGATAAATTGTTAGGCAAAATGACTAATCCACTAGGAATGCTCTAAGGACTCATTTGGTTACACATCTCATCTAATCATTATAACTTTATCAAACTTCCACACAAAATATAATAAATAATCAACTTTTTTAAATTTTAAAACAAAATAATATTAAAAAAGTAATATTAAAATAATATTTTATCAACTTTTATTTCATTTCATCTTATTTATAGGACAAAACCAGACCTTAGTCAGACACAAAATCACAAAGTAGGAATGATGGAAAGTGGTGATAGCAACTACATAAGACATGAACTGATGATAGCCAGTGATAGGCCTTATGTAGTTGTAATCTTGGGCCTGATGGGCTCTCGGATAGGGAGGTGGCCCATGTGAAATGGGCTTTTCTGAATAAAAATAGTACCACAATACTGACCCAAATGTTAATACCAAACATTCTTAGCTAGTAAAATAGGATCATATTTCATAGCCTGTTTGTAATTTTAAGAATTCTTTTGAAATAAACAGTTGAGTTTTTTTTTTTTTTTTAATCTTTTGATTTGACTCATCCCTAATTATTTGGTAAAAGAAAATGCCAAAAAAACAACTATTGATATAATCACATTTCAATTAAGACTAACCATTCTTTAATTTCATGATAGATGTAAAGAAAAAACACTAGAAAATTCGGGAGAGAGAGAGAGAAAGAGAGAGATTAGATTGAAAATTTGAAAGGCCTGCGTTGTGTGGATAAGAAAAGCAAGCCGACGCCGAAGGAAGGCAAGGAGAGGAGAGGGGTAGACAAGGCAAGACAAAGAGGCTAGCGTGGAAGAATCTCGTGAACCACGTCCATCGGTACGGCGATCGAATCAAAAAAACCCTCCCTTCTCACTCCACTTCACTCCCACTTCTTTTGAGTCTTGACCCACACTCGCTTCCTTCCTTCCTTCCTTCCGTGGTCGTACCTAAAAGGAGGAAACTTTGCAGAGGAAATCAGTAGTACGCGTACAACATCCTTTTTCTCTGTTTATTCTATCATTCTCTTCCCACACCCAATTCCTTTCCCCTTCCATCAAGACTCTGACGGAGTGACTGAGATGGTGAGGATAATTCCCATGGCTTCTACGATTCGCCCTTCTCTCTCCTCGCTGAGACTGCCTCTCCTGCGCTGCTCTTCTCTCTCTTACCACAACCCCTCTCGCCGTCTCTCTCTCTTGCATCTTGGTAGCGGTAAAATCCCGCTCTGCTTCTTTTTTTTTTTTTGCTTTGTTTTGAGCCCTGAAAAATTTCTCTGCTTTTCGTAGTGCATTTCTATTGACTGCTTGCAATTGGACTGGGGGCTTCCCAGTTTGTAATTTGGTGGTTTCTTAGAGTCACATATATCGAAGTAGAAGGTAGAGGGATTTTAGATACTATGCCTGCTGATTTTATTATGTAGCTTGATTCATCCCATTGGAAATAAACGGAAATTTTGCATTAAAACATATAACATATCTATAGACACACACCTAGATGCATGTATGTGTGTGTGTGTATATATATATATATATATATATATATATATGCACCGCCCCTGTACCAAGCCTTTCTTACGAGTGGTGCTGGTTCGAAAAAGGTGGTTGTCAGTTGTGTAGCTTGGGGATATTGGGGATTCTGATGGTTTTTATTAAATGCACCCACATTTTTACTCCTTAGAGTGGTTGAAGCATCTGTACGCCTTTACATTTTATGAGCTTTCTCGTTCACAATAAATTTTTGAGAAATAATTTAGCCACAAATGAATTCTATAAAAGTAAACTCATAAATTCACGTGGTATGCCATATTATAAAGTTATTTTTATTCTAAAGAAAATATAATGTATTACATAAAGTCACGTCAGTTTGTTTGTTACTTATGTGAAATCTTTTTGTGGCTGTGGTGCTTCTCTATTTTTTTTTTTTTTTAAATCTTTACTAGCTCATTGAAAAAACCATGGGTCTTGCATCATGCTAGCGTAGGAAACTCTAGCGTATTGATGCTTTTAGAAAGTTTCAGAAATTTATCTAAGTTAATGATTTTGAGTTGTTATCCAGCTGTTCCACAGTCACAGTTCTTTGGTCTGAAAGCTGCTAAGCTGTTGAGAGGAGAGGGTAATGGTATGGGGATGGCCACAGCTGGAAATGCTGCCCAAGCAAGTACTGCTGCTACCCAAGAAAATGTCCTAGAGTGGGTTAAGAAAGACAAGCGAAGGATGCTCCATGTTGTTTACCGGGTTGGAGACCTGGACAAAACCATAAAGTATGTTTTTTTCAGTATAATGTGAAATGCTCTGTTCATGTTATATATTATCTAGTCGTTTAAATAAATATAATGAGGGGCAACTTAGGATCAAGTAAAAGTGGCTGGTGAATGGTGATTGCAGATTCTACACAGAGTGCCTGGGGATGAAACTGCTGCGGAAACGTGACATACCAGAGGAGAGATACACAAATGCCTTTCTTGGATATGGGCCTGAAGATT
This sequence comes from Carya cathayensis, assembly GCA_011037825.1. Classification (NCBI taxonomy): domain Eukaryota; kingdom Viridiplantae; phylum Streptophyta; class Magnoliopsida; order Fagales; family Juglandaceae; genus Carya; species Carya cathayensis. The sequence continues at coordinate 3,283,361 of QGSO01000167.1, read as the reverse complement.
CTCACTTTGTTATTGAACTCACTTACAGTAGGCTGTCTAGCTAGCACTTGTTGATCTTTCCTTAAGCAAAAAAAAAAAAAAAAACTCATGAAACATCCATAAAATACTAAACTAGTGACATAAGCACTTTACTTTGTCCTTTGATGAAGTCAATTATAATTGATTTACTGACACATTTTCCAGATTATGGAGTTGACAAGTATGATATTGGAGCTGGATTTGGCCACTTTGGCATTGCTGTTGAAGATGTAAGTTCCCATTCATGAACAAATTTCATATCTTCTTTGTTTAATCAGATGGTATAGTTGCTTTTGAATATTCTTTCTACCCTGTTGTTTGTGAGCTCCCTACTATCTTGCTTTGATCACCTATGCTAGACCATCCTCTAGATCTTGTTTCTTAAAGACCTATACTGAAGTTTTATCTTTGTCGTCTCTACTTAGGTTGCCAAGACTGTGGAACTCATAAAGGCTAAGGGTGGAAAAGTAACCCGAGAACCTGGTCCTGTCAAAGGTGGCAGTACAGTGATTGCATTTATTGAGGACTTTGATGGGTACAAATTTGAACTTTTGGAGAGGGGACCTACTCCTGAGCCCTTGTGTCAAGTAATGCTTCGTGTAGGTGATCTTGATCGTTCCATAAATTTTTATGAGAAGGTGAGTTTTTCTGCATGAGATTGGGCAATTTGCAGTCTCATTTGCTATGTTTTGCTCTCTGCTTTTGGCTTTTCTATGTCAAGTCATATACGTAGTTCTTGATCCATATCTCCTTTTATAATGTAGGCTTTTGGCATGGAACTTCTTCGCACACGTGATAATCCAGAGTATAAGGTATTCTGGCATCTTTGACTAGATCAATGGATCGACCTATATCTTCGTTTATTGGTCTATTTATTAACATGTAGATTGTTAAAAATCAGAATCTGACTATATTGGTTGGGGAGTTTTTTTATGTCTCCAACCTGATGCTCTTTTCATCCAAAGAAGGATACAAGAAGGAGGAGAGAAGAACAAGTATATTAACCATAATCTTTATGGAGAACCTAAAAGACATTTTCTAGCAGTGTAAAATAAGAAAGAGTTTGCCAAAGAAAGAAGGAGCTCATTGCTGGGCATCCTACTTTCCTAATTAACCTATGTAGCAAGGACACCAAAACTTGTGTTTTAATGTCAACACAGTTATATGATTTGACACATCTGGACATAAAAATATTTAAATGTACCTGCTTTCAAAGCTAGCTGTCATTCATTGCCGGATTTAGTGCTGTCCAAAGAGATCGCATATTTAATAACTATGAATGATACTTTGGGATATCTGGAAGAAAGAGGTGTTCCCACGACTCTACCACCCAGTTGATTATGTTCTGCTTAATCCTTATTTCATGGCCACATATCTTTCCGGCTAAGGAATGGGAAACCTTCATCCTGTTACATGAATTCAATTTTTGTTTTATCTGGGAGAAGCCATCTTTTTTTCAACAATGTCTTTGTCATTTGATCCAATAGCGTTTCCTAAGATAGGAACAAATTTGATAAATACTGATAGCTCTCGGATGGAGTATTCGAACTGAAAAATCCATTAGATAATGAACTACTGGTTCTAAGCCATATTTGGTGATAAATCAACAATTCGAAGTGATTTTCTTTCGTATTCTTGCTAAACCAGCGTTTATATATAGATGTAGTAAGATCTGTTTAGGTAGGGTGCTCTTATCTTTTTTTTTTTTTTGATTGGCACCGGGTGTCCGGAATAGCGTCCCGATTAATCCCGGGGGTGCAAGGCCCTCGGCAAGGAGTTTCCCGCAAGTGCATCTTGGGTAATTCAAGAGGAAAATCTCCCAGTCCGATAGCCCCTAGAGGGAGTATACCCCCAAGCCCAACGCCTTTACCACTTATCTTTAGACTTTCAAAATGTGCTCATTATGATCAGCTGTGTTGGTGTGTATTTAAGCCATGGTTTAGTGTTAATTATTAGAGAAAAAAAAAGCTATAAAAAAAATTTAGGTATTCCATAATATCGAAGATGTGGTACTCCTAACCTAACATTAAATTCCATATCATTAAACTTTCTTACATATGAACTGATTTTTAATAGGACATTCTGTGATAGGATGAGAATACCACGTGCCCATATTATGGGATTATCCAATCATTTCTCTACTTTCTGCAGGCACACTTTCCTGGACTTGGCCCTTTAATTTAATGTTTGCACTTGGAGTTGCAAAGCCTTGTTTGGAAGTTGGTTTTCGTATGCAGTGCTGCTTGACTGACCTAATCTTGTGATTTTCTATTTAGTATACAATCGCAATGTTGGGTTATGGGCCCGAAGATAAAAATGCTGTTCTGGAATTGACATACAACTACGGAGTCACTGAATATGAAAAGGGGAACGCTTATGCTCAGGTGAAAGCAAATCTTTGTCTCTGCTGCCCCCTCTTGCTGGTGGAAAATGGTTTTGCTGTGGTTTTTATGATATTGATTAATGTTATGCTTGTTATTAGTTCTGGAAAGAGAAGATAAATTAATATTACAGTACCATGTTTATTTTGTGGGACCTTGGAGACTGATTTCTTATATCATCACAGATTGCAATAGGCACAGATGATGTTTATAGAACTGCAGAAGCTGTTAAACTCGTAGGGGGAAAGATTACACGGGAACCTGGACCATTACCGGGTATCAGCACTAAGATTACTGCATGCTTGGATCCTGATGGTTGGAAGACGGTATGGCTTTTAATGAAATTATGTTGTCATGCTTTTGTCCACGACTTTGTTTTTAAACAATGTTTTAGATATATATAATTCAATTGGCTTTTTGCTGCGTTCACTGCATGTCTTACCTCTGATAGAACTGTCAAGAACAGTGCAGAACAAAATATGTAAAAATGGGTATAAGTACTTTAAAGTATCTACTTAAAAGTTTATTACTTCACATGCTAGTTTCAGTGCTTTGTAGTACCAATATTTAGTTGTTTGGCTAGTGTCAATTGTTGTTTTCCTTTCTTATTTCTATATTTTTTAACATTTGCTTATTATTCCTGTTCAATTATTAGTCGTCTATAATGAAATTGGTATCCACTGGATCTGACATGTCTCTTCGTAGAAAGAATATGAAGCTCTGAATTATTCTGTAACCTTTCTTATGTATGCTTTGTAAGACTCAATACTGAACCACAAGCAGGAGAACTTAAACCTTTAGCCTTTAGGGTGAGGTATAATTTCGAGAGAAGCCTAAGGGCTCATTTTAGTGAAGAATTGAATATTGACTTCTTTTAAGGTTATTTTAGAAATATCCCTTCAAGCATGTATTTGGTGACAATAGAAAAGTTAAAAAACTTGCTCCAGGTCATGAACAATGCAAACCGTGATGACACGTACCCATAATTGCAGACGATATTTTTGAAATGTATACTCTTTTTCTTGATTAATTTGGTACTTGGGATTTATCTGGTATGTGCAGCTCCTGTTGTTTTTATTTTTCAGTGATCGTACTTTTATGATTCATTTAGTTTATTTTGCAGGTTTTTGTAGATAATGTCGACTTTCTAAAGGAGTTGGAGTGAGTTTTAGTAACATATCATACCAAGCTTGTGATAATGAAATCGGAATCTCTGGTCAAAACGACTCGTTGAAGTGGTGAGAGAATGTATCAAATCCCATTTTGTAGATAAGATTACAATAATTTCCATGATGATGATTGTAACAGGGATCTTATCAGTTCATAGCTTTGTAGTTTGAGACCTGAGTTTACCTGTTTAATTATTTTTCTACATTAATTTCAAATGAAAAAAGTTTCCTTGCAAAGTACATGAGGTTTGATTTGGCTACCATTTCAGTCGGTGTATTACTTTCACCAAGGAAGTTTTATTGCGATACTTGAAATGTATTCAGCCTCGACAAAAGTTTTTAGTGAAGGTGTTCCACCCTTTGTGGTTTTTATGAAGCTGAGAACTGCACAACTCTCTCTGCACTGCCCTCAGGGTTTACATAAAGTCGCATTCTTTAAGTAGTCAGGTTTTATTGGAGCATAAAAATCCAAACAAACAATGTGACCAAGTTCTTATTTTTGCTTTGTTTTGTTTTGTTTTCTGGAAAAGTGAGGCATTATTTTTCATGCAAAACGCTACTCTTCCCGCTGAGAGTTACAGTTGAGACTCTTTTAGTATTATTATTTTTTACTTAAAGATAAAGTAAGTATTTTTTTTAATAATATTGTGATTAAAAAAAAAAAGATATTAAAAAGTGTTAAAAAAATACATGTAAAAAAAAAAAAAAAGCCAAAAAAAGAAAGAAAGAAAAAAATACAAACAAATAGCAAGAGCCCCCAACGGGAGCTTTCGGCGGTGGCTGTACACCCAACCTATTTTACATTGAATACATATATATTTTTAACAGTTTTTTTATTATTAATTGTACGTTTATTATCTCTAATTATATATATTTTAAGAAAATTTCTTTAGTATACATTCTTTTTAACACACCCAACACACTGTTAATGTGGAAGCATTACACATTAACTATATTAAAAAATAATTAGTCTTTTTAATTTTTTAAAATTATAATGGGTTTTTAATGTGTTTCACACCAACACAACTTTGTAGCAAAACTAATATGTTTTAAGTAATTTGGTTATTAAATAACTCAACCAATAAGAAATAGCAAAATAGGAGAGAGGAAATTAGAGAAAATAAGAAATAAAAAAGAGAGCTTGGGCTACATATAGAAATCCACCAATACAACAATTGAAGGCTTAAACCCTACCGCTCCTTCCCTTGAAGAAACCAGCGGGCAGCGGTTTCCTCTCTCTCTCTGATTGCTTGGTTGAGTAGTCAAGTACTTTCAAAGAACAAAAACGTTAAGGAAAATGCAGGAGAGGAAAGAGAAGGAGGAGGCGAAGCTCGAAGGGAAAGCAGCAGCTGCAGAAGACGAAGTGAAGCAGCCCAGGAAGAGAAAACGCAACGAAGTTTTTCCTTTCGGAAATTACAGAAGCTACTACGGATATCGTGTATTTTTCTTCCTCTTTATTCGTTTTTCCTTCTCAACATGATAGATAAATAAATAATTGGTCCCTGTACTTGCGAAGATATATTTTTTCTTTTTTATTTTTTAAAAAGGGAGGCTTTCGGTTTCTGGAATCTCTGAAAACTTATGACACGGTAATCGACCTTTTGTTTCGTATTTTACCATTAAATTTCTCGCTATTCAGACGTGGGGTTAATGTTTCTGTTCGGTTCTTGAGGGACTGGTATAAATAACAAGAGTGGCCAACTGGTGTTACTATTTGGGTGTGCAATTGTTGCCATTTTGCATAGGAAACCTGATGAAATTCTATAATTCTTTTGAGTTTAGGAGCAATCGTATTGATAGCTCAAACATTGTCCTCTTTTTGTAGCTATATTAATGTTGATTTTGAGCATATGGCTTGATTTGTCAATATTGTGCGCATGATGTATGATGGCCCTGTTTGAAATACTTGGAATCGATTGGTTTATCAACATTTTGGAATTTTGGGTATTAGTTTAGCTTTTGCTCTTTCTCTGGAATAGTTGAGAGCGGTATTATCAATCCCATTTTCTAAGGCTAAACTTTATTGCGATTTTCCAGATAGGTAGGGACTTGGAGGAAGATCCTCGATTAAAGGTTTTGAAGAAGGAATGGTTTGAAGACAAGGATTGTCTTGATATTGGCTGCAATAGTGGGATAATTACCATTCTAATTGGTAAATCTATTTATAATTATTGCATACATGTATTCTAATTGGCTGCAATTCTTTGTTGGTTGCTTTTGTCCTCAAATGAAATTGTTTGGTTATAGTTCGGTGTTTATCTATAACATTTTTCAAACTGGTTTCAAGGGTTCTAAGTGGAGAAGTATGTATGTGCTAATAAAGACACGAGTATGGTGCTGTGCTGCTAATGTTATGGAAATAAAAAAAATGGTAATAGAAATTAGGAGAATGGTGTTGTCCTGACTTCTTTGGCATACTTTAACGAGACTCTGAAATTAGCATTTGATAAATGATGAGTTTAAAGGCATATAATACAACCTGTAACTTAATGCTATTTCTTGCAACTTAAAAATATTTTGTAAGCCCTAAATGTCTTCTGAGCTTCTTTCTTACCATGCTTCTGTCTTGGCGGGTATTGAGACATCACATGGCAATCAAATACAAAACAAAGCAAAAAGAAGGCAAAGCTTCAGACAAACACAACATTTATTGCATTTCAGGAGTAACTGTCAATCTAGATTTTGGTGTCAGTGGAGTTACTCCTACTCCTTTAATTGTTGGTTTGTATCTTTTTTCGAGGGGGGTTTGCTTTGTGTGTTTGTGTGGTACTGTTTGCGCACTGCACATGTGAGGTGTGTAATTGCAGGTTTTGCCATGTGTTTAATTACACTGATATTAATTATAATGTCTTTCATACAGCTAAAAAGTTTTGCTGCCGGAGCATTCTTGGACTTGACATTGATTCTAGTAAGATTCTATATACCTTAATCTCCTGTTGCACAAAAGCTTTTAATGAATTGAATTGATTTACTTCGTTCTGTGCTTCTGTTTCTTTACATTTTCAGCCTGTTGGGAAAAATTGAAGAAGGAAATATTATTTATATGCTTGAAGTTGCTTATAAAAAAAATTTATATGTTTGAAATTAAAAACGCAGTGATCCATTTTAATATCTAGTAATGCGTTTTAGCATTTTTAGCATTATTTACTTATAAAAATAAAAGCATTTTAGCATTATTAGATAGTGCGTCTTAACGTTATTTGCTCAAAAAAATTTACATGAACTGTTCAACATTCAACTAATGATGTAATTTAGCATTTTATCGTTGAGTTATAAAAAACCTTTGGCATACACATATACATACATGGCTTTACCAGCATGCGACAAATGGTGTACTCAAGCTGAAAGTTTTCAGTGTTGAAATTGACTGACATCAGGGATTGTGTTTAATGTAAACTCAATGCGTCACAGATCGAATAGAGGATGCATACTGGAATCTCAAAAAATTTGTGAAAATGAAACGTACTCAGAAGACAAATGCAAAGGCTTCAAAATTGGAGGTTTCGGGGAGTGCAAATGGTTCAGAGCAGAGTGTTACAGCATCCCCCAATGAAGTGACAGAAGAAATTTCAAGGGATACACCTTCCATGGGAAGAGATCTGTTTGAAATAGTCTCTTTCCAAAAAGAAAATTTTGTTCATAGTTGGTGTCCACCAGAAAAGCACTATGATACAATCCTTTGGTAAGCTTTTTCTCGGCTATATTATGTAGATGGAAAAAAAGGAATACAATGCGGTAATCTTACTTTCATGACTAGGTTGTAACGCCTCAATGGAGGACCCAAACCACATGGTCTATGCTCCAAAATGACTAGTCAATGATATAATTGGAGCCTCATTAGAACATTATAAAGAGCAAGAACTTCTCATTCTCAAGCAATGTGAGATCCCATACACCACCTGTCCTTATCCGTATTATATGGGGGTATCATAATCTACCCCATTAAATTCTCAACGTCCTCGTTAGGCCTATTTGCTGTAGGTGGCACGGTTTAAGTTCCACATTTTTGGTTGGGAAGGCTCTGATAGCATTTATAACTCCCTAATGGAAGACCCAAATCACATAGCCTATACTCCAAAAGGACTAGTCAATGATATAATTGGAATCCCATTCAAACATTATGAAAAGCAAGAACTTCTCATTCTCAAGTAATGTTACTCTTCATAATGTGGGATCCCATACACCACCTACCTTTATCCTTATCATATGGGGTATCATGTAGGCAATTTCTTACAAAAGCTTCAATGGCACACAAACTTCCCGCTTAAAATTTTCAATATAGAAGAAACATAGAGAAAAAGTCACTGGAAAAAAATTGATGCAGCTCTGACTAAAAACTTTTGGTAATATGATTTGTGTTACTTTTACACACCCCTCTTCCTTCTATTTGCTTCTCTCCCAATCATTTGGCAGTGATGTATCTGCCTCAATATGCCATGTAACATTTTGAAAAGTTCCTGTTTTGGCTAAACATATTCATGAGTTGTTCAAGTGTAGCTACATTTTTTTTTTAATTTTTTATTTCATATTATTTTTTTTCTAAACTCTTTGGGCCTATTTTAATCCATAAACCTATCCTAAAGACTGAAAACTGAACACAAGACAGGAATAATTATCTCGTTAGTAGTTCAAGCTGTCTTTTATTCAAGAAAAAGAAGGGGGTGGGCTGGTGGGGGATGGTAAACACGGTAAAACTTTTTAGTGCTATTATAAGCTCTCATTTTTTGTTCATGTTTTTGTTTAACCTTAATGTCTACTTGTTTGGTGAAATGCTTTTGCCCTGCATTGCAGTTTGAGTGTGACAAAATGGATTCATCTTAATTGGGGTGATGAAGGATTGATTACATTATTTTCAAAGATTTGGAGATTGCTTCATCCGGTAATTGTTATTTATATTGCCTAATTATGCTCATTTTATTTCTTTGAATTATTGATGGGGCTTTATCTGAGGGTATTTCTGCTTTTATGGTACTTCCACCTTGTCATGTAAGGTCTATTGAACCATCTATTCAGAAAATGTTCTTTTCTTAAGCAGGGTGGCATTCTTGTATTGGAACCTCAACCTTGGAAGTCGTATGTAAGCAACTGTCAAGTTTCTGAGGTAACAGTTATTTTGCACTAATGTTATTTGCTGATAGCTTACTCTACACAGTATACATGACAACTAGTTAGCTATCATTTTCGAGTAGTTCAATCAGGAAAGGATGATGCTAACCCTTCTTTTGCATAAGTCCTATACAATATTTACGACGAGGAAGTGTGGTAGGAGCTGTATATCACAGGATCCTTGCACCTCTCATGAAGTATTAGGTCTCTTTAGGATGCTGTTGAACATTGGAAGCAATCCCAGTCCCGGTTGTAATGAAAATGAGCATACCCAAGCCTGTTTATCCACAATACGGGGAGAGGGCTCTGGTTATTTACTGATTCTTTTTGCCATGTCCTTCTGTTAAAGAAAAAGAATATTTTTTGCTTGACTTTGACCTTGGTTCTCCTGTATTGAAAACGGGCCCGTTTGGATCTCAAACTCATCTCATTTAATCATTACAACTTTCTTAAATTATAACACAAAATATAATAAACAATTAAATTTGTTCAAATTTTAAAATAATAATAATATTAAAAAATAATATTATAACAATATTTTATTCAACTTTTAACTTTCATCTCAATTCAACTCAACTCAGCTCAACATCCAAACGTGGCCTTAAAATTGGTGTATAACCATAACTGTTTAAGTTTCCCATTAAATCTTAAACCTTAAATTGTTGCTCAATTAAATCAGCTGACAGTCTAAGACATTGTTTTCTTCTCATTTTGCAGACAACGGCAATCAATTTTAAGAATATTATTTTACGTCCAGAACATTTTCAGGAAATACTTCTGGATAAGGTATGTTAGTTGATCTATTCTAGCACTGGTACAGAAGCTCGAAGTCCAATAAATGGAAGATGGTTATAGGCACTTGCTTTATTTGTTGTTTATATCCTCAGATAATTTGATGTTTAACTATTTTTTTTAGCTCTGGCTTTTTTTATAAGTAAGGTCTGATATTCAACAAAATTGCTTAAAAAACAAATTTAACATAACTGCAGATTGGATTTAGAAAGGTAGAAGACATAACTTCCAGCTTATCAGGCAGCAAAACTGGATTTAACAGATCGATCTGGTTGTTCTACAAATGACTCATCAGATATTTGGTTTGACGATGCGTGTTCGTGTGGCTTGCTTCAGAAAGTTACCCTCAACTGTGCACTCTTTATGGGATGGGATTAGCCTCGCTTTTGATCTTAGACTTCAGAAAGCAATAATCAGAACGGAAGATATATGAGATCCATTTTGTTTCGTGCATAGACCTTTAACGATTTTTTTTTTTTTTTTGTCCCGTTAGGTGAAATCATGACAGGCAAAGTAACAGAATAGGTTTGACCCGAGTCTGTAATTGCACGTACAGACATACATGTTATGCTGTAGATTCTCACTGATTAAATGAAATCATACCCTTTTTGTTTGTTATGTGCTATATATATATATATATATATATATTTTTTTTTTCATTTTCATTTTTTTTTTTTTGTAAATGGTCAATATCTTCTGATGCCAATCTATTATCTCTAACCGAAATGAGGACTTGAGGTTTTGTTAAGGCAATGTCAAAGTATTTCACTCTAACAAGCTTTATTTTCCATCAAAATGGAGCTTTCGGTTGTTCGAATCATATGATCAGATCAATAAACTTACCAGCCTAAATCTTTAGTATCTGCCTTTGTAATTAATGAGGTTTGGGTTTAGTTTGGTCAATGATTTAGGAACTTACATGCTTCTGGTTCCTTCTGTGTCTGTACCGGGGTGAATGCTTGGGCTCAGCTCACTTTCAGATCGAACTGCCCATGGTCTTGTTTAACCGATCCAAATTGGGTGAGGCAGCACGGGTGCCACCTCCCCTGGTTGACACTGGCTAATTCACCAGTCAATGTCCTCTTGTTCCGATCTTCACCTGTTTAAACTCAATTTGTTTCAGTCAGTGTAGTTAGGTTAGTGAGCTGTCACGAAGTTTATTGGTGTAACAAAGACATGAGATCAAATCCTGCCTTTTGATTAGATATTCTGGAAAGTTGTTTGATTTGGATAAGAATAATGTTATGAGGTTCAATTTATGTATCATTTTTTCTTCTTAAGTTTGGTGAAGAACTTTGAATATTCAAATACTCGGGAGATTTAGGTCATGTTTGGATAATAAAATGAGTTGAGAATTATGTGAATATTAGTGAAATAGTTAGAGTTAAGATACTCTATTGGATTTAGAGAAAGGGGGGAGATCTAGAGAAATTTTAATAAAAATATTATAAGGTTAAAAAATTTTTGAATATTATTTTTATTTTGAAATTTGAGAAAGTTGTATTGACTTTTGTATTTTGTTTGAAAGTTTGGTAAAATTGTAATAATCAGATGAAAACGTTGAAGATTTGAAATTAAAAAGTGTTTTACATTTAAGTGATGTTTAAAAATGAAATTATGAAAAATTTTAAGATATAAGATCTCACTTCCCAAACATGAACTAGTCAAACTTTTCCAAAATTAGTCGGCATATTCTCTATTGGGAGATTTATATTATTACGCTAAATGACCTTCAAGTTGGTTGATTGTAAATTGTAATCACTATTTTCCAAGTCACGAGGTTGTGAGAGTCTTCATTATAGATTTTTTCAATTCATTTTTATATGTTTGTGTTTTATATTTTAATTTTAATTTTTTTAATAAGTCATGTGACACAACACATCATGAGGACTTAATGATGATATAAAATAGGGGACATAGTAGCATTTTACCTAATTTATTGTCAATCAGATCGTCAATAATGGGTTGCATTGGAAGTCTAGCAGAATTTAGATCTGATGAACTTCAGGAGCATAGCGAGAGAGATAAACATATAATATGAAACATATGAATAGTTATAATAGCTATCCAAATGAATTTCTTAGCCAGATTAAATGCTCAATATATATTAATGTAGGATTCAGCCTTTGACCTAAATTATCGCATGCCTTTCACTAACTCGTCTTATCCTCATGATTTTTAACGGATTAGATATATATATATATATATATATATATATATGTATGTCATTTAAGGAATGTAACGTTTCTCATTTATTTGAAAAACCAATTCCCAACCTATTTACATTTGGGAGGTCAGACAAAAGACGATCTTAGAATACAACACATGAACAATAGCTGCAAAAGACAACTTTGAGCATCCACATTGGCTTTACCAAAACTATCTTCAAAATTTGATGAAAAGTCTATATTTTTCATAAATTCAAAACCTTCCTATCCATTACTCCACATTGGATTCGCCATTAGATTTATCAAAATAATAATAATATAATATTATTTTTTAATAATAATATTTTTAATTTTTTTTTTCATATTTTGTAATTACACTAATCATATGTACATTAATAATTTAATTTGATACTTAAATTATTATTTCTCAACTAATTTTTTTCCTCAACCTGCTGTTCCATACATTCATGCAAATATCACTTAAATAAATATGCTCATGTATGTATATATTAAAACCAGGTATGCTCAACTAGTTTCTTATAACAAAAACCTTGTCTTATAGGAGATTTCTCATGTTGGTCTGCACAGGCAAGCAATGCTATATTCACAAAATAAATAACAAGTCACTGCCATTCACAAAATACAATTCCAAGCATTCAGCCTATGATCATTCCTTAACAATCCAACATTCAGATTTATCAATACAAGTTGCTGTCATTCAAAAAATAAATAACAAGTTGCTGCCATTCACAAAATACAATTCTAAGCATCAGCCCATGATCATTTCATAACAATCCAACATTCAGCCCACAATTAACCCCTGCTGCATGTTGTTGCACCTAAACACCTACTTTTTTTTTTTCTTGTTACAAGAATATTGTATGAGGAAGTCTAATGTGTAACCAGAGCATGCATGAAATAAAACAACCATATACAAGCACATATATAATATTAAGTATTACTGGTACCCCAAAAGATTTTTCAACCATTCACAATTCCATAATATAAGCACTATTCTGATCAATCAATAATATGTAGGTACCCAACAGATTTCTGCCATTCAAAGTAAATACAAGCACTTTCTAACAAATTCATAAATCCATTGAATAACACAAGTTTAAACTCAAGTCATAAATCTAGTGAATAACAAATTCATAAATTCAGCCTTAATAAATGACACAAGTTATATATCAGCCCACAAAAGGTTGCTTCCATTTAGATTTTCCAACCACAAAGAGATCCAAAATACAAGTAGCATAAATAGTCCACAAACACTTCCAAAATACAAGCAACTTTACAAATTTTCTAACTAACAAACACTTCCAAAATACAAGCTACCATTTAGATTTTCCAACTAAAAAACATTTCCAAAATACAAGCTACCATTCAGATTTTCCAATCACAAAACACTTCCAAAATACAAGCTACCATTCATATTTTCCAACCACAAATAGTTCCAAAGAATTCCATTCAATAATAAAAAAGTTTTCCATTAGTGGCTGCCCAACCGCATGCTTTATAAGGAAGTCTTGTGGCTAGGCAGCCACTAGAAGCTGGAAATTTGAATTCATTCGGATGTACCATTTGAATTACTCATGGACTCATCAAAAATTTTCCTCTGAACTTTATGGAAGTAGGCTTGCTGCATGGCATTCATACCAGAAAGATCATTTCTCATCATCTCAGCCTCGAGCTTTCTTTTATCAAGTTCCAGTTGTGCACCTCTATCGCGATCTCTCTTCGTCTGCCATTCTCTTCTCTTTGCCATGAACAATCATCTATCCTCGGTCATTGCTCCTAATGCCACGTTGAACTCAGCATCAGATGATTCTTGGGCCTTCTGCTTCCTCAAGTTTTCCTTTTCAGCTTTTTTGCTAGCAGGCCTTTCAATGTTCTCCTCCACAACATTATCCAAAACTTCACTTGACTGCTTATTGGAAGGAAGTTTATCGTGTGGCTTTCTCATCGTATTCAGCGTAATCATGTGTTGATGTCATTTGTGTTGGTGGCTCAAAAGATTCCAAGAATGCTCCAATGTGAAGTTCCCTCGCTACATCTCTTTGTACAATATTTTTGCATTTTCAATTTGAAAAAAAGTTTAAAGAATATTGTCAAAGAATAAATCTTACATAAATAATCCACATTATTAAAGGAAAATGGTACTTACCTTATCTTGTTCGGTCGCACCACTCGGGTGCAATGACTCTACTTGCGCTAGATATGCACAAAACTTATTTGTGCATTTCTGGATCATGGACCAACGATTGATCAATGACCTACCGAACGTTTCACAGTATGTGGTTTTTTATATCCGTGATAAAAATCAGAAATCCTCTCCCACATTTGAGTACTGGATTTCTGATCAGTTCTTCGAATGGCATCAATACTACTGTTGAGCCAACCAGAGACAAGTACATTATCCTCCTCTACAGTGAAAGAAGCACTTCTTTGAATTTTTTTTGCTGGAGGCCTCTTCTTACCATGAAGGGGGTTGCTTCGACCACAACATTAGAATGTTGTGTGAATGTTGGAGTGGTAATAGGACGTTCTCCTTCACTTTGTAAGAGAGTGGTGAAGAATGGGTCCTCCTCCAACAGATTGTCCATCCTTTAAGAATTGTAATTATTAAGTTGTTAGACAAAACAGCACATACAATGCAGTACAATAAACAAGGCAATACAATTCAACTTTTAATATCAACATATATAGCAGGTTGTGTATGATTTTATTTATAAATCCAATTCACAAAATTTCTTCATGTAGAAGGAAGAGAGTTGCTGCCACAGAGGAAGAAAACAATTCTTTCTACAGTTCTGATGCAACTCAAGATAAATAGATGACTAGAATTGAAAAAAAACAGAACAAAGACACAAAAAAATATAAAAAAATAGAACACAAATTGTATTTAAGACCAACTTTTCTCAGGATAAATAGATGACTGCAATTGAAAAAAAAAAACAGAACAAAGACACAAAAACAGTATAAAAAAATAGTACACAGATTGTATTTAAGGCCTATCAACTCAGGATAAATAGATGACTGCAGTTGAAAAAAAACAGAATAAAGACACAAAAATAGTATAAAAAAAAGAACACAGATACCTTTAAGGCCTATCATTAAAAGGAAAAAAGGGCCTAAATCCAAGCTACTGCTTACTTGCCTAGGCTGGTGCTTCATTAACTGGACAATAAACCTTATTAAGGTCGTGTTAAACTTGCCTAGATAAGGCACTATCCATGATGACTTTGCAAGGGAAAAAAGGAAATATCATATGTTGTGTTTATGCTATCAACTCAGGATAAATAGATCACTGCAGTTGAAAAAAAACAGAATAAAGACACAAAAATAGTATAAAAAAAAGAACACAGATACCTTTAAGGCCTATCATGAAAAGGAAAAAAGGGCCTAAATCCAAGCTACTGCTTACTTGCCTAGGCTGGTGCTTCATTAACTGGACAATAAACCTTATTAAGGTCGTGTTAAACTTGCCTAGATAAGGTACTATCCATGATGACTTTGCAAGGGAAAAAAGGAAATATCATATGTTGTGTTTATGCTATGTAGGGGCTCTACTAAATTCTTTGGGAACTATTGCATTGGGCGCTCCTGTTCGCACTCAGTATGTGATTAAGGGTTGAAGTAGACTTTTTTTTTTTTTTTTTTTTTTTATCAAAATACTTTTGAGAATTTAAGTTACTTTTCCATAAAAGAAATTTTGAAAATAGAAGTTTCATCTTAGGTTGGATGGAATGGTTTCACACACTTATGTCTCTTTCTGAAACAATACTTTTCTTTCCCATAATCATCACCATCTGGTAAAATCCACCATTCTCTTTTTTGGAATATTTTTTTTATGTTCCAAACTTCTAATGAAAACACAATGAAAGCCCACTGTATTGGATATTCAGCTAGAATTATTATGAAATTCAAAGATAAGTTGTGACTGTTCAACCCCAACTGTGAGTTATGTTTTCAGTACTTTGAAGACTAAATTTATCTAAATGATCCTTCTATCAAACCTATTTCAAATTTGATAACCTATGGACTCTTCTTCTTTAGTTGGTTGTTATGGATATTTAGTTATATTGCATGATATGTGTTGATTTTGTACCACTCTTGTTGGACACAAATACTTTTTAACGACCATTAATTGGTCTCTGATGATGTCATTGTTCACTGTAAGTATGAAATATGCTTCCCTACTGTTTAAAGCTCAAAATATGTAACCTTGTTGTGTTCTTTTCATGGAAGGATTGGGAGGATAAGTGGTCACTATATTCAATCCTAACACTGCTCCATGAACACAGAGTCATAGACTATGAAAACTAAAAATTGATGATACCAACCAATAGATGCAAAATAGCATGATACCAACCAATAGACAGCAGACCACAAACGAATTAAGATGAAACACAGAATATTCACAAGAATTCCAACCACAACCATGAACATTGGGATTGCTTGGAACACAAATAGATGCAAAATAGCAATATACCAACCAAAGAAACGAGTCCATATAACAATCAACATATAAATTATCTCACACAACCACTAAAATCTACAAATATGCCAACAATACATTACGGATCCAAAAAATATAATACTAGAATCAGTGTGGTTGCTTGAGTTGAAGGCAAGACTGAGTGCACCTTAGAAAATCAACAAACAAATAAAAATAAATAAAACCAAAGTTAGTCCTATGCAAAACTCCTTCCATAAATTTTTCCTAGCAAAAAACCGAGAGCAAAAACCTTAATCGGGGCTGACCATAATTCCAAAATTGAAATAGGGTTGTAGGAGAAAAAAATCCAACGTACCTGAAATTTGACCCAACACGCAAATATGATTTGAGCCAACCTAGACAAAAGCTAAGAATGATTCTGCGTGAAGAATCGAAGGAAGGAAGAGTCAGTGCAGAGCTTGAAATAGAGAGAAAGAGAGAAATGGGGAGAGAAAACATATGAGGTGCCTTTGGAGAAGAAGCTCGTGCGAAAATTTGATTCCAGACACCAGTGTTTTCTGATGAAATGGGTTTCTGCGTGAAGAATCCAAGAGTAATTTTTCAATGCAAATAGAAAAATGAAAAAGAGAGAAAGGGGGAGAGAAAATACGGGGAGGAAAAATGAGAGAGGGAAACATAAAAGTAGAGCTGTTGGCAATTAAAATGTAATAAAATAACCGGTTGATGAGTGTATAGTAGCCCTTCAAATTTGAAGGAAAACTAAGAAACACTATAGCTCAAAACTCTCCATTGATACGTTTGACTAATCCAATGTAGCTCTGATTTACCAATATTCATCATTTTATGTATTTGGTTTGGCTTTTGATGAAACCAATGCCAATGCTCTTAGAGCACCCAAAGCTATGCTAGCTTTAACCATACACATAAGAGATAAATCTGCATGTTCTTTGATCATTGTTGAGGGTGGCTTGATTTCTATTGAAAAAACACCACTCCAAGCTCTTCGCTCCAGCCAAGTACTTGGCGCTCGAGTGAAGCATCAAACAGTTTGTTGGATCGACAGTTAGCTCGAGCGGGACCCTTGCAGATTGTTTACTTGACTCTCATTCGACAGTTAGCTCAAGTGAGATCCAGGCAAAGAGTTCGCTTGACCCTCAACTTGAGCAAGTTCTAGCCCTAATGTTTGCTCAAGCGAAATGTCGAGCAAGGCTTGAGCGAATGTTTGTAATTAGGGCTTTCGCATAGTTTCAATACATATATATATATATATATATGCGCTTAATTACATTGTATTTGACTTTTGAGTAGCTAAATACAGAGAGAGAGAGAGAGAGAGAGAGAGAGAGAGAGAGAGAGAGAGAGAGAGAGAGAGAGAGAGAGAGAGAGGTCCTTTTATGAGATTCCTAAGATTTTATTAATTGGGTGTATTGGGACTTTGGAATTGAGGATTTTGTGATTGAGCTCTTGTACTCCACCTTTATTTGATAGTGAATTAATTGAGACCAACCCCACTAGTGGATGTAAACTTACTCTAAACTGAACCACTTCAATATTGGTATTCTGTGTGTGTAATTGTCGTTATTTTCTTTTGTTTGCTTCCGCTTTTATATATCAAATTAAACATTGATAACCAGTTAATCCCAACAAACTACCATCACAACTTTCTACTCAAAGCCTCAAACCGACCATTTGAGCGAATTCAAGCCTATCAAGTTCATGGATGAGAGAGCTAACTCTATGGTATTAGAGCCAGTGATCAGTATTATTAGAGTTAAGCAGTCTATCACACTTGGTGACGATGATGAAGATGATCTTGAACTAAAGTCTAATGCCGATTACGAGTGTGGATGGATGAATTGGTAGGTGTGGAGGGAACAAGGATCTAATAATGCTAGAGTTGTTGGCCACGATGGTAGGAGTTGACATGACTAGTATAGAACCTGCAGTTTAGGTGGTTCTAGATGAAGTTGTGAGAGTTCTAAAGTATTTAGAGAAAAGGAAGGGTTATCAACATCTATATATTGTGATGAATTAGGTTTTGGCCTTCTTCTTGATTTGCTCATGTATAAGTTCGTATAGACGAAGGTGGTGTTTAATTTTAAGATACTTGATCTTTAATGTTGCTTGGACTTATATATATATACACACACACACTAGGCTAGGAGCACATGCAAAACAGGCTTGCTTAGTTGGGTTAAATAGGTTTTTTTTTTTTTTACAAAAATAACGTAGTTTTTCTAAAAAAAAACTTGATTAATAAATAATTTAATGCATAGAGACAAAAAAGTAAATTTTAGCAAATATTTATGAATAATGATAGGTTGGTAAGTGTAATAATTATATATTTAGATACATTAGAAAACAAAAAATTTAGTTCAAAATTAAAGTCAATATACATTAGAATAACATAGACAAATAAAAATAGTATCATTGCCATCACAATAAATACTACCTCCATACTCAAAGAACATGTAAGATTTGAGATTTTTTTGGGATGTTGGATGATAAATCCAAATCATGTGTTTTGATATAATTTTTTTTAATTTCGACATATTTGAACAGATCTTGTTCAAATCCGAGTGTTTTTCTTTGTGGGAGGTTTTTTTTTTTTCATTTTGTAGTTGTTGTTTTTATTGCCTTTTTTTTTTTCCCTACAGATCAGAACATTTATACTCAGATTAAGATTTGAGTGTTTTAAGAAAACGTGTGAGAGGGTAGGTAGAGAGGTAGACATCGAAAAGTGAGAGATAGGTTTGAGATGAGAGGAGAGAGGAAATTAGGAATGAAAGAGAGAGGTAGAAAAAGACAATTGTATCCCTAAAACAAGAAAGTAATGAACTTAATGGACTTAACGAAAAACAAGAAAAGTTACTGTAGTAATTAAATTGCCACTTATTATAATAGAATAGATGTATAGATCCGTGCTACACCCATCGTGGGTGTAGCATGAGAATGACTCTCGTGGAGAGCAAATGCTATTTTATGTATTTATTTTGATTCATTTTTTTATAGCTTTAAATAATTTTTTTTTAAAAAATAAAATCACTATATCATTAAAAAAATATTTCCTTAATCATTAAGTAAAAAAATTATTATTATTATTATTACTTTTTATTATTATTAGGATCTCAAGATGGATCCCTAGGTGGGAGTATCATTTCTTATATATATTTCGCATGTAAGGCTAGCCCTTTTTTTTTGAAAGAGGCAAAAGCTCCATTTTTATTAAAAACCGCACTCACCTGGAGGAAAGTCACAAATACAAAAACTAGCACCTAATGTAGGCTAGCTTATTCATGATGTCTAGCTTCTATTCTTTTTTGTAATCATGTAGGCTAGCCTACTCATGATATCTTCTATTATTCTTAGGTCTAGATCTCCTAATTCTTTTTTGAGCAATGCTAGGGATCCTGTTGGGGGATCCTGCTACCCAGTCCTGTTAGTGTATTTTCTCTTTTTATTTTTTTAATAATTTTAAATATTTAAAAAAATTCACAATATTATTAAACAACACTTTCTTAATCACTATGTAAAAAAAAAAAAAAAACTAAAAAAAGAAAAATTGGAGCAGGAGCTCCAAGCGAGATCCCTAATGTTTTCCTTTTATTTTTGAAAAAAAAAATACTGATATTAATGTCCCAATCTATATCAGTGTTAATGGTTTCTTAATGTCCCTAATGCCACCACCACCATCCCTAATGGTTTCTTTATTAATAAATTCTCTATTAATAAAGAAACCTTTATCTATATATTTTTTGAGCTTGTTCAAGATCATGGACGGATCGTTCTTTTATAGGATGGTGGTGGCCGCAAGAGAAGTCATGTACTTCTGCCTACGTATTTGGGAGAGTGATCATTGTCTTCCAAGATATAATTAGTAAATGTGTCTTTTGAATCATTCAAAGAAAAGAGGTCCAAGTAGCCATATATCTTGAAATTTGACTTCCCCATCAGTTATATGCAAGGCCAGTTCTAAAATCAATATTTTTTTCCCTCCAAATCATCAATTTAAGTTATTTTTTCTTTTATGGTAATCTTTCACCGTCACTTTTAGATATGATCCTCGTCCCGCTTTGGATCGATCATATTTTAGGCGAGATTCTTATTCTATTATGTGTTTTAATTTTAGGCAATAATTGAGATTTTTCCTTGTTGAAAAAAAATTCTCAAAATCTGGATCTTCCTAGCTATTTGAATCCGATTGTGGATTTTATAATCAGTTTTTGACTTTTATGAATAAACTCTATTCTCAAAATTTTCCCTGTTGCGTATTTTCTCGATCTTTAGTTTCTATTAATTAACTAGTCATTAAAGTAATCATTATTTTTTCCGTCGTCATTGTCTTATTTCGTGAGCTAGTAGAAACAAACATGAAGTTTATTTCGACAAAGTCTAAAAACAAACAGGCCGTGTCCATTGACATGTCAATATACAGCTTGTATATATTACTAGAACTCTTTTTCTCTTTTTAAAAAAAATCAATGAATAGTATACAAGTTTCTCCAAAAAATTCACGAATTGTATTGATATTGGCAGTTCCCACTCCCAAAAACTTAAAAGAACATCCAACCGATCATGCTTGTTCAAAAGGACCCACATTTCTGATCACCATGTTCTAACATGCATGCACGTTGAGATCGAAGACATATCCATCGAGGAGGGCTCACGGGAATTAGGATCACAGAGACAAGGAAGTTAATATAAAGGGAAAAAAGCCTTGAAAATCACGGCTTTAATTACTTGATTTGCACCCACATCCCCATGCTTGGCACTCCCCGATAAACCACGTACAGCAAGTAGTATCCAGGAGGAGCAATAACACTCGTCGGTGGCGCCATGACGTCGATTTTATAGGCGCCCTGGAAAGCCCTGTCCACATCAAGCTTGGCCAGCTCAAGCAGTCTTTGACCCATGGAGTATCCGTGCGTTGTAAATGGCGGTGCGTACATGGTCACCTTGATGTCTTTCTTTGCCACAAGCATTTTATTAACACTGAATTGCACCGAGAAGGTTTGTCCGTACGTTAGAGAGTTCTCCGACGCCTGGACCAAGAGCTCCGGCCGGTGTTCAGCCAACGCGGGGTCCAAATAAGGCGGCGAGAACTTCTCTATCCTCATCTCGGTGGGGTACTTGGCCTTGAAGTTATACCCTGCATTGGGATTGCTACCTCCTACAAGAATTCTGCCATCGGGAAGTACCGCCGACGCAGAATGGTACATTCGGGGAATCGTGCTAGGTTCAAGCTCCTTAAACCTTTGGTCTGCCGGCTCATCGGGGCTGTAAAGCACCGGAGTAAGATTCGGATCGTCAGCGGAGTACCAAGCCGCCGTACCTTTCTTTGCACCGTTGAGGATCAGGAGGTCTCCGTTGGGGAGATTCAACATGTCGCCCATGACACGTGCCGAAGGCATGTTTTCTTTCTCCCACGTAGCTCCAGGGTTTGTGATTTCAAGCCTGTTACAGTCTTCAAGAGCAGGCAAGAAAGTTCCCTTCTGGGCTAAACCGTAGGCAGCGGGCTTGGCGCCGCCACAAACAATAACCTCCACCGGAATGACCTCATCATTGTTAGCTTCGAGTTTTATAGGGAGAAGAGCAGACATTCCCGACGACGGGTAGTTGCGGGCGCCGCCGTCCAAGACTGGGAACTCTTTGATGATGGTATTGGTCTTAGGGTTTAGGAGAACGGAGCGATTGTTGGCGAAGATGAAGACGTTGCCGTCCGTGGAGAGGTGGACGAAAGGGTAAAGATTATTCTCGTCCAAATCAGAGGTTTCGTCCAGAAAGGGAAACTTGATGGATTTTTGGTTAGAAGCTCCTTCCTGTGGAACGTACTCGTAGCTGTAAGACCTCCGGCCTCCAACCAGAATGAAGTCGCCATTGGCTAGCGTTGCTTGTGTCGCATACCTTAAGGCGCAAGCACAACAAAGTTTAGGCGACGACTGTAAATACTGATTCCAGAGAATTTTATAATAATAATAATTATAAATCTACAAATTGTCGCTATTTTTGGTAATATTGTAAAAATGTTATAAATTTACTTTTATAAAAAGAAAACACTATAAGCACAAAAAGATCCCACAAAGAGATCCACACATTGATGTGACATACTGATAATGTATTATGCGCATGCACATGTCCTTTCCCCCTATCTCCCCGTGCCTTTCCACTCCCCTCCTCTCCTGTGCCTCTCTCTTCCCCCTCCTTGTACTAACCATGGTGGTCTGGGGCCACTTCAGGGTGGACAGAAGCCGTGGGTGGTCCAAGCGGCACTGTCCAGTGGCCAAGGTGGTCACAATGTGGCTAGGGTGGTTGCAGCACGGGTCGTGGAGTGAAGAGGCACGGGGTGGTCGTGGTGTGGCTAGGGCGGTCGCAGCATGCATGGTTGACGGGCGTTGTCTGTTGTCTAGGGTGGTCAGCGGTCTAGTGGCCAGGGTGGTTGGGAACCGCCAGCGCAGGGAAGGGAGAGGGAGAGCGGAGGGGAAACACACCAAGAAAAGAAAAAGAAAAAGATGACACGCATCACACTGATAGTGTACCACATCAACATGTGGGATCCTTTTATAGGATTCTTTTGTGTCTAGCATTCCTCTTTATAAAATTAGATCTACGTACCCTAATATTACATTTTCTCGAATACTTTTAACCTAAAGCTTTTATATATATATACACACGCATATATAGACTTACCATCTTGCCTCTGCCAGTGCAGTTGGGTATTCTTTCCAATCGCAGTTCTCACATGTGCGCATATATCTCACAGCTCTTGTTCCCTGCAACCAACCTCCAGTGCTAACCAAGGTCCCATCGGCTGCCAGGCCTCCTGATGAGCACCACGGATCCCACTGAATCTGCAGTTTTACGATTAATTTAATCACCTCAGACCATACCAAAACGAAAGAACACACCAAAAGAGAAAAAGAAAAAGAAAGTATTATAAGTTTGGTAAAAATGAAACATGTGGAACTGGGAAATGAACCTTGAGTAGTCTTAGTTTTGCTGTATCAATATCAAATTCCACTGCATGACACCAACAATCCTGATTCAGCATTCCTGTTTTTTCATCCTTATAGGGAAAGCATTGTCCGTTTGGCAACTTCGTTGTTGACATGTGAAATGCAGTAGCATCGAACATTATAATCTTATTGTTGGGAAGTAAGTTTATGTGCATGGCGTTGGCGCCGGAGTCCTTAGAAACCAGTTCCCACAAACCTTTGTAGTCTGTCTGGTAGGCATGGTCTTCCACCGGAGAATCGAACCGAGGAAGACCAAAGTGAGCGGATTCTCCAGTTAAAGGATTTGGGATTGTGATGCCATCATGCTTTTCCTCGTTATCCTTTTCTTTAAAATGATGAAATCCTCCTGTAAACACCTGTTGTGGGAGGAGAAATTGCGAGTTATACTGGGATGTAACAAGCAAGAGAGATAGCATAAAGAGGATTGAATTTGAGGCTGCCGCCATTGAGGATCAAAATGTCTTCAATGGCGGCCTCTTGGTTTTTAATACCGCAATGCCTGGGGGCTGAATCTAATTTTTATTTTCTTTGCTTGACCTTATTTCCCTCTCCATCTCTATTTGCCTTCGGAATTTAAGATTGCAATTTGTCGGTTAAATCTCCCCAAATTTAGTGTTCGGTTGTTCCTCATTCAGAGAAGAATTTGCTAATTACAGGTAGAGTTCATGAGAAACCTACAACATAGGCAAATTAAAGAAAACCTGTTGCACCAATAAATTCTGGTGTCTAGCACAGACAATATGCCGTGACCCGATTTTTTCTCAGGTACTATAAAAATATTCTTATAAAAAAGTACTTAATTTGATATCAGCTTTTATATATTGAGGTGATACTATATATATATATATATAAATCCGGCCTGCATGTATTAACCAAAATTGTTTCAATAATTTCCAATATTCAGTGGCACATATAGATTAATATTTACTTATTGGTGGTTGCAATGAAACGTACCTATAATTTCTGCATGTCCAAGTTGTACGTGATCAAGTAAATATTAAGGAGACATTAATCACTAAATGCAGCGTAAATTAAGCTACATATTAGCTGCTTTATTTTCATTCTTATAAATGGAGCTTTGGAAAAATATTTCCTGATTTTTCTTTCTTAGGAAAGGAGAATTAATAATATAGATTGTTGTTTCATGTTTGATAGCTCATGTGCTGATGCTGTGACCTTAATTTGCATGCTAGCTCGTGGTTGCAGAAATGGAGATTTGTCGGTAAACATCTAGGCGTTGTTAGGACGCGGGCACAGCACGTTAATTTAGGAGGAGTACTACTGCTCGACACACGTTTTTGCTTTTGCCTTTCTATGTCATGCATGTTGTCCTTCCAGAGACATTAATATTATGATCCATCTCTCCTGGCCTTCTAGATTTGTTTGGTAAATATATATATATATATATATATATATTTATATGTATATGCATGGAGTACTTATCTCCACCTACCACGAGTCCCCTCAATTTGGTTTCAGACGATTTTGGCGTAGACTAAAGTTTGTTTTCTAGTGCTGAAATTGCATTATTAATTACGCTAGCTATCCATTAAAAGCAGCTAAAAGCTTTTGACTGGTTTTCCCCAGCTCCTAATTGCTCTTCATGAGATATGGTACAGTACAGAGTCCTATATATGCCTTCTCGTTTAAGAAAACTAATATGACATTTTATTGCTTTTTGACCAAGGAAAAAAATATTCACAGGCGATCATATTTACTTGCTTTCCCATATAGCTAGTAGAATTTTCAGATCTGTGCATGTGCATGCGCGTGTAAATGCATGAAATTTGTAGCAAATGACTTAAATTTGTTTTGTCAATCATCAAAACATTGCAACCCAGAAGGAAATATTAATAGTACCCTGTGGTTCTAAGAGAGTAAATGAATAAAAATACTAGCTGGTAATAACCAAAAAATCTTTGCTTTATTCCCAAGGAATAATGGTGATAAGCTATTTTTTGTCTACTGCACTAAACTTTTCATTGATTGACACTAATGGATACAGCTGCGTTACCATCAATATTTGTAAGCATTGCTTGGTCGAGCCATTCATAGCTTAAAGCCTACTAAAGTAACCAACTTTAAGCAATTTTTTATTTAGTTTACCAAAGCAGGAAAGCAGGCAAAAACATCAAGATCACACCCCCACGTACCAACTCTTCTGATGGTAAAGACAAATGAGGTTGAGACCGGGTCCAGTAAATTGATTAGGATCATATGATCAGTAGTACTACTCAGTTTCCCTCATTCCTACGCAATTGAAAAACCAACTAAAGGGCTTAGGAACTTTAATTTGCCTGAAATTAAGATACTATATATAACCTATTATAAGCTGGCCTAGCTAGCTAATTGATGAATTTTTCGACTCTCTCACTGATCCCTCTGGGGCCACTAATTTTGAAAAGAAAACCCTAAAAAGAAAAGTCCTAAAGGGTTTGACTGGGGCCATGTTTTCATATCATTTTTGCACTGGTTAAAGAAGAGAGAGAGAAGGAGATCAGTAGTACAGTTTCGATCTGGGTCATAGAAACACGTGATAAATGCTATTATCAATATATGTCTGCATGCTCCAAATATTGCATAAAACGTAACGTATATATGTATATTACATGATTTGATCTTAGACATGCTTCCGGGAAAAATGTTAATTATGAACCACATGACCATTCCGAGGCATGCATGCACGTGTTTGATCGGTATTTCTTCAGGGCAAGTCATCGGTCAAATTACTGTTGCATTTACAGTCGATATTGGTGCCTGGCTAGCGCTATCATGTGTATCTATGTAAAAGGAATGAGTATAATTTGAATTGTCAAGCATCTTTTGTTGACTCACTTTTGAGCAACAAGCTAGACTTGTAATCTTGGTCACATGATGTCCAAGATTCACACATATAATCACCAGTGGTTGACCCTAAATTTGGTAGTCCAATATAACTCGATGACGTTCCAAACCACTAATTATTAGGAATCAAGAAGAAAGATATATCTCAGAGTACTGCCAAATTGAAATGTGCGGGCAGGATGCCTTTTATGAAAGCTTGTGCTAGGCCTTGATATATGTATATTCATGTAAAGTAGAAAGGAAAACTCAGTTTCAAAGAATCTTAATTATGTTGCTCATGCTTAAAAGAATTCATGATATCATGTATATTAAAATCTCTTGGACCATTTAGGCAACCTATATGTAGGTGGAAGTAAGATACTGCCGCTCGCTAAGATTAGCCCATCTGTTCATTGGAGTAGTACTGATTTTCAATATTTTTGAAACTAAAAAGTTAGGGTTTCTATACTAGCTCTAGTTGCAGAACTACTTAACTGCACATTTGTATTAACCTATACTTTTTCCAATATAGCTCGAGTTGGGGATGGAGAATATGTAAATTTTCCATTTCCTAACGCAATTAATTAGTTGCATCTTCATATAATATAGCGAAAGTTATCTTATATATGAGAAGAATTTCACATAAAGGCTCTAAAATCCATTCATATATGACAAATTTGGATCCATCCAAAGCTGCCGCCCCTCGCTTTTACCATAGATGAGAAACTTTGAAGATTTATCAGTTTCCTCTTGTCATGACGTTTGTTCTTGACCCCTTTTATGTTCTTCTTTAATAAAGTTTCTACTATTGAACTGTAGGAGCAAGTAAACAGACCATTGAATCTGGTAAAAGTAAAATGTACATTAAAGGTCAGAAATCCTTAACATTACTACAGTTATATGCAGTCTGCTATAAACAAGAAATAGAGATCAGATGCTCATCAGGGGGAAAAAAAAAAGTAGAGAGAATATTAATAATAATGGAATTCTCATTTCTTGACAGTTGATGAACAAGAAGAAAATTTTCATTGTCTTGTACCAAAATCATGTAGTTCCATTAACAAGTTCATTGCCTTCCCAACTTTATGAACAATTTGCCATTTGATTAGCATTTAGAACCCTTGCGATTGAGAGGCAAACAATAATTGCTGATAGATTAAAGTGACAGTCTGAGCTCCAAATCTACTTCCTGATTGTCGCTTGATTCAGAATTCTGACTGCTTGAACCCACAGAATTGCTCCTAGGTTTCTTGCTGTTTTTATCCTGCGCGTCCTGTAAGATAATCCAATCATGATCGAGCATTTATAAGAGGTATATCAATAATATAGGAGCAATCGAGTACCATAGATTTGATTAAAATATTCATGCAGAATTCAATGGAAAAAACTAGATAATTAACAACCTCTAGATGTAGATTTAGAAGGTGTCTAGTCATGCTTGGCTGTGCAAAATGTTGAGCCTCTAAGGTACTACTGGCATTACTGGGGTCCCATCTGCAAGGGATTTCACGTATGGATAAGAAACGCAGCATAAACCGGAATAAATTCCAAGAATAAGCAACTAAATTATTCTAGTTGAACGTATGTGGCTGAATTTGCTTAACTATTAATTACGAAAATTCACTTGTCGGATTACCTTGCTGTAGTAGTAGGATTATGGGAATCACCATATCTGACATTTGTTCTTTCATATTCTCCTGGCCCCATCTGTAATGAGAAGAATTTAGCAGTTTAATTAGAAACCGCAAAATACATTGGATATACATAGAATATTATAAAATCTAATAAATTTCCTTCTCCTTGCAATACTTCTTGCACGATTTAAACCCAGAAATTAGATATGGGTTCGAGTCAATCTCTCCCAAATTATTATATTTTTAAAAAAATTATTACATTCTTGCAGATGATGATGGTGGTGATGATAATGTAGGACAACATGGTTATACTCGGTAGAGAATATATATTTAGGGTTTGTGACAAGAAGCAAGTAAAAGACATTAATGCAACAAAACGGAGGATTTCTATAGACTTTTCCATATGCAGAAGGAATTTATGTCAAATTAAAATAGAAGATTCGTTGGAATATTTGTTGATCAGAAAATGTGTCAATCAAAAAGCATGATGTGATGGTGATGATTCTGTATGTATGATGAACACGACTCCATGATAAACATCAATGCAAAACCCACGAGCACATGTACTAGGTGGTGAAAGAGGAATCAGGTCAAAGATATAAATATTTTATGCTCACAGCACACAAGATGATCATCCATCAACAAATTAAAAACAAAACTGAAGTTGTGAATTAAACGTAAGACAACATATATGATCTGCCGGAGTGATGAAAAGCTAGAGCTAATCGACATACCATGATGTTGGGGTATTGGAAACCATAAGACGCTGACGAAGAAGACGAAGACGATGAGTAAGAAAAAGACGATGATGGTATTGATGAATATTGCGCTCTCATATCCTCCTGCATATTATATGGTTATTGACACACAAAAACTCCATAAGAATATTGTAAAACCCAACAAACTTCGATCACAGAACGAACCACAGCAGTCAAAGTAGCGAGACGTAGAAAGAAAGTTAAAAGATTACATTGTTGAAATTAGTGGGATATGGCCCATGAAGGGTTGGATGGTATGCACAACCCATTTGACCTTGTAATCTGATCTTCTCTAATTGAGCAACTCCAAGACCTCTCTGTGGCTGCTTTGGCTTGTCTGAATTATTCTTCTTAC
Source organism: Carya cathayensis (assembly GCA_011037825.1). NCBI lineage: Eukaryota > Viridiplantae > Streptophyta > Magnoliopsida > Fagales > Juglandaceae > Carya > Carya cathayensis. The sequence goes on along the minus strand of QGSO01000167.1, from coordinate 3,254,682 downwards.
CTTTCCTTGAAGAAGATCCACCTCTTTCATTTCCCAAGTTTGGCTCTCCAAAATAACCACTGCCCATCTCTTTTCCTGCTATGAGAGAGAGAGAGAGAGAGAGAGGAAGAGACAGAGAGAGAATCACAGGTTGCAAATCCCAAACTTTCTTCTGCTGGAAAACTTTCTGCCAAGAAGCTGTTGAGAAATCAGAGATCTCCAGTGGCCTTTTAAAGCTGTTTGCACCCTACTAATTATTGCATCGCTGGATCAGATTGTGTTTAGATTTTAATGTTTTATATACTTAGATTTTATGCTTCTTTTCTCTCTCTCTCTACACTTCTCTCTTGCCTCATTTTTAGAACTTCCATAAATTGATTATAATAATATTAACAATAATGACCATTATTTATTAGTTTTTTCCATTAGATATGGACTTTCGAGACTTCCACTTGATAGCGATTGTCTCTGGTTATTAAAATGCTTTTTTTTATTTTATTATTATTATTATTTAAAAAAACTATTTTAGTGTATAACAACTATTCCCATAAAAAGTTCATGAACAACTATTCCACGTGCCACATAGGCGCGTCAAAGTCACCATTTCCATAACATTTGCAAATACTCTTATGTATACGTGTTTTAATTGATCTATGTGGCACTGCTCATTACAAATAACCGTCCAAATTCATTCGGATTTTTGAATTTTGGATAGGACTGAAAAAAGTTTATTTCGATCCGGATGCACACCCAATTCTAGCCTGCATATTGATGCTAAAGTTTTGGTCAAAGTTGAAGAGTGCATGTCACCCATTTCACACCCAATTCTAGCCTGCATATTGATGCCAAAGTTTTGGTCAAAGTTGAAGAGTGCATGTCACCCATTTCATATTTGGGTGAGGGGTGGCTTTCTGATGATTTTGGAGAGTTTTTTTGTCCTATTTTTTTGAAGACATTATAAAAAGTCTAGCTCCTAGCCCCTAGGAAAGATGTTTAAGGTGCTTGTTGATGCTTCATATAGATCAGATGCTACAATCTTTTGATTTTCATAAATTAGATTACCATTGATGGATCATACATACATACATACATACATACATACATACATATATATATATATATGCATGCATGTATGCATAGTTTTGAGGAGTAGTACTCTGAGATGGGTTTCACTTTGCATGTGATGCCCCAGTGCCATGATATTCAATTTGATTTGAACTTATTAATTATAAACCCCCACAAAGCCCCAGCTGTAATCTATGAGGAAAGTTATTAAAAAAAGAAAAGCTAATAAGAATATGATAATCATCAAGCAATATAAAGTTAAGACCCAAATCAGATTTAAAATCATTGATTTTAGAAATCTTTTTAAAATTGTATTAACTTCATTGGGATTGCATGTCTTATGATGATGATGAGCGAGAATTCAGAAGATCAGAAATTTCTAAATATTAATCATGTGTCAAAAGCTGTATCAATCATGAAGAATTTTCATTTTAAATTTAAATCTTATCTTAAATTATATTTATTAATGGTCATTAATGTGAAATATACAATTTTCAAAGAGGTCAATCCTCGAATTTATATAGTTTCTAGAAATATGAAGAAGAAGATAATGCTAAATATTTATGGTGAATTTGACCAAAAGGTAGGAAGGCCGGGGGATAAAATATTGAGGTAGATTTCGTGTTATAAATTGCAAGAAACCAAATCTAATTGAGCTGTTTCATGCATGATTTGTGGGTCATATTATATGAGTAGTTATGTGGTGGAAAGTGTTCAGAATCCTCCAATTTCTTAAACAGACATGTGAACTCATGCAATTACCAAAAGACCCCCCATGATCAATACCTCCGAGTAATTAAAAGATCCAGAAGTGTCTGAGTCAAAGAGTTAAAAAAGAGAAATGTTACACACATAAAAAGATTCTATAAAAATAAATTTATAAACTGATATAGTTTCATGTGATACATTAAATATATTTTACAATATATAATATAACATATTCAGTCACGTCAATTTGTAAATTTATTTTTATTGGTTAAAACATTTTTTAAAAAATTTTGCTGCTTTCGAACTCTACCATATATACATGGATGGAGCTAGTGGGCCACCTAGCTTTTACTGTTGGGTGTACTACTAGTGTAAATTTGTAGTTTTTTTTTTATGATTTTCTTTTAAATATTTTTTTAACATCCTTAGCTACTAAGATAAAAATTAAAAAATATACAACTTCATTAATAGTCACTTATTTAACCACTAATTAAATAAATAAATTAATTAATTAAAATAGTCAAACAGTAACTTTGAGCTGTAAGGGGGCTAAGTAGTATTTTCTTATATATATATATATATATATATATATATATATATATATGTGTTGGTGTGTCTGATATATAGCCATTGGTTCCTAAGCTGCATTTAAATATTACCATCACTTTGTTTTATTTATTGTACACATATATACTGATCGATTTTGGACTACAATAGTTAAATTGGAAAGCTAGCACCATATATATATATGTAATATATATGCAAACTACTTGCACAGATAAAGCTCAAATATTTTAATATATATCTAATTAATATTCCTCATGTAAGAATATTGTACGTAAAAGGGAAAAGGGAAAATCTTTTCTTGTTTTACAAACACATCATGTACAAGCAGCTAGCTAACAAAGTCAATGAAGTATGGGTTCTCTCTCTCTCTCTCTCTCTCTCTCTCGTCAAATATCGATCCTTAAATAGGTATATATCTTGATTAAATAATATTTTTTGTGCTCCATGTATGCACTCTTTTTCAATGTTAGGTGTTTTGAAACAAGTAGTATAACAGCAATAAACACCCTAAAATATTCGCACGAAAACACGTTGCGTCCTTCGATTAATGGACCACTTTGCTTCGTCAACATTTGGTGTTTATTTTTATTTTGTTCTTGTGGTCTACATGATGCATGCGGCAACAGGATGGTCCATATAGATTTTTCTTGATGATCAATTACCGATGCTAGCTTGTTGCAAACTCTTTTGAAAACGATAGCTATATATATATATATATAGTCCTCTAGCTACTTAGGAATGGTTCATACACTATATTATATATATATCATAATTTTCTTTCAACAACGTCGACATGCAATTAGTTATTAAATTCAATGTCGTGAATCAGATGATTCTGATCAGAGCCTTTTTAATACAGTGCCTATATATATATATATATATATATATATATATATATGAATATTATTCTTACTTCTTGATAAGTTACTTTGATACTGTCTGATCTGTTAAGATTTAACTGTTAAGATTATATCATATCATTTCTTTTTAATTTATGATCTTAACGATCATAATTTGAATCTAGAGCGTAAAATTAATGCCAATTTTGATAATTTGAAATGCTGAGTTTTTTTATACATTAAGAGTGTACTTTTTCCTCTAAGCGTGCACATACATGCATATATAATAAATATATATACATACACACACATATATATGTAGCCATATATATTTTACTTTTTAAGCAAACAATGACTTTAGAATTTATAGATTTCCATTACGTGAAGTAAACGTGCGGCGCCATGAATTATCTGATCGAGCTAAGAAACATCGATCGACAAAGAACCCTTGCTTTTTTATATATATACCATCCAAGAAAAGGCATAAACAACTTTTTACTAGGAAAAAAAGAGGGAGTGGGGAGGGTTAATTATAATTATAATAAGAATAAAGGAAGAAGAAAACAAGGGATTATGTTGGTTTGATGTGATTTGAGGAGTGATGGAGTTGTTAACAAATAGTATTATAATAAGTAGAAATCAAAAGACAAAAGAAAGTGGAGATCAGAGATCATGTAGAGAATATATGATAATATCCACTGTAGATTTGAATGCACATGGAAACTTACAGGATGCATTACTCCACACGATTTGCAAAGCCCAGATATATATTAAAAATCCCTTGGAGTAAGCTGTCTTCTACGTGTTCATGAGGAGCCACAGCAAAGCAACCTCAGCCTCTCACCATTCCCAAATCCAATCCAAATTATCAGCCTCAAATATCCCCCACATTGTGTAAGATTCTCCCCCCCCCCCCCCCAAAACAAAAACTTAAACTATATATTGATCTTATACAGCACACGGGGACTTGTACCAAACCCTGCTTTGGTTAAGGTTAACACTGTTTGTGTGTGTATGAACTGTGTCTCCAACTTTTTGGAGTTTAAACCCAAAAAAAAATATATATATATATAATTTAAAGTATAATAATTATAAATGGCATGCAGAATCCTCCAAGATTCTGGAAAAAGATTGATCCGATATCACATCTGTTCCAATATGATCCGATCTTTAAAGTCACTGTACCTTTCATAAGATTTTATATGTTACACATGTCGAAATATTGCATACCTCCTCATTTTCTGAAAATTTATTATGCTTATTTGACCATTAATTAAAGTTATATTATATTACATATTTTTTTTTTCATATTTTTCGTGCATCTTAATAAATAGAATTGGACGTTTATAATTTGAATGTATAAAGTGTATGATAGGTTAAAAATTCAATTATTTAAAGAAAAATTCTACTCATCAATGTCATCATCCCCACACCACACACCATACATAATTTTTTATTTTTTTCTCTTATCAAATGTGTGGTGTATGGATGATGAGTAGAAGAACTCATTTAGTTTATAAATAATAATAAAAAAAAAGTGTTGTGTATGGTGCATAGGGATAATGAGTATAAAAACTCTTATTTAAAAGAGTAAACGGGTAAAAAAAATTATTTCTTTCAATTTTCTATTTTCTAAGCAAAATAACAATATATTTCCTTTCATTAGTGTATGTCATTACAAGCTCCCCTCCTTTTCTTCCCCCTCACCTTTTTTTTTTTCACTCTAAGCCATAAATTTGGTACAAAAGGTTAACTAATTATGCAAGCATATTTAAACTGGTGATCAATTGTAATTCAAACTTAACACCTTAGATGGAACATTATGGGTCATGTTAGGTGAAAAGTGATGTAAAACCAAATACATAACTTCCTCGATATAGTACTTTTAGAAAGTTGGCAATCCCTAATCCATGTAATGTTTAAGTTTGGGCAATTCATGAACCATTCTGAGTTTGCATATGTAAAACCAATTAATGCATGCTTCTGATGATCTCATCATACCAAAACAATAAAAATAAAAAACTATATAGTTGCATTTCAAGAATAGTGCTCCTCCATCTTTAAAAGCAATGATCTATGATTTAATTGCTGGTAATCTATCATTTCATTATTGGTAAAGGATAAGGGTTTTTAGGATGAGATCAAATTCTTTAATCACAAAGAGATTACATAAAACTGAACTCTCAAACTTACGTAGCTTAATGTAGTATGTGTCAAATTGTAAAGTTATTTTTATTGTAAAGTAAATCTAATAAATTACATAAATTCACATCAATTTGTGAGTTTATTTTTGTGGATGTAACACTTCTTTTTTAAGATCGATACATCTGCTCGATAGAATTTATCTTCTGATATCTTTGATCTTCTACAACTGATAAAAAGATTGAAATGATGAGAATAATAACAGGCTTTGGTGATTAAGTAGGATGCAATTGGCCGGTGTCTTAGTTTGCTAAGAACAAAGCTAGCATATTAATGCATGGGCCTCAATTAGTTGGAGTGACATTTTTTTTAATGGATCTTTACTATATAAAAAGCTTTTGGTGAGGACCCATTCCTTCTAGATCTGATCCCTCTTGATCTAGCTCCCAGGATAGTTAAGTGGGTTCTTTTTACTCAATATTTTATTCACCTTGTCCACCTACCACCATTGTACTTCAACTATTCATCTATACCTTTCTTCTTTTTCTCTTTCTTCTACACTATCAACATGCCACCAGTAAGTTCTATTTTATAAATGATCTAGATCTGTTATTTACATGATCTCCCAACAGTATCAAGGTTTGATCCTGATCTATATTCAAACATTTTAATCGAAATCTAATTTCTTCAGATCTAGATATTGCAAAATTAAAGTCATCTTCTTCAGTTCCTCCAGTTTAATAAAGATAAGTAGTGCACTAGTACTCCTGCTACAGAAAATTAAACTTTGCCAGATTTATGCCACAATTAGAATTTTGCAATAATGTACACTAAATCGTGTATGATTTTATGACATTCTCTACATTATATACAAGCGAATTTTTGTTTGGTGGTGAAAATTGTCAAAGCCAAGAAATCATAGGACTAGCTAGGACTACTCATGATGTGGTACTCTGATCACCTCCCTCTCTCATTTTCATTTTTTCTTCCCTTGTTTGGTTAGATTGCACTTCTTTTTATTTATTTTTGTTCTTAGGTGATTGTGGGGGACTACTGATCACCACCTTCTTAATAACTTAGTAACTTATATAGTTGATACTCAATATATATATATATATATATATATATATATTTATATGCACGTTAAAACAAAAAACCTCTATAGGTTAACACGTACAAGACTCCCTAGCTCTTACCAGAGAGTACTACTTATACTAGTGAGAGCATTAATATTGATAAACTGCAGGAAGGTTGTTCAAAAGAGAATACATAACATAAAATTAATGAAGAAATCATTAATAATATTGTAACCCTTTTATGACATATATAACACAAATTAATATATTTTTTTGAACAGAATACCTTTCGCCCTCAAATTACATGACCCTCCCGAAATATCGATCTAAGTTTTAAGATTGTCTCATGCATCTACATATTTTTCATCCATCTTAATCATTAGAATTAGATGGTGGTGTTTATATATATATATATATATATATAAATAAGTATATGATAGTTGGGGTTATATTTGCCACTAATTGTGATTATATAGTACCATATATATTAATTATTAGGTGGAAATTTATGATCCCTTTTTAAAACATTAACCGGCTTGCGGAATCGGAAGAAAATCTCGCTAGCTGCTCATAAGCTTAACAGGGAATCATTGATATTAATATAATTATTTTGAGGTCGTGTAACGCTAGCCAAAGAGATCTAGAAATCTATATATATATATATATGCTTCTAATTTAATAACTGAATCCTGGACTTTATAATTTCAAGATCAATGGGGTCTTAGTCATCACCTAAAGCTAGCTAGCTAGCATTTCTCGTACATAGCCACATGATATCATCCAACCACCACAACCTATACTTAATTACCATTAATTAATCATGCTTAGTTAAACTAGTGTGTAGTTCCAAAACCGCANGAGCAGGAGACATTGAGGACCATATGCATTAATTGTGTTACGTATTTCCAAGTCATGTGTGGGGTCCTCTATACATAAAAAAATGGGTTTATTAATTTTCAGAGACGTAATTCTTATATATATATATATATATATATATATATATATAAATTAAAAGAGGGCAGCCCCCAAGTGTTGAATTCTATCGCATCTCCACACGTGGTTCAGGAGCTCCAATTTCTACTTTCCCAAGGTTCCCATTTCCAGTTGTAACATGAACACAGATAATCCTAATTAATTAATTATATGCATTATAGAGGACCCCACACATGACTTGGAAATACGTAACACAATTAATGCATATGGTCCTCAATGTCTCCTGCTCCTTTGAGCTTACCACTCACAAAACCAACATCCCCAGTGCTCCTATGATCTATCTTGGATATGGTTTCTGATATTATTGGTTTTTTTAATCCATTATGATTACCTAGCCTTAATCCCCGGTTTTAAAACTCTTAATCATATGTATTGAATCATCATTATTTATACTGTTGTCTGACAATCATATAATACATTAAGATCATCAGCTGTATTATTAATTAATATATATATGTACACCCAACTATAGGTCTCTGCACCCACCCGAAAGGAGAAAAAGAAACCTTACATTTATGCATGCAGGTTATTAGAGAGAGAGAGAGAGAGATCAGTCGGTGGGTTCCAATATAATCTCAATTAAACAGCTTATAGATTTATTTTGCTTTTACTCACTGAAGAATAAGTTGCTTAGAGGCTCTAAGCAGCTAGAACGTCAACTAATACAATATATATATGGTACCATGTCAAATTAAACTCTGGCCGGCAAGTCATGATCATGTACTTCTCCCCCAAAAAACAAACACAAAAAAACTTCAAAAATGTAATTGCAAACTCGATATTAACATATCAAACATATTTATTAATATGAAAGTCTGTAGATCATGAATTAAAACAAAAAATTTATATTGTGTTTGGTTTTTTAATAACAATAATGATCAGTACTCTCATGATAAACATGAATATCTTTACCTACCGACGTGTAAGTAATCTTGCTCGGTTAGGCAAAGTGAAGCTAGAAACGACTGAACACTCAACAGAAGTATGGTTGTCATGCAGCCTTCAAGATAGTACTTCACCCATCCTGCTCAAAAGCTGCAGCAAAAGGTTGCTGATACAGCAACGGGATCACCCTCCCATGTGAGTTATATGCATATAGTTCTTTATTTTAAAATTAGTTTATGTATGGCAGTACTGGGAATAAATTAAGAAGTATCTAATTACTCTAAAGTACACGTTTACCTGACATACATTGAACATCATTATGGGAGTACTGATTTAAACTAAATTACAATTAGTAGTGATGATGTCATCTTCCTCCATGATGAAAAAAGTATTTGTAGTTCCACTCATGCGCGCGTTACTGTGAATCTTTTGGAATTTCCTCAAGGTTCATGAATCTTGGAGATTTGCTTTTCCTGCACAACAAAGTAACACGCATGATATTAATGTTTTGGATTACAAGAAAAGGATTAGTCTACATGCATGCATGTGGTCATATTGCAGTACTTGTACTTTTACATAAGTTCACACTTAGGTTGCTCCCCATTATAGTTGTTTTGGGACTTACTGGATTTCTTTTACTTTAGACAAAATGGACCTTTTGTCATTTGGTGCTTGAAAAATGACGGTAGATAACTGCAACTTCCACCTGATTTACTGGATCTTGTTTAACAATTATTGTACGTACGTCACTACAATAAATATAGCTTTTAGTGCCAGATTAGAAATAGTGACGGTTTCTAAACTGTGACTAAAACATATTTTTTGTGATGGTTTGTGGGAACTGTCACTAAATATTGGACAAGAATTTTTTAACGTTCGGACGTTGCACTTAATTTGTTTGCATGTTACAATAACGTTCGAACGTTATAGATATTTACGTGCGAACGTAAAAATTTTAGCGTGAACGTTCGAACGTTTTATCTACTTACGTGCGAACGTTAAAATTATTAGCGTCAAAGTTCGAGCGTTAAAGTTATAAGGTTCGAACATTATATGTTAATTTGCATAAATTAACCATAATATATATTTGTTTAATAGTAAGGTTGAGTAACGTTATATTAAAGAAAATTAAGAGTAGAAATTAAGCTACAATACATACATTAAATATCTGTGTCCATTACATATGTCAAAAATAAAAATAAAAATATGATTAATTTTTACAAATGACATTCAGAATTGTTGGTTTACAAAAGATCGAAACTCCTCAGTCAATGTCTCAACCTTATTGTTTAGCACATCTACATGATGTGCAAGATGTGCGATGGCCTGATCTATATACGCAATCTGCCTACTATCGATTTGTCGGTCTATATGCGCCTTCATATTTGTCATCACTGCATCAACCCAAGCAGGTCGCACATCCCCCGTAGATGCAACTGCCGGCTGCTGACTAGTACTCGGAGACGGGCGAGCAACATCGGCCCCAAACTCGGTCGGGGGAACAAGATCTGGCGTAGGACCAGATGGTTTAGTATCATCTCCTCCGCCTGGAGTGGCACTCCCAGGGCTAGTAATAAGCGGCTGATGATGACTCCGTACGGGAGATTATCCATGGTAACGATGCTGGCCTCGTAACGGATCCGCTCAAATATAACGAGGGGCAAGTCAATGGGCTCACCACGTGCCAAGCGAATCAGGAACTGTGCACGAGCCCGACTGAATGTGCTCTTATGTGCCACAGGGTCTACATTTGTTGCAACAAAAATTTGCAACATGTGAAAGAAAGGCAGCAGCTGATTCTGGCTGAAGGAGTTCGGCCTATTGAGCTTCGTGCGGTCTTTGCCAGTGAGGATGTAGAAATCCTGGTCCCGCTCATCATCACCAACCCCAGTAGCAATAGGATCGCCCTCGGGTCAATCTTCTTCATGACTGGGCATCAACTCAACAGGGCCCGAAGATGAAGCAGAAGCGGCTGGATCTGCCTCGAATGTGTCCGGGGAAAATGCAGCTGCTGTGTCACCAGCTTGAGTAGCTATCGACTCAGGTAGTATATGCGGAATCTGGAGTAACTCGGCAATAACATCTGCCGAGAACGGAAACTGTACACTGCGTACAGTGAGAGTATGGGATGATGCATCGTTAGGCATGGTGGCCATCCCAATTTAAAACTCTCGAACCATTGAGGGGTAAATCTTTCCCCTCAATGTGCATATTGGGCCCCAGCCTTTGGTGACGAAGACGTCTCTCAGCGTCTTCCGCTCCCAGCTGAGCTCATCGAACTCATTAATTAGGATTTCTCGTTCCCCCATAACAGTTCGTGCCCCCAGTCGAGCAATATCCGGATTGCCTCCATCCCTTCCTCGCTTCCTAATCGTCATATACTGAGCCATATACTGAAAATTAAAAAAAATAGAAGTTATAATATTTAAAAAAATGATTAGAATGACAGATACATACATATTGCACATATATGGATTATACAGAAAATTAAAATATCATCATTATAAATTTACATAATTTTGATAGTAAAATTTTTAAATAATTTCACTTTTTCAATATCTAAAATAATAATAATAAGAAGAAACAATATAAAAATTTTTTAATAGAAAAACGTTCGAACGTTATAGAATTAATGTTCGCATGTTACAATTAAAACTTTCACATCCGAATGTACAAAGATTTGACGTTCGAACGTAAGTTGTGAAATTTCAATGTAAACCATTAACATGCGAACGATTAAAGCAAAAACTACATGAAGGAATTTACGTTCGAATGTCAATTCACACGTAAATTAGATTTGGATATACGTTCAAATGTTTTGGAATAAACATTCAAATGTAAAGTAGATCCAAACGTACTCATATACATTCAAACATTTTATTGACGTTCAGACATTTTATCCAACGTTTAATTTAAGCGTTCGATAAAAGGGTACGAATTAGTTCATTACGTCCGAACGTATGATCTAAACGTTCAGACGTAATGAATTTGAACTGTCATATGTTCGGACGTTCTTCGTAGCTGAAGAAGACCAACGGTTTACGTTCGAACGTTTTATCCAACGTTCTCTTAAAACGATGGATAAAAACGTTTGAATGTCAGAATTTACGTTCACAAGTAACAATTTAACATGCGAACGTAAGGAATACATAAGGTCACACGTTCGGTTGTAACGTCCAAACGTGTCGAATTGGAATCACTGAGTCGACTCAGCCATTACTGAAAGCTTCAAAACACATGTTTCAAAACAAAAAGCAACCATAATAATGATCTAAATGCAATGGGAAATGTTTCTATAGTCCTATTTTATCAATTTACAGCGAATGGTGGCCGGAAATGCAACGTTTATAATCGGCCTACGGTGGGTTTCGAATTTTTGAAACCCACCGATTAAAATAGAAATAAATAGTAGAGGGGGAGGACACATTATCTTTTAGTGACGGTTGCGGTGGCGTTTGGCGGAGAGGAAGAGAGAGAGAGAGAGTTTAGTGTGAGAAATGGCTTGGAAACCATCGGGCTTGGCTTTATATACAGTTAACGTTCGAATGTTCTTTAATGAACGTTCGAACGTTTTATCGACATGCGAACGTATATATTATACGTTCGGACGTTATGTCGACATGCGAACGTATAACGTATACGTTCGAACGTTAATCAATACGTCTGAATGTTTAAATTATAACATTCGAACGTTTTTTATTAACTATATAACTATATATAATATATTTTCCTATATATTACTATAGTATTAACTATATAATATATATAATATATACTATAGTTACTATAGTATTAACTATAATATATATAGTAAGTTTATATATTAACATAAATACTTTATAAATATTATTTTTCTAAATAATATATATGTCTATATATAATTATATATATAATAGGTTAGTATAATATATATTATAGTTATATATATTATATGTAAATGACTTTAATATATACTATATAATATAGATACTATATTATATAGTTCTTATATATAGATAATATACTATATATTATATATACTATATTATAGACTATAATATAGATAATATACTATATAATATATATACTATATTATCTAATAACTATATTACATAATATAGTTATTAGATATACTATAATATGTACTATTATAGTATATTAACGTTCGAACGTACTTTAATGAACGTTCGAATGTTAATTGTATAACAAGCAGAATATAAAACTTTCACGCATGGGAAAGTAGAGTCATTTCTGCTTTCCATCCGTGCGTGAAATATATATATATATATATATATATATATAGAGAGAGAGAGAGAGAGAGAGAGAGAGAGAGAGAGAGTTTTAGAGAGAGGGAGAGAAGAAGTGGAGAGTTAGAGTGAGAGAGGGGGTGAGAGAGTGTTAGAGTGAGAAAGGGTTAGAGTGAGAGAGAGTAAGAGTGGTTCCTTTAAACATTAAGGTAATAAAATTTTCTCCATTTTTATTTGTAATTTACATGATATTTGTCAATATTTTTTATATGTATTTAACTAACTAGTATTGTGGATTTTTTGAAGGATCATTTGTTGTGACTTGTTGAAAATTTGTGATTTTTGAAGAGGAATATATTTTGAGCACAGGGTATATATACTAAACTCTATTGGTACATTTTATTGTGGATTTAATTTGTGATATGGATTGTGTTGTTCCATGAATTAAAATGAAATATTGTTGTTATTGAATATGTTTATTCTTAAATGCGATAATGTTTTAGTAGTGTGTATGTTTTTGAATAATAATTATTTGTGAATTTATGTGTTTATTTGTGTAATATGTTGTGATTAAAGAATATATATAACAATTTAGATAAAAATAAATAGTGTGATTATTTGTTGTGCATAGTAGATATTATAATCTAATGGGAGGACTATATGCAATATATATAGTATATTTGAATAATAACAATTGGACATAAGTTATAATATTATTTACAACTAATATTATGGAAATTAGTTAAATAACTAATATAATAAATAATATATACTAAGTGTCAATTATAAGGCATAATTATATAGTAAGAATGAAAATTCGTATTAGTAAAATTATCAATAAATAAGTATCTGTATTATATATTAACAATTATTAAAAATTATTATTATAAAATATAACACCTAAAAATCTAATAGCTCAATAATAACAAATATTTTATATAATAATATATAGTATAGTATTATTAGTATCAATCCCTAATAATAATTATCATGTAATTTATAGTATATTACCGATTAATAAGAAATAAATAAGTAATTATAATAATAATTAATTATTTAATAATAATAATAATAATAATAATAATAATAATAATAATAATAATAATAATTTTGGCAATGATAGTAATAATTATATAATAACAGAAAACAATTAAGTGTTATCAATATAGTATAACTAGTAATTATAATCTAATTTATAGTATATTATATTAAATAGGAAATAAATAAGTATAAATTATTATTTTATGCTATATAATAACAAATAAAATATAAGTGTTTTCAATATATTATAATAGTAATTATAATATATTTTATAATATATTATATTAAATAGCTGATAATAAGTATAATTTGTTATTAGGAATTATATAATAACAAATAATTCCTAAGTGTTATCAATCATTAATAATATAAATATTCTTTGTACATAATGTTAATTCAAACAATATGCACTAATTTGTTTGTAGACTTTTTTGTTAGATATTGTATAACATTGCAATATTAACCTTAGACCCGTTTGAGAATTAGTATACATTTAGGTATACATTAATTCCTGAATTGTCCAGTGTGGACAGTTTGAGATTATATTATCTATATTGCACATAAACATTATTCCTAATTTGAACGTTTAGTATGAAGTTTTGGTGTCTTCCTTTCTTGTTCTCCGGGTATATTATTCTTAGGGTCATAATCCCTATATGTGAACATGTATACTTGGAGAACTATGGGGAAGTGCTGCCGAAATTTCTACTAACGTTCAAAGTAGTAGATTGACAGGACTTGTGCAATATGGAGAATATAATCTCGAATGGGATAGGACCAACTACTTTGGGAAAGAGTACTTTGAACATGATGTATCATGACATGCATGTGTATTTAGGTCTTCTACGCGTTACTAATAATTAGATGTTTTTAGAAATGGATAAAAGTTGGATGTGTCTATGCGATAGACTTGGAAAAGATTACATACCCTATGCGTGTGGAGTAAGAACCTTCATTGATTTTGCAAAGGCCTCTGCTGATAGTCGTGGTTACATTAACTGTCCATGTCGAAGTTGTAAAAATTTGTGTGCGATAGGGTTGGATGAAGATGAAAGTCATATATTTGTGAACGGTATGGATTTGGGGTATACTCGATGGGTACTGCATGGTGAGCCGTATGCAGAATCAGCGGATGACTTATTCAGTCAGCGGGAAAATTTGCAGCACGTGGATGATGATTATGAGCGAGATGAGATGGAGGAGATGTTGAGTGACATTGGAGCTAAGATGTTTATGGATGAGGTTGACGACAATGGCTCAAGTGGCTGACGGAATGATTCAGAAAATTTTCCTGCAATGTGGGAAGATGCAAAGCGCGAGTTTTATCCAGGCTGTACAAAACATTGTAAAATTTCATTTATTATGCGGTTGCTTCACATAAAGTCATTGTGTGGAATGTCAACCAAAGCAATAAATATGGTATTAGACTTATTTAATGAAGTGCTTCTCGAAGGGTCTGCATTGCCGAAAAACTTTTATGAAGCGAAACAGTTGAGAAAGGGATTAGGGTTTGAGTATAAGTCCATACATGTGTGCAAGAATGATTGTGTTTTATTTTGGAAGGAGAACGAGGAGAAACAAGCATGTTCTGTATGCGTAGAGTCAAGGTGGAAGGGCAAGAAAAGCGTGCCGGTTAAAGTATTGTGATATTTTCCATTGAAACCCCGGTTGCAAAGATTATATGTGTAAGAAAATAGCTCACGATATGAAGTGGCACAAAGAGAAAAGAGTTAATAATGATGGATTTATGAGGCACCCAGCTGACTCACTTGCGTGGCAATCTTTCGACAATCAGTATCCAGAGTTTGGGATAGAATGGAGGAACGTGCGCCTCGGACTCACAACCGATGGATTCAACCCTTTTGGGAATATGAGTACAAGTTATAGCACTTAGCCTGTAGTGTTGATTCCGTACAATCTTCTACCATGGAGGTGCATGAAGGCGCCTAACTTTTTGTTAACTTTGCTTATCCCCTGCCCGAGATCACCTGGGAATGACATTGACGTATATTTGCAGCCGTTGATTGAAGAGTTGAAAGAGTTATGGGAAGTCAGAACTTATGATGCATCCACATCGACAACTTTTCAGATGCATGCTGCGGTAATGTGGACGATAAATGACTTTTTGGCATATGAGAATCTTTCTGGCTGGAGTACTAAAGGAAAGTTAGCGTGTCCGACGTGTAATAAAGAAACTACTAGTGAGTGGTTAAAATATTTTCAAAAGTTGTGTTTCATGGGTCATCGAGGTTATCTACCAACAAATCATGCATGGAGAACAGAATCTGCTAAGTTTGATGGATGAGTAGAAGATAGAATTGCGCCAAATGAGTTGTCTGGGGAAGAGATCCTGGAACAATTGGTACATGTGGCAGCGAACAATTTTGGCAAAGGTCGGGGAAAGAACAAGAGAAAACGAGGCGTAGCAGAATTGAATTGGACAAAGCGTATTATTTTTTTTGAGTTGCCGTATTGGTCGTCCTGCATGTTGCGACATAGTTTGGATGTAATGCACATAGAGAAGAATATTTGTGATAATATACTGGGTACATTGATGAGCATCAATAAAAAGATGAAAGATACGATTAAGACAAGGAAAGATCTTGAGAGAATGGGAATTAAACATAATCTGCATTTACGAGTGGAAGGTGAGAGGGTGGTCATGCCGCATGCATGCTTTACAATGACAAGGGAGAAGAGGATGGACTTCTGCAAATGGTTGCAAGGTGTGAAGTTGCCAGATGGTTATGCTTCAAATATCAGTAGATGCATAAGCCCTGATGACTGGAAAATTGGCGGCTTGAAAAGTCATGACTGTCACGTATTTTTGCAGAAGTTATTACCGGTGGGAATTCGTGGGAAGCTAACATCTGCTGTACGTGTTGCCATAACCGAATTGTGTATGTTTTTTTAAGGATTTGTGTGCTCGGGTAGTGAATCGAGATATGCTGCAGAAACTGGAAGAAGACATTGCTACTATACTATGTAAATTTGAGCAAATCTTTCCACCGTCATTTTTTGATGTCATGGTCCATTTAGCAAGACATTTACCCCGGGGGATAATGTTGGGTGGACCGGTACAGTTCCGTTGGATGTATCCAGTTGAAAGATATTTAGGTCGACTGAAGCGCACTATTGGGAATAAAGCCAGAGCTGAGGGTCCAATAGCAGAGGCCTATATACACGATGAATGGTTAACATTTTGCTCTTTATATCTTCGTGGTGTTGAGATACGATTTATTTGTCAAGAACGAAATGCTGATCTTGCTGCTTCGCCTCCTCGGGAGCTATTAGTGTTTTCTCAGAATGTACGATCTTTGGGTGCACAAACAGGTTATGATTTACTTGATACAGAGTTGAGTAAAGTTTGGTGGTACATGCTAAATAATTGTCAGGAGATTGATCACTATCTCAGGTATGTCGTTGTACAAGGTTTAAATAATTCTAAAGATAATGAGGTTAACTATAACTTTTGTTATGTAAAATAATATGATAAATTATTATATACAGTGAGCACATGGACAAACTTAAGACGGAAGGCGTAGAGGATATAGTGGCAAGACACGAGTTAGAATTTTCTGGATGGTTTGAACACCGTGTATGAACTAAACTCTATAGTATATGTTAGATTATGAAAGTTTTAACTCTAGCTAATATTTTATAAATGACATTATTTAAATTGTTAGATATTGGAACAACGTGCTCGTGATCCCAGATCAGTCTCTTTTGAATTGTATGCATTGGCCCGTAGTCCATCAAACAAAGCACTTTGATACACTGCATGCACGGTTCGAGGTTATAGATTCCATACTCTGGACCGTGAACGTAATAGAAAGACTCAAAACTATGGTGTCTTGGTCAAGGGGAGTCATGAAACAAATGATATTGATTATTATGGTGTCATTCGTGATATTATCGGATTGAAATATCTGGGTGGGTCTATAACATATGTCTTTAAATGTGATTGGTGGGATCTAGGCTGTGACGCCCCCAAATTCCGCTTGGGATTGAACGGACATTTGAAGCATCGAGACATGCAACACAAGGTTACCTGCCCCCGTTCATGACATATAAGATGCAATGTTCCTAACATGCATCTAGCATTATGCAATATTCGCAGCGGATAATCTTTTTCTTTAGCAATACTATGCACCAAACTAAATATATCCCAAATACTTGAAACATAATTCATACATAAAGGCATACTAAAAAGCCGTGATCACCACACTAGTCTAAAATGGTTGTGATCAAAAGAATACTTGAGATACAACTCCAAAAGTACAAGTATTAACCTAAGTTAAATACTATACCATCATCAACATCGCACCGTGGCCTAGTCGACCGTATTCAGTTGGTCAGATTCCAATTCTCCTTTGGGTCCTGTAACAAGATCTACCATTCGGGGGGAATGGTAGTTGGGACTACCACAGTGAGATTTGATTACAAATCTCAGTAAGTTAACATAAAACTTATACACAGGTTAAAAATGCATGCATGGCAGTAAAAGCATAAATGCATAATTATAGTCATACATAAACATAGTATAACTTGACATATAGCATGACTTAACCAGAACTTAAGCGTGAACTGAACTTGACTTAACATGGCATGAACTTAAGCTTAAAACATAACATGAACAATCAACATAACATGAACGTGAAACATAACATGGACATGAACATAACATAACATGAACGTGAGCTTGAACGTATCATAAACGTGAACATAACATGATGTGAACATGAACTTGGAACATAACATGAACATGAACATAACATGTACGTGAGCATAACATAACATGAACTTGATCTGAAACTTGACTTAACATAAACTTGGAATCTTATTTAATTGTCTTGATTAATAACGTGCATTAATACGTACTCCACAGTTGTTGTGGCCCCACGTATTCAAGTAACATAAAACATAATACGTACTCCACAGTTGTTGTGGCCCCACGTATTCTACATGTCACAATTGCTGTGTCTCATGTAGTGTATGCTCCACAGTTGTTGTGGCCCCATACTTCATGCTCCACAGTTGTTGTGGCCCCATGAATTCACATAACATAAAATATAATACGTACTCCACAGTTGTTGTGGCCCCACGTATTCTACATGTCACAATTGCTGTGTCTCATGTAGTGTATGCTCCACAGTTGTTGTGGCCCCATACTTCATGTAACATAAAATATAATACGTACTCCACAGTTGTTGTGGCCCCACGCATTATAAGTAACATAAATATAATACGTACTCCACAGTTGTTGTGGCCCCACGCATTATAAGTAACATAACATAAATATAATACGTACTCCACAGTTGTTGTGGCCCCACGCATTATAAGTAACATAAATATAATACGTACTCCACAGTTGTTGTGGCCCCACGCATTATAAGTAACATAACATAAATATAATACGTACTCCACAGTTGTTGTGGCCCCACGCATTATAAGTAACATAAATATAATACGTACTCCACAGTTGTTGTGGCCCCACGCATTATAAGTAACATAACATAAATATAATACGTACTCCACAGTTGTTGTGGCCCCACGCATTATAAGTAACATAAATATAATACGTACTCCACAGTTGTTGTGGCCCCACGCATTATAAGTAACATAAAATATAATACGTACTCCACAGTTGTTGTGGCCCCACGCATTATAAATAACATAAAATATAATACGTACTCCACAGTTGTTGTGGCCCCACGCATTATAAATAACATAAATATAATACGTACTCCACAGTTGTTGTGGCCCCACGCATTATTATAACATAACATGTCTTATCTTTCTTAATGCATGTGATATTATTTAATATCATATACTTTTCTAACATGGCGTATACTTGTAAATGGCATAATATGATTTAATCATAAACATTTCATGGCATACATGTATCATATGGCATACTTAACATGGCATACTTATAACATACATCATTGTATGACAGAAAAGATTATGTAACAGATAATTATTCATGAGAGATTAAATCATACGTAACAGATAAACATGTAATGACATAGCATGACATGGCATATACGATAACATACATACATAAATTGTAGTTCTCTTACCCATCACACATACACAATAAACTGATAGTAAGTTAGAGGCTAACTTACCTCGATCGTCGCGTTCTATGAGAATAGAGCGCGAGACACGAGGAACTGCACAACAGCTGGAAGAGGAACACTCAAGTCCTTAAGATTTTCACTTCTGAACTCAATTGCCATATTGTAAGCACTTGCAACACCACGGCCAACTTGAGGTTTCACTATACTCGGAAGAGATAAATTGACTTCAGAAAGCCTTTGCACTAAAACAAGTTCATTAAAATTATCAATAACAACCAAACAAACAACTCATTTCTCAATCCATATACTCTTAGCCATAGTCAACCACAAGATGACACCAGTCATCCCGGACTATAATCCATATCATCACTGCTTCGGGACACTGTCATACAGTTTCCCAACATTACACCATACGCTCCACACTTCTCTGCTACGCCATCCAACCCTTCGTGACACGCCATCCGGTGTATCACGACTTAGTACAGAGTACACTCACGTGAACTCTCTTCCATTCACACTACAAAACCCATCACTGCGATACACGTCTCACGGTGCATCGCTACGCGACACGGAGTACGCGCTACGCGTACTTCCTTCGCTACAACACTCATCAACACGATGCACATCACACGATGCATCGCCATACCACACGGAGTACACTACATGCGTACTCCCTTCCTTCTACGACCCACATCACTACAGCGCACGTCGCGCGGCGCGTCGCTGCATTACACAGAATACGCTACACGCGTATTCTCTTCACACAACCCGCCGTATCACATCTACGGCATCCATCTCACGCCTATACTTCACAGCACAGTCCACAAAACTACAAAATCAAGCCTAACACTTCACAACCACACTTCGTTTCACAACTACGCAGCGAACTCCACAAACACTAACTACACAGTCTACAGCCAACCAAATCAACTATGTTAAACATAAATAACTAAAGATAGAGGGTTATACCATCGACGGGATAACCCGTGCGTCGCTCGCTGCTCGTCACGAACATGCGTCGGAGGAGCATACGTGGCGGTACGGTGTCTGTCCACCACATAAAGTGGTAGTTTGGGCTTGAGAAAGGCTAGGCGTGGTCTTGGAAGACTCACGGTCGCCTTGTGATGGTCAAAGGTGGCGGAGCACGGCGGCATCACGCCGTGAACAGTAACTCCGAACGGTGAGCGGAGGAGACGCGAGGTAGCGAAAAGCCATAGAACTTCATGGAAAGCTAGGGAAAGGTAGAGGAACATGTGGTGGAGCTGTGGTGGCGAGGTGGTGGTCGGACGGTGGCTAACGGCGGCAGATCGGCCGTTTGAAACCATTTTTGGCCTTGGAGAGTGCGGGAGAGTGTGAGCTCTACGAAGCTCCGTTGGCCATGAAATTTCTTGGAGAGGTTCATGAGGATGAGAGGAACAAGATGGTGGTGGTGAAACACCACGGGTGGCCGTGTACGGCGGCGCACGGTGGTGCAACCGAACGGGTGTTTTGAGAAACCCATATGAGAAAAAGTGAGAGTTTGGGAAAAAGAAAGACATGGGGAGGAAGCCCTTGATGTGGTGAATCCAATGGTGGTGCTTGGTGGCTGATTTGGCCGTGTATGGTGGTCCAAAATGGTGAAAAGCCTTAAAAACCCATTTGTTTGGAGGCGAGAGTGGCGGCTAACCGTGGCTCGGATGGAGGTGAAACTTGGAGGGGATGTTCACCGGTGAGAGGGGAAGAAATCTGGGTGGGTGGTGTAGTCCACGCCGCCGGCGAGCGGCGGTTCTGGGCGGAGAAAGAAATCGGCAACAGGGGAGAAAACAGGGCAGGGGCAGCAACTTCCGGGGGCTCTCGGCGACTAACGGCTGGTCCGATGGCTCTGAAAATTGGTGTGTATGAACTATGGTGAAAGGGGAAGAGAATGGCGGGGGTGGTGTACGACACCTCCACCGGACGGCGGAGAAACGGGCGGTCAAAGGGGCGGCGACGGTAATGAGACAAGAAGGAAGAGCACGGGAAGAGAGAGAGAATTGGTGGCCGGCGTTGCACACCTCCGGTGCAGATGTGTTCGCCGGTGAGGGAGGGACATGCCGGAGGTGGAGGTGAGGCACGGCGGCCGGAGGTGGCGCCGGTAGGAAGCTAGAACCGATCAGCTATGGTGGAAGGGTGTAAGTCGACCATGGAGAGAAGGAGAGGAAAGAGAAGAAAAAAAAAGAAAAAAGGAAAAATGAAGGAAAAAGGGTAGGAGCCTAGGTAATAAACTTCAATCCTACGTTTTGGGATCCTCAAATAATTCAACGGTGAATTAAAACACTGATTAAAAACGCGTAAATGTTTTATTTTAAATAAAACACTTTAAATAAAACACCACGATGAATTAAGGTAGAATATTATTTTATAAACTAAAATTTATAAAATAATATTTCCTCATCATTATATAAAATGATAAAGTACCGTTAATTAATCGAAGATGATAAAACCAATTAATTTAAATAAGAGTTTTCAACGTAAAATTAAACATCTTAATATCTTAAAACAACTAAAATATTTAATCTAAGTAATTATCCACAATTATAATATTTTCAGAGCTCATTAAATTATTATAATTGTGCTACTTTAAAAACAAGCCTATCTAATACTTTGAAATTCGATGGATAAGATCCGGGAAAACGCCATCGAGGTACAACGCTTAGGATAAAACTGTTCATGATTTTACAGCTGTCGGTGAAGAACAAATTACGTGATTTACGGAAAAGATAATCTATACGCGTGATTCCAGATGAGGGTAAAGACGAGAGAGATGTGATTGCTGTCAGGAAAGAATCCAAAACTGATAATTTTAGCGGGCTGTTACATAGGCGGTGGTCGAGATTCGATATATAGGGATAATCATTTTACGAGTGTCAATACTGCATCTAAATGGTATGAAGATGATCCATTCGTATTGGCTTGTCAAGCTACTCAAATCTATTACTTGATTGATCCAATGAAAAGTGCTGATGAAGATAGTGGAGAGATAACTTGGCGAGTTGTACACAAATTTGTCCCTCGAAATATATATGAAGTAGGAACGAGTGTAGATTACGATAATAGTGGAGATGAAGATGACACTCCAAATGTAGAGGCCTACTAGGAAGATGGAGGAGGGGGTATTAACTTATTTGTTGACCTCGGTGCACTCGAGTTGCTCCCCTTATGTAGAGATGACGTCCCACTCATCCATCTCGACCTGTCTTCATTAAATTATCATTCAATTGAAGAAAGTGAGAAAAGTACAGAAGAAGAGTCAGAAGAAGAAGACAAACAAGAATCTGGGGGGAAGTGGATAAGGAGGACAAAGAAGAGCTTGATGATGATGATGAAGATGTTATAGAGAGAGATTCTGAAACAAACATGGAAAATACATCCGAAGATGAAGACTAAAAGTACTAAAAACTTTATTCACATAGGTGAGTATAGAATTTTATAATAATAATAAATTTATTCTAATTATATTTTTTTGTTATATCTAATCATTTTCAAGTATGCCGCCAAAAAGATAAAGAAGAAATGTCCTCATCTACCGAGTCCAAGTCCTGAACCCATTGAGGACTCCCCACCGAGGAGTCTGTTCCCGAAGATGAAGTTAACATTATAGAGAACGATGCACAGTCAACACCTACCAGTAAGGAATGTTTACGTTAATACTATATATAATTAATACTTTTGTTTCAATAATTATATATATAACCTTAAAAATTATACTATCATCTATTAGTTGATGCATCTGCTCGTCGCGGTCGTGGCTATACACGTGGCATCTCACTTGAGAAAAACCGAAGGCATGGTAAATTGAAAGTCACAATTCCTGATAATTCCACTGGAAGAGTGAATGATAGTGCAGCAGCGCTTTCCTCCTATATTGGCATAGTAGTTCGAGCTTATGCTCCATTTTATGTGCGCTCCTGGAGAGATGTGCCGAATAAGATTAAGGAACACATTCGGAGTTGTGTGCTGGTGAGTTTACTTATTATATCATTTTTTTCACATAGATTAGTTTATCATATTTTTAACATAATTAATTTATAATTAGGATGAATTTGACCTCGACTTTGGTCGTAGCGAGGATTTGAGAACTGTGAATGAGTTAATGGCTACACTATTCCGACGTCACAAGGGACGATGTCACGACCACTTTAAGAAGTTTGAGACGTTTGAAGAGGCTGCACAGTGCCCTTTCCAGCAGATGAAATTAGATGACTGGATAAAGTGTTTTGATCTTTTTGTCTCTCCAGAATATCAGGTATTCTAGATTTATTTCCTATAATTATTTACATTTATATTTGTTGTTTATATTATATGTATATACATATATTACAATTAACGGTGGGAATTATTTGTGTAGCACTTAAGTTCTACAAATGCAAATAATAGATCTGCTCTGACTATTTACCATCGTGCTGGTTCAAGATCATTCCATCGTCTTGCTGAAAAAATAGTAATTAATAAACGAAATAATGTATATTTTTTCTTATTATTCTTTTATATAAGTACTAACATTGTCTTTTTCAAATTGCTAATGTCGTTTTCTTAGAAACGTGATGATCCTAAAAACTTTTCCCTCGTTCATGTCTATGTTGCTGCTTACACTAATGAGCATAGTGAGTGGATGGATCATGCCGCTGCAATTAATTATGTAAGCGGTGTTCCTTTTGTTAAATAAATTATGCAACATGTGCTTAAATTATTTTTTATTTGTATTTATTTTAATATGTTACTTATTGTGTGTTTTGATCTTTCAAACTCTAGGGAAAAATGATAGAGATGCAATCAGCTTCTGGGGAATCCTGTCATAGTGACTTAGACATTTTTACACAAGTGCTTGGGCCCAACTCTAGTATGGCAAGAGGTTTGGGATGATCTTTCAAGCATTCCGGTTCATCTTCCTCAACCTCATCGACATCACAAATTAATAATCTTACCAAAGATTTAGAAGCTACATGACGCGAGAATGAGTATATGACATCTAGACAGCAAGAGTTGAAGTCCCTCTTAGAGCGACAGTCTCATTTAGAGACGCGTTTGCAGGACCAACAAAGAGACCAGGAGGAAAGAATACGTAGTGAGGTCCAAGAGCAAGTGCAGCGGGAGATGATGCTGCAAATGGAGCGTGTTATGTCATTGCAACAGAATCGTGCTGGACGAGGAAAGAAAAAGAAATGAATTTTATTTGTGTAATACGTTTTTAATATCTAATTTGAAAACAGTTTCAAACAATGTTGGTTGTGAAATATGTAATGTAATATGATACAATTGGTATGTTTATTAATTGGATGAGTTTAGTATTTCTGATATGTATGTTTGAATGTAAATAAAATACGTTTGAACAGTATTACACGTTCGAAAAGACGTTCGAACGTAACCACACAAAATAATAACAGAACGTTTGAACGTTTAAATCCCAAAATTAATATAACGTTCGAATGTCCAAAAAGTTTAAAGTTCCAAACATCCGAACGTACACTTTGCATTCAAATTCTACTTTCTTAACATTCGAATAAACGTCCGAACGTTATGATACGAACGTTCGGACATTATTTCGTTTACGTTGGATTCTAGATTCGAATGTAATGTTTGCATGTATAAAGGTTTGAACGTTTATCTAATACGTCCGAACTATAATAAACAAACGTTACCTTCTCTCATTTGGATGTCAGTTCGTCTATTTTACGTTCAAACGTAATTTTCTGGGACAGATTCTAACCGTCATAGAAAATAAAACGTTCGAACGTTATTTCAAATGGCACATCCCCAACCGTCACTAAAAATATTTTTAGTGACGCTTGTACAGTAAACTGTCACCAAATGTAATCTGTGACGCACATTACGTGACAGTGGTGGTGATGGTTTCTGACCGTCACCAAATGTATTTCGTGACGTTTTTCCCATTTCTTGTGACAATTTCATCTGTCACTAAAACCTATTTTTGTTGTAGCATGTCGACCAAGTTTTATTAATTGGGGGGAACTAATAAACAAAAGGAAAAACATAAAAGAGGGGAAAAAAGAATGAATGAAAAGAAGACTCATACGGTCTAGCAATAGATCTAGAAAATAGCCTAGAGAGAAATTCATGTTGGAATTTAATGTCCCACATGACATGACATGACACGTATGCCACTATGAGATATTTCTACTGACTTAAGGTTATCAAACACTGTTAGACTTCTAATGTCTTAAGTTCCTCTAACAGTTTAAGGTTATTAGCTAATCCTAACTTTGTTAGAATAATAGTTAACAAGAGAAGTGATTTCTTATTAAAATTAATCCTACTTCGATAGGAAGTGCATGCATGGAATTATAGTTGAAGGAAACCAGCCGGCCTCTCTCTACGGCCTAAAAATATTTACATACACCCAACAGATTATGTATTAAAAAAATTCAAGAGGGTTAAGCGAAAGAAACCATTTTCTGGGGTTAACGTTATTTTCATCTAGAGTAGAGAAAAGTTGTGACTATGAATTCCAGACGTTCTTATACATATTTTAGTGAGAATCATGATAGTTAAGATCCTAGACTTATTTTATAATATTATATATGTAAGGGCAAAAATTGGCTAGGATTAGATGATGAGATGATAAGGCTTGTCTTAACATATTATTTGAAATTGTTGATGAATGTAAAAATAATTATTTATCTAAACAATGTTAAGTTTATCTAGAAGTCTTAGGTGGTGTTTAGATAAGTCTTTGAGGTTAAAATCGAGTCATGGTATATCCTGAAGAAAGTTGAACAGATTAGTCAATCCAGAAGATTGTTATTCGCGAAATGTTAGCAGTCCGTCGGAACACGTCTTCGCAGCTATTGCTAACCGTCAGCAGAGTCCTACTGTGACTGGAACTCTTTCCAGACTTTCTATTTAAAGAGATTCGATTTTGTATATTCAAGGAGATTGAGAGCCATGAATTTCAGAGAGGATATTCTGAGCATATGTGTGAGAAAATTCACTTGAGAATTTTCATGGGGTTTTTCATCTCTTCTTGAGTGTGATGGTACTTTGAGTGTGAAGGAACATCGATTGGATTTCAGCCTCTAGAGTTCCAGAAGAGAAGTCAACATTTGAAGATCGCCAAAGGTTCTGGCTGCTACTGCGGTAGAAGACAAACGGGTCGTTTGTCTAGGCAAGTAAGATAGTCGAATTGCAAAAGTTTTGTAATTGATGATTGCTTGTAATTGTTCTTCAAATAATAAGATTGACTTTCCTGGGTTTGGCTGCCCCGTAGGGTTTTACCTTTAAAGAGTTCTTTAAAAGGTTTCCCTTTGTAACCAATCGTTGTGTCTTACAAATTTATTTATTTGATTTATTATATAATTCTGGATATTGAGATCTAATCAAATTTGTTCAAGAAAATTGGTAGACAATTTCGTGGTTTTACAGGGGTACGTTGGGAATTACAATTGGCATCAGAGCGTGGTTCACTCTTTTGACTGTGATCCGTGCCCTTGCAATATGTCATCATTGACTGCCCCGCTGCACTTCAATGGTGAAAATTATGCATATTGGAAAGTACGCATGCGAGCCTTTCTCAAATCATTGGATGAACGAGTGTGGTATTCGATTGTACGAGGATGGATCAAACTAGAGACAAATATTGATGTTTGGATGAAAGAAGATATCACCAATTGTAATTGGAATAGCAAGGTGCTGAATGCAATATTCATGACTGTATCTCCAGAAGAATTTAAGAGAATCTCCATGTGTGAGATTGCTAAAGAGGCATGGGATATCCTGGATGTTATGCATGAAGGAACAAAAATTGTGAAAAACTCAAAATTACAATTGTTAACTTCTAAGTTTGAATAGATTAAAATGCTGGAAGATGAAAGTTTTAATGACTTCTATGCTAAACTGAATGATATTGTAAATTTCAGGTTTAATCTTGGAGAAAAGATTGAAGATTCACGAGTTGTGAGGAAGATTCTAAGGTCTTTACTTGAAAGATTTTGTCCCAAAGTTACTGCTATTGAAGAAAGTAAAGATCTGGATGCAATAAGGGTAGAAGAACTGGTAGGTTCTTTGCAAATGTATGAATCTTCACTTCCTCAAACAAGAAAAGGTAAGTCCATTGCATTAAAAACTATAGAAGAAAATTATAAGAATTTTTCTGATGAAGAAAATCTAAATGATGAAGAGATTGCTCTACTTGTAAGAAAATTCAGAAAATTTATGTTTAATAAAAAGGAAAATGGTAAACAAAAACGAAGGAAAAATGTTTTTGATAAGAAAAATGAATCTGAAAATTGGAAGAAAGAAAAAACTGAGAAAAAGGATAAAGTACAGTGTCATGAATGTTCTGGGTATGGTCATATAAGAATTGAGTGTCCAAATTTCATAAAAAATAAAGGAAAAGCATTAATGTCATACTTAGCGATAGTTCAGATTCTGAAAATTCAAACTCATCTTCTTATGACGAAAAATCTTTTATCGCTTTCTCTACTATTGTGAATGATTTTCCTGAAATTACACTAACAAAATCTGAATGTAGTTGTGATTACAGTGATTCGAATGTATCTCTTGTTGATGTTGATCAAGAATTGAGTTTACAGGAAGCTTACAATGATGTGTGTGAAGAAGTGATCAAATTAAAGAAACTCAACAAGAAGCTGTACAAGAAATTCACTGATATGGAAAGTGAGAAAACTAACATGTCTAAGGCATTAAAAATTTCTGAGATTGAAATAGTCAGGTTAAGGAATCAAAAAGTTACACTAGAAAAGGAATTAGAAAAGGTTCAAGGAAAAACAGCAACACAAAAATTGGAAGAGATGTTGAGTTTTCAAAAAATGAGTAGTGATAGAACTGGCCTAGGGTACACGATTTCAAAAGGGAAAGAAAAATTGATCTCATCATCCGCTACCACAAACTCCAAAGGTATTGTTTTTGTCAAAGGAAGCCAAGGTGAGAGTTTTCAAAATCATGCTGAACGTAAGCCAGTTTATTCAAAAAATCTACATGGTAAATTTGTTCCTACATGTCATAAATGTGGTGTGATTGGTCATATAAGACCACATTGTTTTAACATGTATCAAGTGCAGAAAATTAAAGGTAAAAGAAAAGGGAAGAGTTTACAGACTCAAGTTGATGACATGAGCCAACAAATCAATTTCATAAGTCTCAAGCTTGGGGAACTAGCAAATATTTGCCTTCAAAATAAAGAAAAACACAGGTAAAAACCCAAGACAAAATGGGTGAAAAAGGAAGATGCAGTGTGTCTTGTTGTTCACACAGCACTTAGATCAATGGAAGATTGTCTTTGGTACCTGGACAGTGCTTGTTCGAGACACATGTCTGGAGACAAAACCTTATTCAAGAAGGTTGAGTCATCTCATGGAAGGACCGTGACTTTTGGAGATGGGAGCAGGGCTATCATAGAAGGGAAAGGGAGTATCGAAATACCAGGATTACCTGTGTTGCATGATGTTTTATTTGTTAATGGTTTAAAAGCTAATTTACTCAGCATTAGTAAGTTTTGTGACAAAAATTTTTCTGTGCAGTTTTCAAAAGATGAATGCAACGTATATGATCAAGGTGGAGAATGGATCTTAAAAGGTACTAGAACCTCAGCCAATTGTTATGGAATTTCTCCAAAATCATTGGAGAAATGTCATAGTCACACTTGATGAAGCTGAATTATGGCATCAACGCCTCGGGCACATTAATTTTAAAAATTTATCAAAGATCTCAAAAAGAAAAATTATTGATGGACTGTCCAAGGTAATTAAGGTTAAGAAAATAGTGTGCGGAGCATGCCAAGAAGGAAAGCAAACTAGAGCTCAACACAAGAAGACTTCTCATGTTCTTACCTCTCGGCCTCTTGAGTTATTGCATATGGATTTGATGGGTCCAACACAAACTGAGAGTCTTGGAGGAAAGAAGACATCATGGTGATTGTAGATGACTTTTCAAGATTCACATGGATAATGCTCTTGAGAGAAAATTTTGAAGCTTTTGATCTTGCCAAAAAACTATTCAAGAAACTACAAACAGAGAAGGAAGCTTCCATCTCTAGAATACGTAGTGATCATGGTTGAGAATTTGAGAATACTAATTTTACTTCTTTTTGTGATGAACAAGGAATACACCAAGAATTTTCTGCACCTATTCCACAACAAAATGGAGTGGTGGAAAGGAAAAACAGAGTAATTCAAGAAATGGCACGAACTATGTTAAGCAACAAGAAGATGGCTTTATATTTTTGGGGAGAAGCGATAAATACAGCAAATCATATCTTGAATCGAGTGGTTCTAAGACCCAGGACAAATCAAACACCTTACGGTTTGTGGAAAAATAAAAGGCCTACGGTAAAGTATTTCAGAATTTTTGGTAGCAAGTGTTATATTCTGAGAGACCGAGAAAACACTCATAAATTTGAAAGCAAAAGTGATGAAGGATTGTTTCTTGGTTATTCCTCAAATAGTATGGCTTATAGAGTTTACAACTTACATACAAAATCTGTTATGGAATCAATTAACGTAGTTGTAGATGATTTTTCAGCTGAGACTACCATGAAGGAGCTTGAAAATATGAAGGAACTGGGGCAGACCAGTGGAGAAAATCCTCAAGTGCAAGATGAGGAGGATCACATAGAGAAACACCACAAAATTCACAAGACAAAGAACCTTCTTCAAGAGTTGAACCCAAGAAAGTCAAGAAAGCATTAAATGATGAGAGTTGGGTCAACGCTATGCATGAAGAACTGCATCAATTCACTAGAAATGATGTATGAGAGTTAGTTCCTAGACCAGAAAATTATAACATCATTGGGACTAAGTGGATCTTTAAGAACAAGTCTGAAAAGCATAGCACTATTGTGAGAAACAAAGTAAGGCTGGTTGCACAAGGTTACATACACACAAGTAGAAGGGATTGATTTTGATGAAACATTTGCTCATGTGGCCTGGATAGAATCTGTCCGTATTCTACTTGCACTTGCTTGTCATCTAGACTTCAAATTATATCAAATGGATGTCAAGAGTGCCTTCTTAAATGGAGTGTTACAAGAAAAGGTATATGTTGAACAACTTAAAGGGTTTGTTAATCATCTCTATCCTGAATTTGTTTACAAGTTGAAGAAGGCGCTGTATGGACTGAAACAAGCACCTTGAGCTTGGTATGAAAGGTTCACAGCTTACTTACTTGATCATGACTTTGTTAGAGGACAAGCTGATAGGACTTTGTTCATAAGGAGATCAGGTAAACAATTCTTAATTGCTCAAATCTATGTTGATGATATTGTTTTTGGAGCAACACTTGAATCTCTTGCATATGACTTTGCAAACGAAATGAAATTTGAATTTGAGATGAGTATGATTGGTGAGTTAAATGTTTTCTTGGGTATTCAAGTAAAACAATGTAAAGTTGGAATTTTCATTTCACAATCTAAGTAAGCAAGAGATCTTGTGAAAAAGTTTGGAATGGAAGGAAAAAGCAATGCTCGTACTCCCATGAGCACTTCAGTGAAAATCAACAATGACTCTATAGGTAAAAATATTGATCCCACTCTTTATAGAAGCATGATAGGAAGTCTATTATATATTACAGCAAGTAGACCTGCCATAGCTTTCAACATTGGTGTGTGTGCTAGATTTCAAGCTAATCCTAAAGAATCCCATCTTACTGCAGTAAAAAGAATCATAAAATATCTTAATGCAATTGTTGATTATGGGATATGGTGCTCCAAAGACACTAATTTTACACTTGTTGGCTACTCGGATGTTGATTGGGCTGGGAATGCTGATGATAGGAAGAGTACTACGGGTGGGTGTTTTTATATAGGTGGAAATCTTGTAGCTTGGATGAGTAAAAAACAGAACTCCATCTCTTTATCTACTGCTGAAGCTGAATACATAGCTGCAGGGAGTTGTTGTACACAGCTTTTATGGATGAAAAAAATGCTTGATGATTATGGTTTTGCTCAAGATGCTATGACAATATATTGTGATAATTCAAGTGCTATAAGTATTTCTAAAAATCCTGTTTAGCACTCTCGAACCAAGCACATTGACATTAGACATCATTTTATAAGAGACTTGGTTGATTCTAAAATAGTATCATTGGAACATGTATATACTGAACATCAACTGGCTGACTTGTTTACTAAACCTTTGGATGACCTTAGGTTTGAGTTTTTAAGGAAAGCCATTAGTGTATGTGATCCCAAGTGAAAGGCTTTCTATCATATTAGATTAGGATGTTTCGGTTTTTCTAAGTTATATATATATATATATAAAATGAACTGTGTTGATTATTTTATTTTGATTAAGGTACATGTTTGATAAATCAAGGTTTGAGCAAGTGTAGCATTACTTTAAAAAATTTCTGATCTTATGCACTGCTCTTCTTTGTGCAGTACACTTTAAGCATACTAACCCTCTAGGTCAACTTGGCAAAGTTCATTTACATTGTACAGTGAGTAACCTATATGTAAGCATCCTATAATTAAAATTCACATTTGTTTAAAGATGCCCATCAAAGAGGGAGTTCATGCCTTGAATTGACTAATACTAGTTGAACCTAGTACATCAATAAAGAGCTCTCCTCTTGCCAAACTCAAAAAGTTATCCATATAGAAAAAGTCGGTGTTAATTCATTACGGAAAAAGACAAACACCCTACACGGATTTACCACATTAAAGTTCTTACAAAAAAAAATCGTTACTCCAATCATTATGGAAAAAGATGAGCAACAACTATGAACACAAAAAGGGGGTGTACAAACTAGTGTTTGGAGGAGATGTTCATGTATCTAGGCCCTAGCATAAAGTTTGACTTTTAAGGTGAAGCAACAACCTCTTGTGAGCATCTATAAGAAGTAATCCTTCATGAAATAAGAGTCTCAAAAATTTTTTTGAAGAAAAGAAGTTCATAAAATGCTATGGTATAAGTATACTCACTCACACACTCACATGAACTTTGACATTGATGATTCTATGAGGAGTGAACATTCAAAGTGACTGTTGCAACATGAGTGTGCTAAGGATTAGTAGTTTTTTTTTTTTGTAATTTCTGCCTTGATTGAACTAAGATGATTATAGGCATGTTACTTTGTTCTTTTTTCACATTCATATTTTTTTAAAAAATTAATAATAATAATATATATATATATATATAATATTTTCGGATCTATTTATTTTTTTTAATAAAAATAAAAATAATAATAATAATATATATATAATAAATTTTCAGATGGTGTACTGGGTGTTTTTTTTTCCTAAGTGTATAAGTCCCTATGGGACCTTTGGTCCAGCACGTGCACGGGAGGCTCAGGCTTTAGAGTCTTAAAACCTACCTCTTGCCCCTTTCATTTGCTCCCTGCCCCGATTCTAAGTCTTTCCTATATCCATCTTCACGGCCTCTTGGCTCCTCCACGCAAGTCTCAATACACGGTGCCTCTTTCTTTTTCTTCTCTTCCCTTTCCATCAATCCAGGTAAGTATCCACGATTCCACTGCTTGGTTTTATTTTTTCAGTTTTATTTTTCTTGTTTCGGCATATGGATAGATGAAGGATGTGTGGAGGGTTTTGATTATATGATGTATTGAGCTGTTTGGTTGAGCTAAACTACATGTAAATGGGTTGTTTTTGTTGATTCTCTCCACTCTATACATGTATTGAGGATAAGGTTATATCGCTCATGGGTATTTTGTTTTTGTTACTCATGAATGCACACCAAGTGTTTGTGTTATTACTTGACTCATCTCAGATTTTTTTTTTTTAGACTGTTTTTAGGGAGTTTCTTATACACATAGTACGCTCTTAAGCATGAGTAGTTCCCATTTTGTTCTCAACAAACAAATCATAAACATAAAAAATATATAAAATATTTATTAAAAATTAAAATGGGATATTAATCTCAATCGATTCTCACATTTTCAGTTTGAAAATTTTTTTGTGTGACTTGGTTATTGTACTGCTTTAGATGAGGTTCAAAGAAAGGGCAAAGCGCAAAAAGATGACTCCTCCTGTGCCATCTAAGAACTCCTCAAGTGAGGATATCCCATTACTTGAACCTGGGCAGTTGGGAGACACTTCAGCTCCTCCACCATCTTCATTTGTGACTGCTCCCACAGAAGCCACTCCTGATCGCTTCACTTCGGTTGAAGCTGAGAATGCATATAGGAATACATTCTCCAAGAGACCCGTCTTGGGTGAAAGGGAGATAAGCATAAATGACTTCCCTACAGATGACTTCCAATTGATTCGCCGTATATTCATTGAAAGAGGATGGGAGAAGCTTACTCATGCCTCTCTTACACCTTGTGTTGAGGTAGTTCGAGAATTTTACTCGAACATCGCCCACTTTAATTTAGATGATCATAGCATCATCTCTATCGTACGAGGGATTCAAATTGAGGTATCTCCTGCAATTCTCTGAGGCTTGTTTACCCTTCTTGAGGTAGAATCCCCTTTATACCCATACAAGGGCATGGGAGCTCCAACAAAGACCGCAATGCGTAATATCTTTGTTGGTCCCAATGGCCCCAAATGGACTGCCAAAACGCACAGACTGCCTCTCAACCATATACTTCCTCAGTTTTGGATTCTGTCCAAAATAGTGCTGACCAATCTATGGCCTATTAGTCGTCACACAAAAATTTCTCTAGAAAGAGCTTATTTTATGTATGCTCTTGCTACTGGCGTCCCTATTGATTTTCCACAACATGTCATTGACATTGTTCATCGCTCACATGCGGAAAAAGAGTTAGATCTCCCTTTTAGAAGTCTAATTACTAAGTTGGCCATGATTGCTAAAGTTCCACTTCGGGCCAATGAACCTACAATGAAGCTGTCAGGCCCCATTTCAACCTTAACTGTGGTCAAGTCTGAGGCGGTCATCACTAAGAAGCGCTCCCTAACTACTGAGTCATCATCTTCTCCACCTGAACCTTCCATTCTCATCTCTCAAGTTCTTGAGCAAATCTCTTTGCTATCCCAGAAGATTGATGGCATTACAGCTAAATGGGAGGTAGGTCAGTCCAAGTTGGGGCAACAATTGGCTGTTGTACGCTCTGATTGTGTGCAAGCAAATGATCGCCTGGTTCAACTTTCTTTGGATGTGCAACACATCATGGCAAGTGTTGCTGATTCTGATGATGAAATATAGATTTCCATGGCTGATTATTGACAGAAAGGGGGAGAAAAGTTCGAGGGAGAGCAGCAGCATCAAAGGGGGAGAACTTTATCATGTTTTATTTATCATGTGCTTGACTCCTTTTTGGTTGTAATTCAAATACCATTTGGCATGTGTTTTGATTAGGATAATTGCAATTTCTGCTTTTATTAAATCACAACTCTTTATCATTTCCTATTTTTCTATGATTTGCTAATTGAGATGTTTCTCAGGGTATTTACATTCATCAAACTGGTTCTGTCATCAATCCGCCAAAGGGGGAGATTGTAAGGGCAAAAATTGGCTAGGATTAGATGATGAGATGATAAGGCTTGTCTTATTATATTATTTGAAATAGTTGATGAATGTAAAAATAATTATTTATCTAAACAATATTAAGTTTATCTAGAAGTCTTAGGTGGTGTTTAGATAAGTCTTTGAGGTTAAAATCGAGTCCTGGTATATCCTGAAGAAAGCTGAACAGATTAGTCAATCCAGAAGATTGTTATTCGTGAAATGTTAGCAGTCCGTCGGAACATGTCTTCGCGACTATTGCTAACCGTTAGCAGAGTCCTACTGTGACTGGAACTCTTTCCAGACTTTCTATTTAAAGAGATTCGGTTTCGTATCTTCAAGGAGATTGAGAGCCATGAATTTCAGAGAGGATATTCTGAGCATATGTGTGAGAAAATTCACTTGAGAATTTTCATAGGGTTTTTCATCTCTTCTTAAGTGTGATGGTACTTTGAGTGTGAAGGAACATCGATTGGATTTCAACATCTAGAGTTCTAGAAGGAAAGTCAACATTTGAAAATCGCCAGAGGTTCTAGCTGCTACTGCGGTAGAAGACAAACGGGTCGTTTTTCTAGGCAAGTAAGATAGTAGAATTGCAAAGGTTTTGTAATTGATGATTGCTTGTAATTGTTCTTCAAATAATAAGATCGACTTTCCTGGGTTTGGCTGCCCCGTAGGGTTTTACCTTTAAAGAGTTCTTTAAAGGATTTCCCTTCGTAACCAATCGTTGTGTCTTACAAATTTATTTATTTGATTTATTATATAATTCTAGATATTGAGATCTAATCAAATTTGTTCAAGGAAATTGGTAAACAATTTCGTGGTTTTACAAGGGTACGTTGGGAATTACAATATAGATTATTTATTTCACATAAACTTACATGTGCACGGTATCAGAGCATGGTTGTAACTTTCATGATTTTCCATTATGATCTTCTCTTACCTTAGCTAGTTAGTTAGATTTGTGCCGCTGTGAATTAATTTAGAAAATTGTATGAGACCAGTAATCGGGTTTGCTATGTAGTTATAACTGATTTGGTGCTTGTCAATTTTTAGTGAATATATGGCCTTGTATGTTTTAACGAAAAGCTTATCTATTTTATTCTTTTCTTTGGCCCTTTACCAACATGAAACATGACTACCTTTTAGATTAGAGAAATACCCTAACTACAAAGTAATTACACAAAAGTAATCCCACAAATTGATGTGGCGTAATATGGTTTGTCAGATTGTAAAGTTACTTTTATTGTAAAGTAGATCTGACGAATCACATGAAATCATATCACTTTATAGAATTACTTTTATGTAATCTCTTTGTGACTGTAGCAGTCATCTTTACATTAAGCAAAAACTGCATGTAAATGTATAGGACTCTAATACTTGAGTTCTAGACCATGCTATATGCTTCAGGCGTCTGTAATATAATATTCTCGTTGAGTGAAAACTTTGGTGATTTATTTCATTTACAATTTCTTTGATTATGAAATTATTGCTTACATGATTCTGAATAAAGTACGATGTTTTAGCTTCTATGATATTTGTGATACCCCATCTAAGTGTATTTTCACTGAATGAGTATTTAATTTAATTAAAATATTGGTTCTTTTTTTTTTTAAATTATCGAATTTAAATTGGATTTTATTTATTGTTTGAGTTTAAATTACTGTTTAATTTATTTTAGCTTGTCTTTGGATTTAAAATTTAGTTGTTAGTTTTTACTAGTTATTTCTTATAATTTAGCTTTCTGTTGTGTTTAAATTATTTTCCTTGTTTTATTGATTTTAAAATTGTTTTCGTTGGATTAGTTTTTGGACTCCAGAGGTGAGGATTGGATCTCATTTCTTTTCTCCCATCTTTTCTTTTTCCTTTCTCTTTCTTTTCTTCTTTTTCTTTCTCTTCCTCCCGGTTCTCTCCCGCACGATAGCCTTCTCTTCTCTCTCCTTCTTTGGCATTTTCTCTCTTCGCCCAGAACCGCCCAACGCCAGTGCCGTGACCTACACCGCCCACCCAGATCTCTTCCCCTCCGGCCGGTGATCATCCCCACCAAGTTTCACCTCCATTCGAGCCGCCGTTTGCCCCCATGAACTCCTCCAAGCCAAACGGCTTTTGGGCCATTCTGCCGTCGTCGCTCCACCTCCGGCCACCATCTCTTCACCACTTCATCACTGACCTCTTGCCGTCCTAAACCACTCATTTCTGGCTCCGATTCGTCACTGGAGCAGCCCCCACGAGCTCAATGTCGTTTTACCAATTTTGGCCTTCCACCGCCGTTTTCGCCGCCACCCACGGCCAACCCTCACTTCCACTAGCTTCATAAACACCTCTAAGCTATTCCCTATCAATCCCAAGTCTTGGTTCGTTCCCATTCAAAAGTGGGTATTTTACAACCCACAGCCACAGTGTTTTTACACTGTTACGTTGCTTTTTCTTCGCCGTTTGCAGCTCGTTGATCCTTCAAAAATTATCATATAGCGCTGTAAGTATTTTTCAAACTCCATTTTAGATTTAAATATATTTTTGCTTTTACAATAAATATTTGTGACTGGTTGGTTATTCCGGACTGAGTCCGAGGAGTCGGAGGTCGGATGGATTTGAGGACGGAGTTGTTTGTTTGTTATTGATGTTGAGAATTTTTGGATATTATGTGTCATATCATTTGCATTGCATAGTGCATGCATATACATGTGTTGGATATTGAAAACTGGGTTTTCAAGTGTGAATGGTTTTTTGGGTGCGTGTGTATCACGACCCCAAGCCAAGATGTGGTATTATCTCGATGGAGCTCCTCTGGTCACTCGGGAGCGCAATATACTGAGTGACGTCCCCTGGGTTGTCGCTGGGCGACAACGAGAGTGGGCGGGATGGTAACGCTCTCGTACCGACTCCGTGACCTCTCTGCTGGCGAGGGCTAGAGGATGCTTGGCTACGAACATGCGGGGTGTGGAACTAGGCATCGCTCGTTACGAAGTCACATGCATGGTCATTACCCGTGGTGTGACGAAGGGAGCCAGGGCTTGCAGATGACCCCTAGGGGAGGTCATGGTGCATTCGGTTAAGGAAAAGTGGAAATTGTTTTGAGACTTGGATTTTGGGCCATTATCTGGGATAATGGTGAGGAAAGGTTTTAAAGGAAATGTTTTGGGCCAAATGAGACTTTTGGCATGCGTGAAAAAATGTGGATTTGTGGGACATGTGCATTGGGCATCTTTTCATGCATATTGTTGACTGTAATATATTTTTATCTTGTGCCGTTTGGATTATTATTTACCTGCGGCACCATTTTTGGTACCATAGATTTTGATGCAGAGATTGAGGAGGAGGAGGAGGCTGAGCCCGAGGAGGCGGCTCCGCCAGAGTATTGACTTGGAGTTGCTTATCTATGGATATTATCTTTATTGGTTTTTATGTTATGTAGTTGGTATTTGAAACAGTGTTGAACTTGTAATATTTTATTACGTGTGTTTTAAACTGGTTTGTATTTAAACAAAATTTTGGTACCTAGTTATAAGATTTTATTATCCGCTGCGTGGTTTATTTTGTACACATGTTGCATGTACACACACTTGGCACTAGGCGATGGGATGAGTGACCCATGTTGTCATCATTCCGACGCCTCGATTTCCATGTGTCCGTACGTGGGAGTTGGAGGCGTCACAAATGGTATCAAAGCGGTTTGGCTCTAG
The DNA here is from genome assembly GCA_011037825.1 of Carya cathayensis. Taxonomy (NCBI): domain Eukaryota; kingdom Viridiplantae; phylum Streptophyta; class Magnoliopsida; order Fagales; family Juglandaceae; genus Carya; species Carya cathayensis. The sequence continues at coordinate 3,215,973 of QGSO01000167.1, read as the reverse complement.
GTAAAACCACATATCCCGTAGGTGTAGTACCAGAAAGTTTTTAAAGTTATAATTTAAAAGTTTATTTTATTTGAAGCTTGCTTTTTGATTTTATTTGAGTTAGCTTGATTTTAATTAATTAATTTATTTACTTGTTTTATTGTATGCTATTTTATTTTATTGTTATTTGGTTTTGGTTTTGTATTGTTTGTTTTGTTTGATATTTAAACGGGGTCAAAGGTTGTGTAATGGCAGAAAGATGGTAAGACCAAGAAGGCCTTCTGAGGAACCTCAGGATGATTTACCGAGAGGCGATGGAAGTACGCCATAGCTCGAGCGTTAAATCGATTGACTAAATATATGCAGCGAGGGGAGCAAAGTAGAGCGGTGCAAGCTGGATGCACCTATGAGCGCTTCTTAGCGTATAGAACCCCTGCTTTTACGGGAGAAGAGGATCCACTTTGAGCTGGAAAGTGGATCAGGGATTTAGAAAAGACATTTGAAGTCTGTGGTTGCACTGAGGCGCAACAAGTGCTCTATGCAAGTTATTTGTTACAAGGTACTGCTTCTGAATGGTGGGAGACAAAAAGAGAAATGTTAGTGTTAGAGTTGGGGTCCTTTGCTGCTGTGACTTGACAGTGCTTTAAAAAGGAATTTAATGATCGTTTCTTTCCCGCTTCTGTGAGGCTGCAAAAAGCAAGAGAATTTACTAACTTGGTCTAAGGAAGTTTGACCGTGGAACAATATGCCCGGAGATTTGTAGAGCTTAGGAGATTTGCTACTCATCTCATCGCCACGGAGGAGATGCAGGCCGAGCGTTTCCAGGAGGGTCTGCTACCAGAGATACGCATAATGGTAGTTTGCCACCGAATTACCATTTTTCAAGAATTAGTTGATTTGGCCATTCTTGCAGAGCGAGAGATTAGTTTGAGAATGGGCTCCCCTACAAGTCAGAAAAGGCGGAGTTTTACTGGCGAGGGAAGTAGTTCTGGTTTGCCTCAGAAGTTTGTTCAACGAACCGGGACTCGACCACAAGCAGCCTCAGGAGTGCGTATGGGAGGCCGGGTGCCCGTTTGCGGAAGGTGCTATAGAGCCCATGAGGGGGAGTGTCGGCAAAGTGGTAGAACCCAGTGTTATTGCTGTGGCCAAGAGGGGCATTTTGCTCGCAAGTGCCCTAATAGAGTTCAAGGAAGCCGTGGAGGTCGACGTGGTAGAAGAACTAATCAGAGGAAAGTAGTACAGGCTCGGGTATATGCTGTTACCCTCAGGGAGGTTGAAGATGAGGCACCAGCGACCCACGATGCTGAAGTGATTACAGGAAGAGTCCGTTTGTATGATTTTTATGTTTGCACTTTGTTTGATTAGGGTACATCTCAGTCGTTTGTGTCTTCTACTTTCGCACGGCTATGCAATCTGGTTACAGGACCCCAGCCAAAATCATTAGTAGTGACTCTCCCAAATGGTGAAGTGGTATGGTGTTCTAAAGTTGCGTTGGGCTGTCCTTTGGATTTTGGTGGAATGACACTTGATGCAGATTTGGTTGTATTCAAATTGTTGGGATTTGATATTATCCTTGGAATGGATTGGCTATATCGATATTCTACAAATATTAATTGTAGAAGTCGAGTAATCAGCTTTCAACTCCCGGATGGTGATTATTTGAAATTTGTGGGAAGTAAATTAAAAGAAAGGCCGGTAGTTATATCGGCAATTCAAGCGAAAATAGATATTGCTTGTGGAGCAGATGCCTTTTTGGTTCAAATGGTGTCTACCCCATCTGAGAAAAAGTCTCTAGTAGATATTCCAGTTGTGGAAGAATTTCCTGATGTGTTTGTAAATGATTTGCCTGGGTTACCTCCTGTTCGCGAGTTGGAGTTTGCTATTGATTTGGAACCTGGAGAGGCTCCTGTGCATAAAGCCCCTTACCATATGGCACCAGCTGAGTTGAAAGAGTTGAAGGTTCAGTTGCAAGAATTGGTAGACAAGGAGTTTATTTAGCCAAGTACTTCGTCATGGGGTGCACTAGTGTTATTTGTTAAGAAGAAAGATGGTACTCTCAGAATGTGCATTGATTATCGAGAACTTAATAAAGTGACCATCAAGAATAAGTACCCTTTCCCACGGATCGACGATTTATTTGATCAGCTTCAAGGAGCAGCTATCTTCTCGAAAATTGATTTGAGATCAGGATATTACCAGTTGCGGATAAGAGATAAGGATATCCCCAAGACTGCTTTCAGATCGAGATATGGGCATTATGAGTTTAAGGTGATGCCTTTTGGGTTGGCTAATGCCCCTGCAACTTTTATGGATTTGATGAATCGGGTATTTTGACCTTATTTGGATTCTTTTGTGGTGGTATTCATTGATGATGTTTTAATTTATTCTCGAGATTTTGAAGAACATGCTTATCACCTTCGTTTAGTACTTGGGAAGTTACGAGAACATTAGTTATATGCGAAGCTTAGCAAATGTGAATTTTAGTTGGAAGAAGTCAAATTTCTTGGACATGTAATTTCCCGAGATGGTGTGGCTGTTGATCCTAGTAAGGTAGAAGCTATTTTATCATGGCAGTGTCCTTCGACTGTGCATGAGATTCAAAGTTTCTTGGGACTTGCCGGATATTATCGAAGATTTGTAGAGGGATTTTCCCGATTATCTAGACCTCTCACTGCTTTGACTAGAAAGAATGTGGAGTTTATTTGGTTAGACAAGTACGAGAGAAGTTTCCAAGAATTGAAGAAGAGACTGACAACTGCACCGATGTTAGCACTTCCAAAACTGCACAAGCCATTTGTAGTTTTTAGTGATGCATCTAAGTTTGGATTGGGATGTGTTCTTATGCAAGAGGGACGAGTTGTTGCTTATGCATCTCGTCAGCTAAAAGATCATGAGAAGAATTATCCTACGCATGATTTAGAATTGGCAGCGATAGTGTTTGCTCTTAAGATCTGGCGGCACTACTTGTATGAAGAAGTTTGTGAAGTCTACACCGATCATAAGAGTTTGAAGCACTTATTTTCTCAGAAGAATCTCAACATGAGGCAGAGGCGATGGTTAGAGTTAATAAGTGATTATCAGTGCGAGATCAAATATCATCCAGGAAAGGCAAATATAGTTGTAGATGCTTTGAGTCGGAAGTCGCACTTGGAGGATGAAGTTGAATCGTCAGGATTGGATTCACTACTTTGCAGGATGAGAAGGCTTCTTATCGAAAGTTCGCAACAAGAGGAAGTGTTATCTTCAGTTCTTGATATTCGAGTAGTTGATTTTGAGGAATTGAAGACTTTTCAAAGGAAAGACCCGAACCTACTAGATATTAGAAAAAGAGTCAAAATCTAGAGGGTCATTGCATTATAGTATGGATAAGGATGGAATTCTTTGGTTCCAAGATCGTAGAGTAATCCCCAAAGATTCAAAATTCAAGGAGCGAATCATGGCAGAAGCTCATGCAGCCCTCTATTCAGTTCATCCTAGCAGCACGAAGATGTATCGAGATTTGAAGAAAAATCATTGGTGGGAAGGAATGAAGAGGGATATTGCCTTGTGTATTGAGAGATGTGACACTTGCCGTCAAGTCAAGGCCGAACATCAAAGAGTCGTTGGTATGCTTCAACCCCTTCCTATTCCTGAGTAGAAATGGAACGACATTACTATAGATTTTATAGTGGGTTTATCGAGGACTCCTAGTGGAAAGAACTCAGTTTGGGTGATTATTGACCGATTGACCAAAAGTGCTCATTTCTTCCCTGTTAATAATGCTGATTCTCTGGGAAATTTGACTCGCATGTATGTAAAAGAGATAGTGCAATTGCACGGGATACCCAAGAGTATTGTGTCGGATCGGGACCCAAGGTTCACATCTCATTTTTGGAAGAGTTTGCAAGCAGCTCTGGGTACTAAATTAAAGTTTAGTACTGCATACCATCCTCAGAAGGATGGTCAATCAGAGCGCACTATTTAGACACTTGAGGATATGTTGCGAGCGTGTGTTATGGAATTTCAAAGGAGTTGGGAAAATCAATTGCTGCTTATAGAATTCGCTTATAATAATAGTTTCCATGCGTCCATCCAGATGGCTCCTTATGAAGCTCTTTATGGGAGGAAGTGTAGATCGCCATTGTGTTGGGATGAAGTGATAAAATGACTGCAGCTCAGAGTCATCAGAAAAGCTATGCGGATACAAGGAGGAGAGAATTGTCTTTTGAGGAAGGTGATTGGATTTATCTCAAAGTCTCTCCCATGAAAGGAGTTAAGCGTTTTGGTAGAAAAGAGTAAACTGGATCCGAGATATGTTGGCCCTTTTCAGATTATGGAGAAGGTAGGGTTCGTCGCTTATAGAATTGCATTGCCAGAATATTTTGGGGAAATTCACGATGTCTTCCATATATCATCCTTGAAGAAGAGTTTTGGACAACAAGAGCCGCGCTTTGTCGACCCAGAGTGTGTTCAGCTACAAACGGATCTTACTTATGAGGTTGTCTCGACGCAGATTATGGATTGGAAAGAGCAAAAGTTGAGATCCAAGACGCTCTAGTAAAGATGCCATGGGGAGATCTGTTGGCTCAAGATTTCTCTTAGGAGAGAGAAGCAGATATGAGAGAGCTGTAGCCGTATTTGTTTGAATAAATGACGGTATGTTTCTTAAACTTGGTGTCAGTGGAATCTTGTGGCTTGCTTTAACGTTAGCGTTTGATCTTGCAAATTTCGAGGATGAAATTTATTTTAAGGGGTGGAGAATGAGATACCCCGTTTTTACGTGTATTTTCACTGAATGAGTATTTTAATTTAATTAAAATATTGGTTCTTTTATTTTAAATTATCGGATTTAAATTAGATTTTATTTATTGTTTGAGTTTAAATTGCTATTTAATTTATTTTAGCTTGTCGTTGGATTTAAAATTTAGTTGTTAGTTTTTACTAATTATTTATTATAATTTAGCTTTATGTTGTGTTTAAATTATTTTCTTTGTTTTATTGCTTTTAAAATTGCTTTCGTTGGATCAGTTTTTGGATTCCAAAGGTGAGGTTTGGACCTCATTTCTTTTTCCCCATCTTTTCTTTTTCTCTTTTCTTTTTCCTTTCTCTTTCTTTTCTTCTTTTTCTTTCTTTTTTCTCTCTTCCTCCCGGTTCTCTCCCGCGCGATAGCCTTCTCTTCTCTCTCTTTTTTCGGCATTTTCTCTCTCCGCCTAACAAGGGTGCCGTGACCTGTACCGCCCACCCAGATCTCTTCCCCTCCAACCGGTGATCATCCCCACCAAGTTTCACCTCCATCCGAGCTGCTGTTTGCCCCCACGAACTCCTCCAAGCCGAACGGCTTTTGGGCCATTCCGCCGCCGTCGCTTCACCTCCGGCCACATCTCTTCACCACTTCATCACCGACCTCTTGCCGTCCTAAACCACCCATTTTCGGCTCCGATCCGTCATCGGAGCAGCCCCCACGAGCTCAACGCCGTTTTACCCATTTTGGCCTTCCACCGCCACCCACAGCCAACCCTAACTTTCACTAGCTTCATAAACACCTCTAAGCTATTCCGTATCAATCCCAAGTTTTGTTTATCCCCATTCAAAAGTGGGCATTTTACAACCCACGGCCACAATGTTTTTACATTATTACGTTGCTTTTTCTTCGCCGTTTGCAGCTCGTTGATCCTTCGAAAATTATCATATAGCGTTGTAAGTATTTTCCAAACTCCATTTTAGATTTAAATATATTTTTACTTTTACAATAAATATTTGTGACTGGTTGGTTATTCTAGACTAAGTCCGAGGAGTCGGGGGTCGGATGGATTTGAGGACAGAGTTGTTTGTTTGTTATTAATGTTGAGAATTGCTAGATATTATATGTCATATCATTTGCATTGCACGATGCATGCATATACATGTGTTGGATATTGAAAACTGGGTTTTCAAGTGTAAATGGTTTTTTGGGTGCGTGTGTATCACGACCCCAAGCTGAGATGTGGTATTATCTCGGTAGAGCTCCTCTGGTCACTCGTGAGTGCAATATACTGAGTGACGTCCCCTGGGTTGTCGCTGGGCGACAACGGGAGTGGGCGGGATGGTAACACTCTCGTACCGACTCTGTGGCCCCTCTGCTGGCGGGCACTAGAGGATACTTGGCTATGAACGCGCGGGGCACGGAACTGGGCATCGCTCGTTACGAAGTTACATACATGGTCGTTACTCGTGGTGTGACGAAGGGAGCCAGGGCTTGCGAATGACCCCTAAGGGAGGTCATGGTGCATTCGGTTAAGGAAAAGTGGAAATTGTTTTGAGACTTGGATTTTGGGCCATTATCTGGGATAATGGCGAGGAAAGGTTTTAAAGGAAATGTTTTGGGCCAAATCAGACTTTTGGTGTGCGTGGAAAAATGTGGATTTATGGGACATGTGCATTGGGCATCTTTTCATGCATATTGTTGAGTGTAATATATTTTTATCTTGTGCCGTTTGGATTATTATTTACCTGCGGCACCATTTTTTATACCGTAGATTTTGATGCAGAGGTTGAGGAGGAGGAGGAGACTGAGCCCTAGGAGGCCGTTCTGCCAGAGTATTGACTTGGAGTTGCTTATCTATGGATATTATATTTATTGGTTTTTATGTTATATAGTTGGTATTTGAAACAGTGTTGAACTTGTAATATTTTATTATGTGTATTTTAAACTGGTTTGTATTTAAACAAAATTCTGGTACCTAATTATAAGACTTTATTATCTGCTGCGTGGTTTATTTTGTGCACATGTTGCATGTACACACACTTGGCACTAGGCGATGGGATGTGTGACCCGTATTGTTATCATCCCGACACCTCGATTTCCATGTGTCCGTACGTTAGAGTTGGGGGGGTCACATTATTGACTCATTTATTCTATGTGTTGAGGATATATATATATATATATATATATATATACATTAATATTTTTGTTGATCAATTTTAGTAACATATTGCAAATAAATTATTATTTGTTTTGTAACGCCATTGTTCAACTTGAAATCCATTGTATGATAAGGCTTGGTTATCACCAAAGTGACCCAACTAGAAGGATTCATAGATCTCAAGCTGTTTTTTATTTTTATTTTTATCTTAATACCAATATCTCAAGTACGATACTACTGGAATTCCAAACTTTTAAACGGTTTTTTAATTTCTAAAATTATTTTGGATTGGCCCAAAGGTGTGCCACATTTTAAGTGAATAATAAATCAAAGTGGAATAATTAGCATGCATCCTTAATTGAGAGTTGGCATCGGATACCCAAAGCTGGTAACGGGCAAAGGTAACGGACCTATTGGATTAATGATACATCTTTAATTATTTTTACTAAGTGAAAGAGATCGAATCACTATAATGGTTAAAATTTTAGAATGTTGTAACTTCTACCCAAAAGTGAAGTTGCTGCAGTACTACTTAATGATTATTTATTATTTTTAACAACTCAATGCATTAATGTTGTAAGCATTTATTTTGATCTTGATTTGTCACTTGTTTCATCTATTTTGATCCTTAATGGAACAAATTTCACAGACTGGTCTGAACAAGTCTATTTTCACTTTGGCGTCCTGGATCGATCTTGATTTGTCACTTTGGATTGAGAAACCACTTGCTATTACCAATTCAAGCAGTGTGGATAAAAAGGCTTTACATCACTCTTGGGAGAGATCAAACAGATTGAGCATTATGTTATGCAAATAAGTATAGTGAACAATATGAAGTCAACACTTCTTGAATCATGTGACATTGCTAAGGAATTCTTTAAAACTATGGAAGAACACTTCCATTCAGCAGATAAGTCTCTTTCTAGAGCATTGATGGCAAAACTTACCATCATTAAATTTAATGGTACGCGTGGAATGCATGAGCATATCCTTAAAATGTTAAATCTTAGTTGCTAAATTAAAGGCTCTTGGGATAAATATTCATTTTGATTTCCCTGCCTCCTCGGTATGGGTCATCTCAAATTCATTACAACACTATTAAGAATAAGTGGAATGTGAATGAATTAGCCAGTATGCTTGTTCAAGAAGAGGCAAGGCTTAAGCATGCAACAAGAGAATCATTCGGTTTACCTTGTAAGTCAAGGAGCCAAAAAGAAATTGATGAAGCCTAAAAAGATCAAAAGGGTAGAACCACCAAAGCAAAATGTGCCTCCTCAAGGAAATGAGGTTCATGAGAATGGACAAAACAATATTAAGTGTCATTTCTGTAAAAGGTTTGAGCATCTTCAGAAAGATTGCCACAAATGCATGACATGGTTCGAAAAGAAATGTAAGCCTTTAGCTTGTGTATGTTTCGAATCTAATCTTATTGAAGTAATTCCTTCCAACACTTGGTCAATAGACTCAGGTTTCACTTATCATGTTTCTAATTCGATGCAAGGCTTCCTTACAATCCAGACCATAAAGCTATATGAAAACTTAAGAGTCGTTGGAAATGGATTCAAAGTTCCAATTATTGCTATTGAGACTTTTTCGTTTATTTTTAGACACTCAATGTTAACTAGATTTGTTTCAGACACTTTATGTTCCTTCCATTACTCATAATTTGGTCTCGTTGTCTAAACTTGATCTTGAATGCTATTCCATTACATTCCATAACAGAAAGTTTAGTTTATTTAAAATTACATCTCTTGTTGGTTCTGGAGATTATGTGATGGTTTGTACAAATCAAATCTCAATAATGGTTTTGCTGAAAGTCTTCTAACCCTGTATCATAATGTTGGAACTAAACCTGATTGATGAAAATTCTTTTATCTTGTGGTACAGACATTTAGGTCATATATCCAAAGAAAGAATAGAGAGATTAGTAATAGCATCAATACTGAACAAGCTAAAGTTAAAACTATGGCCAAAGTTTGCCCATTCTATCGAAAACGTAACAAATAGTGAGCTAGTTATATGTACGGTATTTTTGGCATGAGCTACTTCAGCTGGTCAAATTTGGTCTACGAATTTAAGTGGCTATCTAAATATTTCTGATAAAATCATTACACAATTTTGGCTCCAAATGTTTTCTCCCTTGTGCTCTTCCGCTATTCGATCTCATTCTCTCATTTCTATGGTCCATTCAAGTACCATTACTAAGTTGAAAAAGAGACTTCCGCCACTTTTAACCTCGTTAAGTCCTCTCTTTCTCGTACATATTGAAATCAATTTTCATCTTTCTTTATGCTTCAAGTGAATTTATTTTATTTCTTTTTATTTTTTTTACTTGCCTGCTTAATAGTTCAATTCCTTCCTATTCAATGAGTTTGGATAATATGAAACTGATTTGGTAATTGGAAAAATGTTTTATTCTTCTTCTATATATTTGCTGGGCTGATAAAAGTTTAGGCGGAGATGGGTATTTTTCTTTTAGAAATGTTTAGATGTGGAGAGAATGTGGGAAATGAATAGAAAAAGAAAGATGTTAGAATTAGGTTCTCCCGAATTCTGTAGCTTTGTGATGAATACAAACATGCACTACCATCTGATCTCAGTTGCTTATTTACCGATACAAAAAAAAAAAAAAAAAGTTCTCCTGAAACTTTGGTGATGGGTCTAGGCTAGTTAAGCTTTGTTCTATTTGGCTCAATTACTTCACAAAAAAAGGCCCTATATATAATCTCATTGAAGAGTTATGCAGAGAAGACAATTAAATGAGTTTGGCTTAAATTGATAGCTATAAATTTATAAAAGAGCTTATAATGGAACACATGATCTTATTATATATTTTATTTTCTATTATTTTTCTTTTAAACATATAATAGACAGAGATGGTAAAGCAGCACCATGAAGACTCTATTCTTTTGCAATTTTGGTTAATTTGCTGAACTGAATTTTGCTTAGTTAGATGTCCATTATAATTGTTGTAGTTAAGGGTAAAAGTAATTAGTATATGTATATAGGTTTTGTTTGATGTCCACTTGCCTACTTCACATTTCTAATAGGAATGGATTCAAGAACTTACCCAAACATCTACTTCACAACTCTTCTAAATAATGATGACCTTTTTATGGAATCTACAAATGAGATAAATGAATAACAAGTGTCTCCACCCCCCAATTTGAGATTATTGACATTGAACCTATTGGTAAAAAAATCACAACAATGTACAAATTTTAGTGTGGAGGAAGATTTGATGCTTGTGGAGGGATGGTTCGAAGTTTCCTTAGATGCTGTGTAAGGTAAACACCAACAGCACACGATTTTAGGGAAAGTAATTCATAAATACTTTAAGGGAAAAAGGAAATTTGATTCTACATGTAACAACACATCTTTAATGAATCGATAGTCAACGATTCAACAAGCAGTAAATAAGTTTTGTAGTCACTTGGCACAAGTTGAACGAATGCATCAAAGTGGTTTTAATGAGCAAGACAATGTATGTTCTCATTATATATTTTCAATAATTTCTTTGTACTATTTTCTCCAATGCTAAATAAGATTCTAATTATATTTGGAATTTTTTATATTGACAAAGCGAAGTTCACGTACGTTTCTACATTTAGAGAATAAAGCTTTCCACTTCAATCATTCTTGGAGCATGGTGAGATTCCACCAAAAGTGAGTGGAACATATGGAAATAGTAAAGTCAAAGAAAAAGTTACAACTAAGTTCAAATATTTCAACTCTAATTTAGTAAATTTAGGTGAAGACGAGGATTTGCATGCAACATCTACAAATTTGGATTAACCAATAGGTCGTAAAGCTAGAAAGAGAAACGAAAGAGAGAAGAAAGATTTGATTTTTATTCCCTCATGATGCTAAAAGAGATGAAGAAAGATATAAAGAATAAAATCAAACTTTTTGAAGAAGCACATGATTATGACAAGAAGATGCTTTATCTTAGGCAAGACGAATTGCGTCCTTGATAAGATTATGTGCTTGTTAAGTAGGAGCAAATGTAGAGTGAAGAAAACAAAGAAGAATAAAGTATTATGACGACTAATACAAGTGTCATGTCTATAATGTTACAAGAATACTATCTTCAACAACAATTGAAAATCCTTGCGAGTTATACTAAGAGAAACTAGTATATCTTGGAATATATTTTGGGTTAATTGTCATGATCATGTATTTTGAATCATGCATATTGTTTGTTGGCTTGTTTTTCTTGTGAAGTAACTTTTATTTGATATTTTGAACCATTCATTTTATTTGATGTTTTAGGATTCATTTATGTTAGACATATTTAATCAAATGAAGATAGTTTTAGAGAGTTTGATATTTGACATCTATGAAAAGTGGCTAGTTAAGATCATCATTGGCATTGAATTAGGCATCCCAATTTTCAAAATTTTTTACTCTTAACTAATCACTTAAAACTTAAAATCCATATTGGATTAGCCATCACACTCTCTATAATAAAAAAATATTATTATTTTTATTTATTTAATTAAATATTAATTACTTTATTTTATTTTCATAATCTTCAATAACCTCCAACAATCATATTCATTCTCATTTTCACCCCTGGCAATCCTATACAGGCTTGGAAAGAAAATATTCAATCCTAGAGAGAGAAGGATTCGGTTCAAACAATGCAACATCATCCGAGGAGGTTTTAACCAACCAACACACACTGGGCACTTGGGCTCAAATCATCAAACCATAATCAATATCAAACCGCTATGTGTGTGTGTGTGTGTGTGAGAGAGAGAGAGAGAGAGAGTCCAAAACTAGTTGTTCGAAATCAATGCAAAACACTCAAAACTATTTTGATAAATAAGTCATTGGTTGTAGTAATTCTGATAAATAAATTGATGTCATAAATGATGAGTTGAAATCATTGGAATAAAAAATAGTCTAAGAATTAGTTGAGTTGCTTGAATAATATGAAACAATTGGCCGTAAGTAGGTATATATGATAAACACGACCCTAAATGCAACATTGAACGACATAAAACCATACTTGTTGCCAAAGATATTTTACTGAGAAAGAATGCATTGATTATATAGAAACCCTCTCTCCTGTATCTAAGAAGGACTCACTTAGAATCACTATGGTTTTAGTAGCCAATTTTGATTTGGAATTACATCAAATGGATGTGAAAATTAAATTTTTGAATGTGAATTTAGAAGAAAATGTCTATATGGATTAACCTGAATGCTTAAACATAAAGGGAAAATAACACATAGTTTGCAAATTGAAGAAGTCAATATATTGAACTTAAACACACTTTTAGACAAAGATATCTTATGTTAATGATACTATTACTTAGTTTGGGTTTAAGAAATACACCGTTGATCGGGGTATATACCCGAAGGTTAGTGGGAGAAATTTATATTTTTTATTTTTATGTTAACGACCTATTAGTTTCCAACAGTGATTTTGATTTACTGTCAGAAACCTTAAAAAAAAATCTTTCTAAGGATTTTGAAATGAAAGATATAGGTAAGGTAGCTTACGTGATTGGAATATAATTCACCACAAGAAAATAGGTAATTTCTAGCGATTTTAAGATCACCGTAAAAGAAATCACTACAAATAGAGGTTAAGTGCGACGTTTTTCATTTTGTCGGTGAATTCCAATACGAAGTTAGGAAGAATTCACTTTTTACTGCAAATCTTATACCTATTGTGATAGTTTTTGTTGTCGCAACAAATCGTTATATTGTAGCGGCATTTTCTTTCTATTGAGAGAGAAAAAATGCCACGAAATCTATTTTTTGCGGGGACTTTTGTCACCGCAATAAAACCTGCGGAGAAAGGAATTCAACTAACGAATTTTACCGTGGGAATATTGTCACCGCAACTTATTACGGCGACTTTTAGCTTTTACGGCGATATTGGACTGCCGCTAAAAGCTTATGTAGTATAGAATTGTTTTGCTGTGAGTATAAATATTTTAATAAAATGAAGATAATTTTAGAGAGTTTGATATTTGATGTCTATGAAAAGTTGCTAGTTAGAGCATTGGCATTGGATTGGTCATCCCAATCTTCAAAATTTTTTACTTTTAACTAATCACTCAAAACTAAAAATTTACATTGGATTAGCCATCACATTCTCTGTTATAATAAAATATTATTATTTTTATTATTTATATATATTTAATTAATTTTAATTACTTTTTTATTTTGTTTTCATAATCTTCAATAACCTCTAACAATCATATTCATTCTCATTTTCACTCCTGGCAATACTATATAGACTTAGAAAAAAAATATTCAATCCCAAAACAGCAAGAAGGATTCAGCTCAAACAATGCAACATCGTCCAATGAGGTTCCAACCAACCAACACACCTTGAGCATTTGGGCTCAAATCACCAAACCATAAACAATCTCAAATCGCTGGGAGGGAGGGAGAAGGAGAATCCAAAGCCAGTTGCCTGAAATCACCGCAAAACATCCAAAACTATTTCAAATTAAGCACATCACTTCAAATAACTACAAGACAACCAAACTAAAAAAGTCCAGCAAAGCTTGTAAAATTCCTAGGAAAATCTTAATTTGGAAAACAACAAAAAATTTACAAAATATATTTTAGATTATTTATATATTTATAGAGATTATTATTATTTTTTCTGGTTTCTAGTTGCTCTGTGGGTTCACCAATGTCTCACCTCTCCCTCCCTTTGATATTTTCAGCAAAGTTTTGAATATTGTTCTAGTGGGCGATACGGTTATGACATTGAAACAAAATATTTCGATACCAATACCATTTCGCGATTAATTATATATTATATATAAATAATTATATGCATATATAAACTACCAACTAATATAATAAATACATAAATATATATATATATGTGTGTGTGTGTGTGTGTGTGTGTGTGTATAAGTGTGTATCATGTATATGTGTT
>QGSO01000167.1:3049891-3202155 GCA_011037825.1 Carya cathayensis | reverse complement strand
ATTACTAAAAATAATGATATTTAAAAAAAAAAAAAAAAAAGAGAAATGAGGGGACATACTTAAAGTTACAAAAAAATTAAAATTATATAAATACATTTTATATTTTAGAATTAATTAAATACCATTTGAATTCAAAATTTACAAAATGCTATCAAAACACAAGAAAATTACAAAAATAATCCGAAACGAAATAGGAGCTGGAATGCCAATTCTGGCCAAAATTTGATCGGAATGGCCGAAATGGGCCGAAATTCGGAGCAAAACAAAATAATGAGGTTTGGTGTATCAGATATTATACCATAATGAAAAATTCCAACCGGAATGGAACGGAATTCAAAACTATGATTTTCAGACACTAGGAGAGAAAGAGGGAAGAAGAAAAGCATGTGCGCTGAAATACAATTAAAAAAATTACATTCAGACTTGTTACAATGCATTTCACATTTGGGAAGAAGAATAAATTTACAGTAGCTTATATTTTGGATGAAAATAGTTTGGCTAATTCAATGTGGATGATATTTGCTAAATTTGAAGATGAAAATGTATTTGGCTAATCCAATGTCAATGCTCGAAGGTGAGATTGGCTAGAAATGAGCATTGTATATAGTCAAATTTTTTGAAATTGTTGAAAACGGTCAAATTATTTTTGCGGAGAAATTGTATACATTTTTCGCAAAACATATTTGCCAGAAATAATCTTTCCCAATGATGATATCACCAACTGTAGGGATTTTTTCCTAGCATTTGTATTCACTATTTGTGGTGATTTAAATTGACTGGAAACAAGTTTATTTGTAGCAATTTTTATCATTTTTTTGTGACCAATTACAGCGCTGGAAAAGGTCATTTTCTTGTAGTATAAATATTTCGAGATCAATCATGTGGTTTGTTAGGCTTGTCTCAAAAGCAATATATGGAGAATTCATCAACTAGTGTTGCCTATTTTCAGAAAGGGGATAAATTTAGTCTCATGCAATGCCCACAAAATGAATTGAAACAGAAACATATGGAAATCACTCCTTATGCTTCTGTTGTAGGAAGTCTGATGCATGCACAAACTTGCACCAAGTCATACATCAGTTTTAAAATTGGTATGTTGGGCAAATACCAAAGTATTCCTGGAATAGATTATTGGAAAGCCACAAAGAAAGTGATATTGTACCTATGAGGAACAGAGGACTTTATACTCATTTTTAAGAAGTAAAATCATTTAGAAGGGACTGGCTAGTCCAATTCAAACTTTGCTAGATGTGTTTATAGCAAAAAAATCAACTTTTATTTATATGTGTCTATAAACTGGAGGAGCAATCTCATGGAAAAGTATAAAACATGCCATCATTTATGCATCCACAATAGAAGCAGAGTTTGCAGCATGCTTTAATACTACAGTTCATGGTTTATGTTTCCGAAAATTTATCTCAGGACTTGGAGTTGTTGAAACTATTGCCAAACCATTGAAAATTTATTGTGATAATTCTACAGCTATGTTTTTCTCCAAAAACCAATAAATATTCTAAAAATACTAAACATATGGAGAAAAAATATTTTGTCATTAAGAAGGAAGTTCATAAACAACGGTTGTCTATATAGCATATTAATATAGAGCTCATGGTTGCCGATCCCTTAACTAAAGTGTTACCACTAAAAATATTTAAGGAACATGTTAAGAGAATGGGTCTTAATTGTAGCCCTTAATAGCCATTATGTTATGGATTGCATTATGTTTATTTATGTCATTAGAAATTTTGAGATCTCATTAAATAAGTTTAGGATTTTTCTTGTTTTCTGTTTGTATTTATATATGTGAGATTGGATAAATGATAACAAGAAAGTCTTTTACAAAAGACAATTTTGTGGACCAATTTTGGACACTTCTTATTTATGAATCATGATTGAACGAATTGCTAGTATTATGGTACATGGAAGGGATTTTGTCATCTCATTGAGTTATAGCCTCTATGACTCACCCTTGCGCTCATGATGTTAACCTTATGAGTAATGCTACTCATCATCTTAATTCACATCATCCTCCCATCATCCTATAATGTGGCATTAGATAATTGGAGATTATTTATTATATTCTATTTATAAATCTATCATCTAATACTACATTATAGGATGATAAAAGGATGATAAGATTTAGGATGATGAATAGATTTTTTCTAACCTTATTGAGTCTAATGTTTGTCATATGGGCCAAGTGGCAGAATGTTGGAATTTAATGTCTCACATGACACGACACGTATGACATTGATAGACTTCTAATCATGATTTACGGTTATCTAATATTGTTAGATTTCTAATGACTTTAAGGATTTTTAAAAGCTTAAGGCTATATAATCCTAATTATATTTGAATAACGGTTAACAAGAGAATTGGTTTCTTATTAAAACTCTTACTTTGATGGGAAGTGAAATTGTAGTTGAAAATTGAAATCGGTCTATCTTTACCCTATAAATATATGCATATGCTAATCAGATTGGGTATTCAAAAATCTAAAAGGGTTAAGTGAGAGATATCGTTTCTTGGTATTTACATTATATTCAAATCTAGAGTAGAGAAGATATGTGGCTATAGACTCCATTACGTTCTTTATACTTATTTTAATTTAGTGAGAATCATGATAGTCAAGATCCTATACTTATTTTACAATATTATGTAGATTATTTTTTTTCATGTAAACTTACAACACAACCCACTTTCTATATGAAATACCTCGATATCATTTCTTCTCTCTCGTGGAGCAACTAGCTTATTATCACTTTCACACAGTGCACTTAATAACTTGTAAATTATCATGGAGGTCAATATTATAGCTAGGGCTACTAGACACCTTAAAGGGGGTGGGTAGCCAGCTCTCTTGCTCCTCGGTTTCGTCTAGGTGGCGTGGTCATTTCAATCCTCACCCTTTGCTGAAACGTCTTAGCTACCCAATGTGTATGGGTGAGTTTTCTAGCCTATCATTCAAGTTCTAACCAAATGAAACCCAAAATGCAATCAATTTCTACACATCGAGACCCACAACATAATTATTGGTCTTTGTGGCCTGCTCATTTAGAGGAAAGAAGAAATGAGAGTAGAGGATCAAAAAGAAAAGGAAGATGGAAGGAAAACAAGAAGAAGAAGAAAGAATATGGGTGACTAAATGAAGTTTTTGGGTTTTTAATTTGTATACAGGTGTATGTCAGGTCGATGGGTTAAAACTATGTACGCGGGTATCCCACCTGCCACCCGCACGATTTCTTTAAAGTTGCCCATTTGGCTGGGAAGTTTGTGTTGGTGAGCTGGGTGTGAGTGACTCGTTGTCTAAGCATAAATATATATTTTTAAAAATTTTCTTATATTATATATAAAATATTTTTTACACGATTTTTTATATTATATATAATTATTTTTATATGATATGCTAAATTGCTAAATATAACATGAAATTTTAAAATCTTATTATTCATGTATAATAATCTAATAACATAAAATTAATATAACATTTGATATAATATATAAATTTTAATTTTATAACATAAAATTTTAATCTTAAATATGAACATTAATACTAAGTTATTACTATAAACCGACTTTTGATATATCAAGGATAAATACATTTTATAGCATACTAAATTATAATATATATTCTTTCTGATAAATACAGTTTTACAAACTTGATCATATATACTCGTATAAAAAGTGTATAGTCCAACTTATATAGACTATAGTAGTATATTTAAATTTAATACTATAGTATTATATGTTAATTATTATAAAATAATGTGAGTATACTATAATATATATATATATATAAACTAATAGTTTTAGTATATGTAATCATCATATTATTATTAACATATATAAACAAATATATAAATAAGTTAGACACTAGTACTATAATAATATGAAATTAGACACTATAGTATAGAAATAAATTAAACACCATTACACTACTTAGTAGTAGTCTACTATAGAAATAAGATTAGTATAATAAGTTTATCTCACTAGTATAGAAATAAGATTAGTATAATAAGCCGCAACCAAGAAAACAAAACTATGACATGCCTAAGGACCAAGAATGAAAATAAACCATAAAAAAATCGACCTAACATCTTAAAGTGGGAAAGCCTAAGAGATCCAAATGTAGCAATCCTCTAAGAATATGAGGCATATTACAATTATTAGAATAAGCCAAATCAGCGCCTGAAGCCCCTGCTTTGGCTAACCAATTCGCCACCCTATTACCTTCAAGAAAAACATGCTGAAAAGGGCATTGCATAGTGCAAGACAGCCCGACAAGTTCCTCCCATAAATCCTCTAGGTACCACACACCACATCTCAATCTAAGCCACCAAGAGATAACCACCTTCGAGTCTATTTCTACTATCACATGAGTGATATTCAAAGCTTTGCAAATTCTCAACCCATGAAGAATCCCCATGAGTTCCACTTTATTATTTGAGTCGATGCCAATATGAGAAGCATAAGCCTAGACATGTCGACTTGAATCATTACGTATAATCCCACCAATGTCACAAGAACCTAGGTTTCCGATACTACTACCATTCGTATTCAATTTATGCCACCCCGATGGAGGTTTAATCCACCTTACTACTTTGCAACAAGGGACTTTAGGAACCACCTGTTTAATCCGCAGGGCCTAAAGGTCGTGCCATCCCTGCGTGACAATCTCATAGGTTGCTTCAGCGCCTAACAAAGAGAACCTAACCACACTCAAATAGAACGAACAACAGTTTCATGAGTTTCTAGAATACCTTCCATCCGCGCAAGACATCTTCTTATCCATAGGCGCCAAGTAACAATGATGGGTATGATGCCAACAATAAAACCCACCTGCGAAGATGAGTTAGCATGCTGGAACCATATCCCAGAATTATGTTTCCAAAATCCACCAAGAGGAATACCAAAAAGAGTGCTAAAAAATGACCATACTTTTCAAGGAAAATACCCCTTAAAGAGCACATGGTTAATATCTTCAATATGCCCTACAGTACGGCAGTCACATTTGGAAACAAGGGGAATACCAATAAGGCGCAAACTCTCATCCACACTTAAGGCCATATGCCCGGCCCTCCAAAAATGAATAGACATTTTTACAGGAAGGTTCTTATGTCAAATCCAAGCATGCCAATCAAGGGATGAACCTTTGATACGAATCCAATTCCAAGCAGATTTGGTAGAGAACATACTTGTCTCTGTGGGAGTCCAAACAAGAACATCCTTTTTCAAAATTAGTCCCTGATAAAGCGATTAAAATTTCATCCACTTTATCCTACCCTACTAGTCTCTCCAAAAGATCCACATCCCAACTATCCGACAATCTACAATCTTTAACTTTTAGCAAGGGTGGGCCCACTAGAGGCATCTCATTAATTAGAAGACCATTATCCCTCCATTTTTCATACCAAAATAAAATATCACCTTCTCTAATTCTCCATTTAGATTTATTCAACAACAACGGAATACAATTAGCAACCATTCTCCAAAATCTAACCCTTTAGAGGTATGTTGTAGAAACCAAGGCTTCGATCCCACATATTTTGTTTTGAAAAAATTAGCCCATAAAGAATTACCTTGTATAAGGTTCCAAGCAAAATGCATATGTAAGGCTTTCTGAGTGTCCTGAAGGGTCCGTAACCCAAGCCCCCCTTCCTCCACCTGTTTACAAATTTGTTTCCACGCCACCCATTTCTTTCTATCTCTCCCATTGGATTCTCCCCAAAACAAAGAGCTCATCAACCTGTGAATCTTGGAGATGGTAGCTTGAGGTACCTGTAAAACAGCAAAGAGATGAATCGGCATACTGGATAAAACATGCTGCAACAGAATAAGTTTTCCACCAGTAGATAATAGCCTCATCTTCCATCCACTAATTTTTTGCCTCACTTTATTCACCATGTCTTTGAGATGGACCTGCTAAAGTCTCCCTATTATTATCAGCATGCCCAAGTATTTGAAAGGAAAAATCCCCTCCAACCAGTACTACGTAACAGTCGCTGCTTCGCCTAGTGGAAATTTTGTCCAAGCAATATAATGCCGATTTTTGTATATTGATAGTCTATCTCGACCACCTCTCATATCGAGTTAGAATTTGTTGAAGAACTCGAACCGACCTTTGGCTTCCATTAGAAAAAAATCATTACATCATTAGCATACATCAAATGAGAGACAATAGGCGTACCTCTGGCCTGAGAGGAAAGGCCAAATGTATTTTCTTGTACGCTGCCATGGATCAACTGAGATAGTACGTCTTGCTGAATGATGAACAAATAAGGTGACAAAGGATCACCTTGACAAAGACCTTGACCACTTGGAAAGAAATCCTTAACTGCACCATTCATCATAACTGAAAACCAAGGGCTAGAAATACAGAAATGCACCAACTCACAGAATTGAGTAGAAAAACCAAACCTTCGCAAGACCTTAATCAGAAAAGCCCAATCCACATGATCATAGGTTTTTGTCATATCCACTTTCAACATGATATTACTCCCATGTATTCTTCTATTAATAGAATGAACCATTTCATGGGTGAGACTAATGTTCTCAAAGATACTCCTTCCAGGAATAAAGGCTCCTTGCTCCGGTGAAATCAGATGAGGCAATAGACCGGTTAGTCAAGTTACAATAATCTTGGAGCAAATTTTATAAAAAACAGAACAAAGACTAGTGGGACGGAACTTATCAAAACCTGTAGGTGACTCCACCTTTGGTATTAACACCAAGTATGATGCCGTAAAGAACTTGGGAAGATGTTTGGACATAAAAAATTCCAATTCTACTTGCCACACATCATCTTTGACCACCTCCCAACAACATTTATAAAAATCCGAACCAAAACTATCGGGACCCGGTGCACTCTGGGACGGAATGGATGACAAAGCCTCAAAGACTTCCTCAAGAGATGGCGGATGAAGAAGTGAGACATTCTCTTCCTCTGAAACAACAAGATCAATGTACTCATCCAGGCTAGGCTACTCTACATGTGGCTCCCCTTGAAGGAAAGAAGTGAAAAATTCTACTGCCCCTTGGTGAATGCTTTCCGGCGTTTCATAAATTACGTATTCGATCTCATTTCCAGCACTCTTTTTCTTCTTTTGTTGGCAAGGCACGTATGAAAAAATTTTGAATTCCGATCGCCATCCACTTGCCATTTTAACTTGGCCATTTGTGCCAGTCTTATCTCTTCTCGTCGCCTCCAACTAGCCAGATCCGAGACTATCTCCTATAATTCTCTCTCCAAATTATCCTCCCAATTTAATTGAAGTTGTTGCTCAATTTCCTCAACCTGGTTTTCAAGAGCATCAATACGACCCAAAGTATGACCAAAGACACTTTTATTCCACTCCCGAAGTGCCACCTTTGTCTACTTTAATTTTCTAATCAAAATCTGAATAGCTGAACCTTCCATTCAAACACCCCAAGCTGTCTGCACATAGTCCAAAAAATCATGGTGATCCACCCACATCTGTTGGAAGCGAAATTGCGCCAGGCCATAAGAGAATGGATCTTTCTTAAACTCAATGAACATGGGAGCATGATCTGAAGTAGACCGCGGCAAATAGGAACAAATAGTATTAGGAAACAAAGCAAGAAAAGAACTGGCCATGAGAGCACGATCAAGCCGTGCCCATGAACAGGCTAGCCCCGATTGCCTATTACACCAAGTAAAAGCACTCCCTTTCGTAGACATCTCCGTAAGGCCCTCTTGATGAATCCAATTATTAAAATCCTCCATAGCCATACTAGGCCGAGGCCTACCTCTCCTCCTTTCTAAGTCATTCCGTATAATATTAAAACCACCCACAAAGACACAAGGTTCCAAACCCAAATTCTGAATGCTAAGATCTTCCCAAAGGGATCGTCTCTTCGCCCAAGTACAATTGGCATATTTCATTGTAAGCAAAAACTTAACATCTCCTTCACCTACAAGAATAGAGATAAATTGCATACCCATTAGAACAAATTGCACCACACAAGTACTATTCTAGAAAATCCATATCTTAACCCCTTCAAGCTCATTTGAAATGACATTATCAAAATTCAACCGTCTTGCCAATTTACAAGCACCCTCTAAATTTTGGAAAGGTTATAAAAGAGCAATAATTTTCGGCTTCAACTTACCAATCAATTTCTTTAGGTTCGGTTTGGTAGTTATACGAGAATTTTGAGTTTTAAGATAAAATATTAAAATATTATATTTTAATATTATTATTATTTTGGGATTTGAAAAAATTAAGAAAAATTTAAATTATTTATTATATTTTATATGAGGATTTGGAAAAATTGTAATAATGAGATGAAAATTTTGAGATTGAGATGAGAATTTCTTGGTGCCAAACCAAACCTTAATCTACTTCTAGAGGTCCCCACCCCTTTAATATTCCATACAAAGATGGAATCAATCATTGAACAAGTTTAGAGATTCGGGCATGAACCCGAGAGGAACTCCGCATTTTAACAAACATCTTTTTCTTATACTTTCTCTTACCTTCATTAGCCTCGGACTCCGTAAGATATTCTTTATCCTGAGGAAATACCTCCAATTGAATTCCTAGTTCTGGCTCCGAAACCATATGTTCCAGCATATGCACCTCATCCCCTAGTTCCTCCTCATTGTCCTCTATCCCCAGTGTCGCATTCTGCACCTCAAACGAGTCCTCCCTGGCATAGACCACCGGGACCTCATGTGAAACAAAATTTTGGTTCAGATTTGAGTAGCCAACCATTGAAGGCTCCCCCCAAATAACACCCGTAGTAGTCCCAACACGCTTGGAGCCATTTAATTCTAACACATGTTCCTTCGTAGCCTCTGTTTCTGTATCTAACAATAAGTCACTGGTATGATCAGGCACCAATGGGTCCGCAGGTACCAACACCAATGAATCTTCTATTGCAAGTACCAATGTCTCCACTACCAACACTGATGAGTTTACTATCATAGGAATCAAAACATCACCCATTGGCTCAGACAAAGGATCTTTTCCCCATTCTCAGCTACAAGTTTCCCAGTCTTTTGATGGCCTTTCCTCCCTACTCGTCCATTCCCATTCTGCCCCGATTTTCGAGTTCTGCATGTCTGAGAATTATGTCCATGCATTTTACACTTAGAGCAATATGCTGGGAGTGTTTCATAAATAACCTCTTGCTTTCGAATAGAAGGCAAACTCGGAGCCCCAATCCAAAAGTGAGTCAGCGGAGATTTTGCAGCATCAACTTCCACACATAATCATGCTCCATCCATTCTCGTCGCACAACGAGTCAGATTATCACGATGAATGAACGTTCCAATCGGCGTCATAAGGATATTCAGAAAAACTTCTTGATAAAAATTTGGAAGGAGACCCGGTAGAGAAATCCAGATCAGTACCCGCAAGGGTTCTTCATCCTTATTAAATTCCGGAGCCCATCGAAAGGCACGATACAAAATTCCATTAATCTCACAAACATCCCACGATAAGGCTTTAGTAAAATCGGCTTCATTAGCCATACATACAAAAACATTGCGAGGACGCCGCATGGAGGATACCACCGGTCTGATCGAGAGTCCCCATCGATTGTGAATGAATGCACGCACGGCATCCAGAGAAGGGCGTTGCTTCATAAACTTGAGCACAACCAAGTAGCGGAAAGGCTCCGCTGAATGTGTGAGATCCTCATTCGTAAACTGGAAATAGAATTCACCTGCAACCATCTTCGGAAGTCTAGAAATAGAGCGGGGTCACTTGTGATTTCTACTAACATTTTTTTGTTTATTGTTCCTGTTGATCTTTGTTTCTCACTGTTGCACCTCACTTTCTTAACATCACAATGGTAGATGAAGGATCTTCTGTTAACACTTCTCATAACTCCTCTCCCTCTGAAGACCCCAACAATCCCTTCTTCTTACATCACAGTGATAATGCCAATACTGTGGTGGTCACTCCACACTTGATAGGATCCAACTACCTTTCATGGTATCGTTCCTTCACACTAGCCATCTTCATTAAGAACAAACTTGGGTTCCTTGATGGAACCATCGAAACACCAAGCTTAACCAGCCCTCTTTGCATACCCTGGTTGAGGTGTAATAATCTCATCCTCTCATGGATTCTAAATTCCATTTCTTAGGAGATTGCATCTAATGTGCTGCACATTAGCTCTGCCAAAATAGTGTGGGACAAACTCAAAGCACATTTTGCACAACCAGACAATGTGAGGATCTATCAACTTCAACAACAGCTTGCTTCCATCATACAAGGTTCTCAATCTGTAAGTGATTACTTTACTCAACTCAATGATGTATGGGAAGAACTGCACAACTATAGATCTCTCCCTCACTGTTTTTGCAGGCTATATACATGTAATATTGTGAATTCCCTCGTTCAAACTCAACAAACAGACTGTGTTTTTAAATTTCTAATGGCACTAAATGCCAGCTTTGATAGCATCAAGGGACATATCATTTTAATGACTCCTATGCCATCCTTGGATAGAGTCTTCTCACTAGTTTTGTGGGAAGAGAGGCAGAGAGAGACTTGTACTCTCCTGCTGCCTAACCATGAAACCTCAACCTTGGTTGCATTCCAATATCATGCCAAGAAGAGGGAGAAAGGGTGAGGTAACCTATTACCACTGTGGTAAGAGTGGACACACTAAAGATAAGTGCTACCACTTGATTGGCTTCCCTCCCAACTTCAAGTTTACTAGATCTAAAGGGGGTTTTCATCTGGTATGCCTTCAACTTGACATTCAACAAATCAAGTTGGATCACAAAACCATGAAAATACATCTATGGAAGGGTCATAGTTTCCCATCACTGAAGCTCAGATTCAACAACTCCTTGCACTTGTCAATGCTCAGACGTCTCAGCTCAATGTTGGTAACTCCTCATCACCTAACCAAGTCAAACCTACAGATACCACAACCAATGATCGTCACTCCTCCAACATGGCAGGTACTAACTCATGCCTACCTGTTACTTGTGCCTTACCAGATTCATCTATTTTTTCTACCAATCACCATTAACATCTTGTCTCTTTTTTACATCATCACTCGACTAATTCACACACTGCACACTAGATACTTGATATTGGAGCCATAGACCACATAGTCTGTTCTACCACACTTCTCACTCTTGTCACTCGTGAGACTCAATCTTTTATTCAATTACCTAACAAAACTCCAGCCAAAGTAACTCACATTGGTATTGTGAAGTTATCATACTCCTTGACTCTCACTGAAGTCCTCTGTGTACCCTCTTTCACCTTTAATTTGGTCTCTGTTAGCAAGCTCACTCATAGCACCTCTCTTTGCCTTATTTTTCTATGCAAACTTTGCTTCATACAACTCTCTTCATGGATGAGGATTGGACTTGCTAGGGTATATAATGGCCTTTACTTCCTCATTTCCAACTCCCTTTGCTGCAATACAGTCAATGGTTTACTTTCTCCCAATCACACTGTCAACCAATCAACACAGCTAGCTTTTAGTCATTTTTTTCAAGCAAATAGTCAGCAAGGATTTAATCTTTGGCACTTTAGATTATGACACACTTCTCAATAGAGAATGAATGTAATTAAATCTTATGTTCCTAATGTGAAAAGTGACAAAGACTTAGAATGCACTGTTTGTCATTTGGCTAAACAAGAAAGAAAATCTTTTGATTTAAGTACTTCTTGCACTTCAGCTCCTTTTGATTTGGTCCATTGTGACATTTGGGACCTTACTCACAAGCTTCACTTCAAGGTCACCATTATTTTTTTACTATGGTTGATGATCATTCACGGGTCACTTGGGTCTATTTAATGAAACTAAAATCAGAAACCAGGTCCTTTTTACATAACTTTGTTCACATGGTTCCCACCCAGTTCAATATCAAGATAAAGCAAATAAGATTTGACAATGGGTTGGAATTTGATATGCCTAACTTCTATAATTTTAATGGAATCTTGCATAAAAAAAAAAAAAAAATTGATGTTTATACCCCTCAACAGAATGGGGTGGTTGAAAGAAAGTATAAACATCTTCTCTATGTTGCTAGAGCCCTCATCTTCAAAACTTTTCTTCATCTTCAATTTTGGGGGGATGCTGTCATGACGGCCACTCATCTCATTAACAGAATTCCAACCCCTACTTTGAATAATAAATCCCCTTATGAAGTCGTTTTCTCAACCATTCCATTATACACTCATCTAAGGGTATTTGGATGCCTTTGCTTTGTATCCACCCTTAAGCACAATAGAACCAAGCTAAGTCCTAGGGTCAAGAAATGCATCTTCCTTGGCTATCCAGCTGGTGTAAAGGGTTACAAGTTCTATGATTTAGAGAATTAGTCCTGCTTCATCTCTAGAGAGGTCATTTTCTATGAATCCAGCTTTCCTTTTCAAAATTCTGACTTCAACACCATCAATGCTACACCTCCATCTAGTTTGGTTCTTCCTTCTCCCTTGTTAGATTCCACATTCTCTTACCTTGAAACTATCCTACATTCCTCCAATAATTCTAATCCCTCATCACCTGATTTGCATGATAACAATGTCTATCCTTCATCACCTAAAGAGTCTCCAACCACTCAATCTCATGCAACTCTATCTCAAACCCATCACCCACCACCCTCTGTTGTTGATCCTACCCATGTTCCTCCTCTTAGGAGATCAGATCGAATTAGACAGCAACCCACCTACTTACAGGATTATCATTGCCAACTTGCCATTAACACTTCACAATCTCTTCTTACCTAAACTGCTCACCCTCTCCATCAACACTTAACCTATGCTAAATTATCATCATTTCACAAGTCATATGCCCTATCTCTCTTCCTCCTTCATGAACCAAAAAGTTACCAAGAAGCTGTGAAATCTCCACATTGGCAAGAGGCAATAAATTCTGAATTGAAAGCTTTAGAAAATAATGGCACTTGGACTGCCACCACTCTCCCTCATGGCAAATTAGTTGTTGCATGCAAATATGTGTACAAGATCAGGCTAAGATCTGATGGACCATAGAAAGAAATAAAGTAAGACTAGTGGCTAAAGGTTACACACAAAAGAAAGGATTTGATTACCAAAAAAATTTTATTCATGTGGTCAAATTCACAACAGTTCAAATTTTTTTCTAGCATTGGCAGCTATTTACAATTGGCACTTGTATCAAATGGATGTGCACAATGTCTTTCTCAATGAGGATTTGGATGAAGAGATTTACATGGATCTGCCTCCAGGTTATCAAAGTTAGGGGAAGTCATCACACTCCAAGGATAAGGGACTAGTTTGTAAGTTGCACAAGTCTCTTTATGGACTTAAACATTAAGCCTCTTGCCAATGGTATTCAAAATTTTCTTCTCTGATTTCAATTGGTTTCCAACAATCTATATCAAATTATTCCTTGTTTACAAGGAATGGCAAATTAGGATTTGTAGCTCTACTAGTTTATGTGGATGACATAATCAAAGGGAGCTCAAACATAGCTATTGTTGATAGTATAAAGGCATACCTTCATTTTCAATTTAAGATTAATGATCTTGGCACCTTGAAGTATTTTATAGGATTGGAGATTGCCAGTTTAGCCTCTAGTATTCATTTATGCCAAAGGAAGTATAGTTTAGAAATCCTTGAAAATGCTGGTTTGCATCCAGCACCCCAATTGAAATGAATCATAAACTTTCACATTTATCATCAGATTTCTTAACTGATATCACAGGTTATAGGAGACTGGTTGGAAGGTTAATTTACTTAACCATAACTCAACCAGACATTACATGTTGTTGGCATTCCTAGTCAGTTCATGGACAAGCCATCATAGATGCACATGGTTGCAACTAATAGGGTTTTGAGGTATTTGAAGGTTTCTATAGGACAATGCATCGTGCATTAGATAGTAAACCTTGTGGGGATGCAACTGTTGTGATTGCAGAGATTGTCCAAGGGTCAAGTGGTGCATCAGATAGTGCACCTTGTGGGAGTGCAGCTACTGTGATTAAGGTAGAAAGAACAAAAGGCTATGGTGGGTGCATGACACAGCAGCCTCCTTGATGGGATTAACTAAGGGAGTAGTGGACAAAAGTTTGTATTTTTGTGTAGTGAGTAGAGTTGGTCTCTTTGTTGTTTTTCTATTTTTGGCATTTATGCTTTATGTACATGTCCTACATAAATAGCTATGTATTCTGCTTATGTGAATAGAAGTGAAATCAATTCTTTTCCTTCACCATTGATCTCAGTTTTCATGCCTTCTTCTCAATCGTGAAATCATCAAATCATCTTTCATTTCTTCAAAAAGTGATACTAAGGCTGAAGCTGCCAAAAGAAATGCTTCAGAGGCTAACTAGAAGAGAGGAGATGAAACGAAGCTCAAGATTTTGTCAAGGGTCAGGAATCTGATGAAGGATTTGGAAACCTTACGGGGAACTATTCACTACAGGTTCGCCAAGAAGTCAGTGTCTAGGTGTTCCATATGATCTCAAGAGGGCAGGTAACCTTGACAATGAAGAGAGAAGATCTTAAACGTTGGGCTGAGAGCTAAGCCAAGGGTCCATCCTACAGTAAACCCTTTTGTGCTGGCCTTTCGTAAGAATAAGGATATTGCTGCATATTTGGATGAGAGGCAGATATTGGAGATAGCTGCTGAAAACCGGCAATAAATAGTCAACCAAAGCAAAACTGAGTCTGATTGTGGCATCATGATTAATCATATGATCCTGAGTCGCATTCCCATTCCCAAAAAGGATATTTTAGAGCATGAAATGAGGATGGATGAGCTGTTGGCACTACAAGAAATTTAGCTTTTTACCATGAAATTTTTTTCCCAAGCTCTACATTTGTGGTAAATACTTAGCTTATGACACGAAAACTCTCTGTGAAAAAAAAAATGCTTTTTTTCACGAAATTACATCTGACAAGTCAGAATTTGTGGTAAAAGCAATTTGTTGCGGCAAGGAACTGAATTTTTGAGGCGAGTTCATGTCGTCACAAATAAATCAACAAGATTATACGCCGTATCTTAATTATTTGTTGTTTGTGGTGAGTAACTATGAGATGTTACGGCGATAATAAATTGCCTCAAATAGTTTTAAATGCTAAAATCTATTTTTCCCCCTCATTTCTTTCTTCCCTAGCCCGACACCTACTCTACATTACGCCGTCCCCCCCCCCCCTAGCCAAAACTTCACAGCTTACCTCCCAACCAGGCCACGCCGCCGATGTCAACAGCTCCACCTCCACCGCCGCATCACGTAGGTGACCTTCCCATTCCGATCATCCCTCTCTCGATCGTGCTCTATTTTCTCTCCACCGAAGCTCACTCCCCTTGTAGCTCTCTCCCTTCCCCCTCAGTTTGGCTCCTCACGGCACAACGCCACCAGCGGTGGCACATGCTGTCGGTAAGCTTCTCTCCCTCCGATGGTCTTCCTCCAGCCACTTTTTTTTCTTAATTAAAGGAGACGAAAATTTGTGAAAATGAAAGGAGATGAAATTTGGGGTATTTTTTCTCGAGTTATTAAAGTGGATTATTTTCTATGTTATGACTCTGCTATTATATGTGTGTATAGATGAATGTAGAAATTGTGTTGAGTGCTGATTGTAAGAAAGGATAGATGTGTGTATGGTTGTTGATAATGAATGCAATGAATTACAAAATGCACAGCAAGTGTTTGTAAAAATGAAGCAGAGACTTAACTTCATATGGAGTAGGTAAAGACAAAGTAGTGATGTCCCCTACAATGGGAAATGAGATAAATTTTCAATTCAGTGGACAGAAATAGAAGATCTTGTGCATACTGTGGTGGGTTTGATTCGAAAAGTATATGCATGTATTTATTTGTTGTAAACTTTATACCATGTAAAAATGTTAGACTTCATTTAATTATCTTGTGTGTAGTAAATGAGAAATCGGGCCAACTTAGACTCACTTTAGCTATTGAAAATCTTGGCAGTATAATGGGCTATTTATGAAGTTCGACTATGCTTCTTTTATAACTTTTATTGAAGTTGACTATGCTTTTTCACTTGGTTGATTCACAGATTTTCAATTTACCATGGATAGCTTTCAAACATCCTATGCCTTTCTTTCCATGTTTTAGAAGCATTAATTCTTGGGTAAGTGGAGAGTCTAAATGCAACCACTTCAAAATTAGATAGCTTAAGGTTTTGGATTTAGGCTCAACAAGTTTGTGTTTTGTTCCTTTTAATTAGTATTGTTATGTATTTGCTATGCATGCTTTCTTTTTTTCTTCTCTTAAATTCTGGTTTGAAATCTAGCATTGTGTAACCTTGGTAATATAATGTATGATAGAAACAAGTATTTGTGAAGGTAGAAACAAGAGAAATTAGTTTTCAACCTACTGCTTGATGAACATTTTTGCATTTATGATCATTTTTTGCTTAGCTTCATCTTTTTTTGCATTTACAATTTTTTTTTATGGAACAATAATTCCATTTGCAACCTTTGCTGGAAATAGGCCATAGAGTAAGTCTATAGCTGCTGCCCATTACTACACTTGATTAGGCTCATGTGCAGGAATGTAATTTCTAGCAAGCTTGTACTTGGGTTCTTGGTGACTTCTAGGACCCTTTAATCCGTGGTTTGTGTGTACTTATCTTTGTAGAGTTTAATGCCACTTTGAGAGTTTGTGTGTATTGATATGATAGTTTCTTTGTGCTTAGCCATGATGGAATAAATATGGCTGGCCTTTTATATTCATATATTTATTCTATATTTTTTTCATGTATTTTTTTTTACAGGTAATGAAGAATTCATGTGCAGGAAAATGGTGATGATGATGAACAAGACGATGCTGAAGATAGTGATACTTGATACAGCAGAGCTATTTCTAGTGAGCTTTCCATTATATTTTTTTTCCCTTCTCATCTGGTTCCTGGTGATGAGAAGCACAAACACCAATTAGTATAAACCTTTCTAGTTATATATTGCATGAAAATCTTATTGTAATGGTTGCACCTTGTAAGACTCACTGTTATTTTCCTAGTCTCTGTTCTTCTGCTTATGCCCTAGATCTTTTAGCTTGTATCTTGCTGCTCCCACCTGCTCATTTAAGTCTTTGAATTTCAGTTAAATACAAAGCTGACAGAGACCCTTCACTTTCAGACCTTTTTTGGCTCAAGGGGAATGGACGCTTATTGCTTGGTGGCTTTCAACCATCCATAGCAGATCTTAATCTGGTTTGGTTTTCATGTTACCTTTTATCATCATCTTTTACATTTGAATTTACATTTGAAACTTGTGATTTCTGTTCAAAGTAAAATGTGGGATTTCTGTTCAGAGCACATGTGAAAATTAATTAATGGATTGCTTTGCATATTGGTAGGGATCGAATAAAGTGTTTTGCTCACATGGGTGCTTGTTCTTTGGGACATGTTATGACATTCTAACAGTCTATAGGCCAATGTATTTATCACAAATACTGACTTATTAGCTTACTAACAGTCTATAGGCCAATGTCTTTATGTTGTATGTGATGAACACATTTCAAAACTTCAGATTGTTTAAGAATGATGATATTTTACTATTCTTCCATTTCCTTCTGGAATTATTTTACTCTGAAATTTCTTTTTCCTCCAAGTATATTAAACATCCTGTGTATGAACATCTATTTATTTCTAAGTATATTTTTTCAAATCCACGTGTCTCAACTTTTATAATTCAAACAACTAAGTATATTTCTTTGGTTATCTACAAATGCTAGTGCCTTAGGAGTGCTCTTTTTTGTTTGCAAGTGAATCCAACAAGTCAACCATTTTTGGTGTGTATGAAGCTTCAAAGAACATTTGTAGATTGATATTAACAGCTGGACAGAATTTGTTGAAAGTTGTTTTATTGCATTTCATTGTTGTGTATTGAATTTTAATGGATGGTGTTTTACTGCATTTCATGGTTGCATTGGTTTGTATATAATTTTTTTGCTTATATTAGACAATTATTTATGATCATTTTTGGCCCAGTTCCATCTGTTTTTTCTTTTACAATTTTTTTTTTCTGAATTCTTTTAGTATTTGCCATGAAGACAACTCACAGCAAATACTTTTTTTTGCCGGCTAAAGCTTTTTCCCACAAATGTTGTAGTGGGTAATACTAATACCCACCAATACTTCTCATAGTAATTTCTCTCATTCCCACATTACCGAAAATGGACGTGCTTTTGCGACGAGCTGCATCGGCTCTTGCCATGAGATGTGTCATGGGAAAACATAAGTATTGCCCACGAATTAAACCTTTCGTGGGCTATAATACTTTTTGCGGCGAGTTTTACACCACGAGCTTTCCACGGTAAGATTTTGTGGAAAAATAGTTTTCCCACAAAAAGTGTGCTTTTTGCCATGAATTTCGCCTTTGGCAAAAGGTCATATTTCTTGTAGTGTGGATACACTCTTTTGGCTAATGAAAGTTTTAGGCATTAGCGAATGGTGTCAGTGGTATACTTTATCTTGATAGATGATTCACATAGCAGTAGCAATATTCTCTTACTATTCGGTTGTCTTTTCCACTATTAACTTCTATATATATATGGACTGTAGCTGCTATATCACCAACTCTTGTCAAGCAATTGAGTGAAGAAACAGGAGCTGGAATGATGGATTTCAAGAAAGATCTCTCAAAGACTGGACGGAACGTTGTTAAAGCCCATGAGTTCCTTAGAAAGAAAGGCTTGGCAAGTGCAGAAGAGAAAGCAAGCAGAGCCACTGCTGAAGGAAGGATAGGGTCATATATCCATGATAGCAGGATTGGTGTCTTGGTAGAGGTGAACTGGGAGACAGATTTTCCCGAGGTGACATTTTTAAGGAGCTGGCTGATGAACTAGCCATGCACGTGTCTGCATGCCCCCAAGTGCAGTATCTCGTAAGAGAAGATGTTCCAGGAGAAAATTAGATAAACTACTATGAAATTTTGAACCAAAACATGGCACAGTGCAAAGAAGTTGATGTTTTATGAGTCGAAGATCGCCAATGCTATGGCACAAGACTACCATTATTGAAAAAGAACCAAATAATTCTTGCATAAGTTCTTATTCATAGTGTCAGCAAATGTTTAATAAAATATCTGGAGCAATCAATGCTATTCACGATCCTTGAAAAATTCCTCAGTTATATAGATCTTTATGGGTCAGCATTTTTGTTAAAAATTATCTGGTTGTAACGAACATTTTTATTCAGTACTTTTCCCAGTTTACATCAGAGCATGTTTCTTTTAACAAAATGGAAATTCGTCCTTCTTGAAGTAGCTTAATGGCCTAACAAATATATATTGTTTCTTTTTAAGAGTTCACTTTAAAAAGAAGGTAGACATTTTCTTATATACCTTACGAATGTTAAATTCGTTCTATTTCCTATGGCAGGCCACCAACAGTAACAGTGTCTGCCGCATTGGTTACAGAGCTAAACTTTTGACACGAAATCCAGCTGGCCCTTAGCTAAAGGCAGAATTAGGCCCCACATTCATGATTCCCACATAGGAGTGCTAATTGAAGTCAACTGCGAGATTGACTTTGTGGGTACAGGTGAGAATTTCAAGGAGCTGGTTGATGATCTGGCAATGCAAGTTGTGACCAGCCCACTTATGCAATTCGTATCCATTGAGGATATTGTTGAGAACATTCATGTGATCAAGGAAAAAGAGCATGAGATGTAGAGAGAGAATGTTAGGGTTCCGACAGGTTGAGATGAAGTGCTGAAACTGAAGAGGGACTTGAAGGAACTGTCGAGTAAGTGAAGTACAGAAGCTGGAAGAAGTTGAAGACTTAAAACTAAAGACGACGACGTTAAAGCGAATGGAGGCTGGTCTTGCACACCGTTTAGTGTGTTAAGAAAGTTGGGTGATACGCACCGTATCATTGGGTCTTTTTATTTAGTATGTGAACACAGCGTTTGGTAATGCGTTCGTCTGTTATTTTTGTATTTGCTGTCAAGGTCACTCTAGTTTATTCTCAATTCTGTTAGGATGGTCAGTGTCTTAAGGCAAGGGAAGGTGAGTGGAAGGGGATCTGGAATATTTTGGAATTTAGTAGAGCAATTCTGTAAGGAGGTTGGGAGCCCTCGAAGCACTCCCGTAGCTATCCATTTGAATTATCTTTTCAGCATTTCTTCATACATCTGGCATGCACTCTGTTCTCCATTGAGTAATCATCCTTCCATCGTTGCCATCAATTCCTGATTTACAAACAGCACACAACAATCCTATATACACCACTATCCAGCATTCAGCAATCCGAATATTCCCAACTATCAAAGTTCTTAACAGAGAACATCTTAAGAAAACCCGAGAACATTAGAGAGAGAATTATTGAGGGGAGGATCTAAAAAAGGCTTGGAGAGATGGCTCTTTTAAACAGCCTTTCATTAAGAATGACAGCACTTTGCTGAAGGATTTAGTAAATACAATCTGTATCTGCAAGTGGGGAGAACATTAAAGTTAGGAGGTTTGTCCTGTTCACCCTTGGGGAAACAGTCCAAAATGCAAAAAAAGGAACTGAAGCATCAGAGGGATAAAAACACTCCTACTTCAATGTGACGCCCCCAATTTGCGCTTGGGATTGAACGGACATTTGAAGCGTCGAGACATGCAACACAAGGTTACCTGCCCCCGTTCATGACATATAAGATGCAATGTTCCTAACATGCATCTAACATTATGCAATATTCGCAGCGGATAATCTTTTTCTTTAGCAATACTATGCACCAACTAAATATATCCCAAATACTTGAAACATAATTCATACATAAAGGCATACTAAAAAGCCGTGATCACCACACTAGTCTAAAATGGTTGTGATCAAAAGAATACTTGAGATACAACTCCAAAAGTACAAGTATTAACCTAAGTTAAATACTATACCATCATCAACATCGCACCGTGGCCTAGTCGACCGTATTCAGTTGGTCAGATTCCAATTCTCCTTTGGGTCCTGTAACAAGATCTACCATTCGGGGGGAATGGTAGTTGGGACTACCACAGTGAGATTTGATTACAAATCTCAGTAAGTTAACATAAAACTTATACACAGGTTAAAAATGCATGCATGGCAGTAAAAGCATAAATGCATAATTATAGTCATACATAAACATAGTATAACTTGACATATAGCATGACTTAACCAGAACTTAAGCGTGAACTGAACTTGACTTAACATGGCATGAACTTAAGCTTAAAACATAACATGAACAATCAACATAACATGAACGTGAAACATAACATGGACATGAACATAACATAACATGAACGTGAGCTTGAACGTATCATAAACGTGAACATAACATGATGTGAACATGAACTTGGAACATAACATGAACATGAACATAACATGTACGTGAGCATAACATAACATGAACTTGATCTGAAACTTGACTTAACATAAACTTGGAATCTTATTTAATTGTCTTGATTAATAACGTGCATTAATACGTACTCCACAGTTGTTGTGGCCCCACGTATTCAAGTAACATAAAACATAATACGTACTCCACAGTTGTTGTGGCCCCACGTATTCTACATGTCACAATTGCTGTGTCTCATGTAGTGTATGCTCCACAGTTGTTGTGGCCCCATACTTCATGCTCCACAGTTGTTGTGGCCCCATGAATTCACATAACATAAAATATAATACGTACTCCACAGTTGTTGTGGCCCCACGTATTCTACATGTCACAATTGCTGTGTCTCATGTAGTGTATGCTCCACAGTTGTTGTGGCCCCATACTTCATGTAACATAAAATATAATACGTACTCCACAGTTGTTGTGGCCCCACGCATTATAAGTAACATAAATATAATACGTACTCCACAGTTGTTGTGGCCCCACGCATTATAAGTAACATAACATTAAATATAATACGTACTCCACAGTTGTTGTGGCCCCACGCATTATAAATAACATAAAATATAATACGTACTCCACAGTTGTTGTGGCCCCACGCATTATAAATAACATAAAATATAATACGTACTCCACAGTTGTTGTGGCCCCACGCATTATAAATAACATAAAATATAATACGTACTCCACAGTTGTTGTGGCCCCACGCATTATAAATAACATAACATAAATATAATACGTACTCCACAGTTGTTGTGGCCCCACGCATTATAAGTAACATAAATATAATACGTACTCCACAGTTGTTGTGGCCCCACGCATTATAAGTAACATAAAATATAATACGTACTCCACAGTTGTTGTGGCCCCACGCATTATAAATAACATAAAATATAATACGTACTCCACAGTTGTTGTGGCCCCACGCATTATAAATAACATAAATATAATACGTACTCCACAGTTGTTGTGGCCCCACGCATTATTATAACATAACATGTCTTATCTTTCTTAATGCATGTGATATTATTTAATATCATATACTTTTCTAACATGGCGTATACTTGTAAATGGCATAATATGATTTAATCATAAACATTTCATGGCATACATGTATCATATGGCATACTTAACATGGCATACTTATAACATACATCATTGTATGGCAGAAAAGATTATTTAACAGATAATTATTCATGAGAGATTAAATCATACGTAACAGATAAACATGTAATGACATAGCATGACATGGCATATACGATAACATACATACATAAATTGTAGTTCTCTTACCCATCACACATACACAATAAACTGATAGTAAGTTAGAGGCTAACTTACCTCGATCGTCGCGTTCTATGAGAATAGAGCGCGAGACACGAGGAACTGCACAACAGCTGGAAGAGGAACACTCAAGTCCTTAAGATTTTCACTTCTGAACTCAATTGCCATATTGTAAGCACTTGCAACACCACGGCCAACTTGAGGTTTCACTATACTCGGAAGAGATAAATTGACTTCAGAAAGCCTTTGCACTAAAACAAGTTCATTAAAATTATCAATAACAACCAAACAAACAACTCATTTCTCAATCCATATACTCTTAGCCATAGTCAACCACAAGATGACACCAGTCACCCCGGACTATAATCCATATCATCACTGCTTCGGGACACTGTCATACAGTTTCCCAACACTACACCATACGCTCCACACTTCTCTGCTACGCCATCCAACCCTTCGTGACACGCCATCCGGTGTATCACGACTTAGTACAGAGTACACTCACGTGAACTCTCTTCCATTCACACTACAAAACCCATCACTGCGATACACGTCTCACGGTGCATCGCTACGCGACACGGAGTACGCGCTACGCGTACTTCCTTCGCTACAACACTCATCAACACGATGCACATCACACGATGCATCGCCATACAACACGGAGTACACTACATGCGTACTCCCTTCCTTCTACGACACACATCACTACAGCGCACGTCGCGCGGCGCGTCGCTGCATTACACAGAATACGCTACACGCGTATTCTCTTCACACAACCCGCCGTATCACATCTACGGCATCCATCTCACGCCTATACTTCACAGCACAGTCCACAAAATACACAATCAAACTCAACACTTCACAACCACACTTCGCTTCACAACTACGCAACGAACTCCACAAATACAACTACACAATCCACAAACCAACCAACTAACTATTTTAAACGTAAAATAACTAGAGATAGAAGGTTATACCATCGACGGGATAACCCGTGCGTCGCTCGTTGTTCGTCACGAACATGCGTCGGAGGAACGTACGTGGCGGTAACACCGCGTACGGTGGCTGTCCACCACATAAAGTGGTAGTTTGGAACCGAGAAAAGCTAAGCGTGGCCTTGGAAGGTTCATGGTCGCCTTGTGATGGTCAAAGGTGGCGGAGCACGGCGGCATCACGCCGTGAACAGTAAATCCGAACGGTGAGCGGAAACGCGAGGTAGCGAAAATTCATAGAACTTCATGGCAAGCTAGGGATAGGTAGATGAACATGTGGTGGAGCTGTGGTAGCGAGGTGGTGGTCGGACGGTGGCTAACGGCGGCGGATCGGCCGTTTGAAACCATTTTTGGCCTTGGAGAGTGTAGGAGAGTGAGAGCTCTACGAAACTCCGTTGGCCATGAAATTTCTTGGGGAGGTTCATGAGGATGAGAGGAACAAGATGGTGGTGGTGAAACACCACGGGTGGCCGTGTACGGCGGCGCACGGTGGTGAAACCGAACGGTTGTTTTTAAGAAACCCATATGAGAAAAGTGAGAGTTTGGGAAAAAGAAAGACATGGGGAGGAAGCCCTTGATGAGGTGAGTCCAATGGTGGTGCTTGGTGGTTGATTTGGCCGTGTATGGTGGTCCAAAAATGTGAAAAACCCCTAGAGACCCATATCTTTGAAGGGAGAAAGAGAGAGAATGAGAGGTCGGTTTAGTACACCACCGGCGTGGTTGTGCTCGCCGGAGGGAGAGGATGAGGCCGGAGTGGGAGGTGGGGTCCGGCGGCCGGAGGTGGCGCCGGCTGGGACCTTGAAACCGAACGGCCATGGTGGCTTCCTTCATTCCGTCGACCAAGAGAGAGAGAGGGAGAAAAAAAAGAAAATAAAAAGAAAAAGAGAAAAAGTGAAGAGAAAAAAGGTAGGGCCAGAGTATATCGCTTCAATTCTACATTTCGGGATCCTCAAATAAACCAACAGTGAGTTAAAACACTGATTAAAAACGCGTAAATGTTTTATTTTAAATAAAACACTTTAAATAAAACACTACGATGAATTAAGGTAGAATATTATTTTATAAACTAAAATTTATAAAATAATATTTCTTCATCATTATATAAAATGATAAAGTACCGTTAATTAATCGAAGAGGATAAAATCATTTAAATTAATAAAACACTTAATTACTACACTGAGAAGAATTAAGATAGAATATTATTTTATAAACTAAGGTTTATAAAATAATATTTTCTTCATCATTATATAAAATGATAAAGTATCATTAATTAATCAAAGTGCATAAAACACTTAAATTTAAATAAGAATTTTCAACGTAAAATTAAACCTCTTAATATCTTAAAACAATTAAAATATTTAATCTAAATAATTATCCACAATTATAATATTTTCAGAGCTCATTAAATTATTATAATTGTGCTACTTTAAAAACAAGCTTATCTAATACTTTGAAATTCAATGGATAAGATCCGGGAAAACGCCATCGAGGTACAACGCTTAGGATAAAACTGTTCATGATTTTACAGCTGTCGGTGAAGAACAAATTACGTGATTTACGGAAAAGATAATCTATACGCGTGATTCCAGATGAGGGTAAAGACGAGAGAGATGTGATTGCTGTCGGGAAATAATCCAAAACTGATTATTTTAGCGGGCTGTTACATTCAGCATGAAGCAAAGATGTGAGGAAGCCCATGGAACATGGTCTGGTGGCAGCTACAAGGATAGGGAGGTTGGATGAGGGTGATCTAATTTAAGATGAGAGTGATCTAATACTTTTTGTCCTGAAATCAGTTTACATATGCAGCAGGCAACAACCAATGTGTTGTATGTTATCAAAGCTACTTTAGGCATTTATATTTTGAGATTAGATGAGTGATGTTTCTAATGTATTATCGGCAGCATGAAAGCTGCATATAGAATTCTGTGGACGCATTTTATGAATTATTATACTTGATAAATCAAAATATGAGCCCAATATCTTTTTGATGTATATAAGATATTTATGTATGTATATTCTGAATAAATAGTCCATTGAGCACAAACAGTCCCGATTTCAGGATAACCTATGAAATTGCAGTGTATGCTCAGTGTGATGCTTTCATGAAGTTGCTATCTACAAAATCACCTGTGTGAGAGGACACTTGAACTTGCCACTGACAACATTTTCAAAATCAAAGTGGACATTGTAGTCTGTAAACAAGATTGCCATTTCTGTGCACAGTTCGCCTTTACATAATTGGCATCCTTGGTACACGCATGTAAGTTCCTGAATTGCAAAACGTGGCTCATCATGAAAATTGACTATGTTTTCGTGTATAGGTGTATATGCCTGTAAATTTGGCTCTCATTTTGAATATTCCTATTACAATAGATGGGAATAGGGAGGGTTTAAAAGTTATGAACACGAGGACTTGTAACTTTAAAATGCAAAACTTTCCTGTGGAGGTTTAGAGAAAATGGAGGATATAATGCTGGAAAATCTTTTACATGCACGCTTGTTTATTGACATACTAAACATATTATTATAAAAATATGTAGTATTATAGTGAGTGTGATGTGTATACACCAACTCATAAATAGCTAAAGCCTTTAAAAGCAGAACTCAAGAAGTATGGCCATTATAGCCAATCTTGTTCCCCACATATTAGGATCTTTTTTATACATGTAATGATACTTAGTTTGAATAAACCTCTTCCCTGAGATGATCAGTCTCAATTAAACTTCGAGAAGAAAGGTCTGAGTGGTGAGTGGTAAACTTGAGCATAGCCGTTTTAGAAAACTACTAAATTAATTTCCCGATATTCTCAAGGGACAGTATAAATTTGGTACAGAGAAGCTATACAATCTCTACCAAACTTAGGAGCCGAGGGATATAAAACTATAAATGATTTTATTTCATTTGTTTCACAATACATGTATCTAAAGAAACTCAATAAATTGGACGGATAAAATTCACACATTGCAGCATCTATGTTACATACATATTCATTCGCTATTGATCTAACTTGTGCCTGATTTGATGATGCTAGGTGCCCTTTCCTTGATTACCTTTGGGCACAAATCGCCAGAGATCGACAGCTATGTCTACTTCCTTTTTCTTATGAAATTTGTATAGCTGTGGTACATCAAACCGGAGCTGAAAGAAAGAAAACATAACACAAATATCACATCCGCACCAACTCATTCTTACCCATCACACTGGCACGACAAAGAATGAAATACAGTAAAAAATGTATTCGTAGTATAGAATTGTTTGGTAGAAAATAAGGTTATAACAATTTGCAACATAATTAGTGGTAACATCATCCAGTTATCATCACTAAACAAAGCCATCTTCACCCACCTCACATAAAACCTCAGCACTGCTAGCATTTAAGTCCCGCAAGGCTACCCTTTTGATATGCTGCAATGACAAAAGAGAAGTGATGCCACTACATAATACCCGATCCACATTATATGGTCTAAAATATTTTCGTAGAGGCGTTTAAGGGACTGATTATACAGTTGATTATGGGGTTTTGAGGTTCAGTTGTAGTTCTTTTCTAAAAGAGTCAGATGCAGGCTGCAAAAGGTT
This sequence comes from Carya cathayensis, assembly GCA_011037825.1. Classification (NCBI taxonomy): domain Eukaryota; kingdom Viridiplantae; phylum Streptophyta; class Magnoliopsida; order Fagales; family Juglandaceae; genus Carya; species Carya cathayensis. Next base: position 3,174,995 of record QGSO01000167.1, on the reverse strand, counting down.
AAGAAATTACAAGTAAAGACACATTTGAAGTATGTAGCAATAATTCACTATAGAGAATCATCCTTTCCTTATAACTGGCTACCTTATGGTATACACATACGCCAACATCAGAAATCGTCTCCAACCCCTCCAAGTATCTAATACAGGAAATGCTTCTCTAATAGCACTAATATTAACTGGATGATTACACTACTATCTTCAATCAAGCACAATTTAGGAGAGGATAAATAAAGCCCAATCAACCATGTAAAGTTGGAAAATGATGTTGAGCATTAAATCAAATAGCTGGAATCACAAAAGATATTACTCACATCTCTTGTTGAGGTCTTATGCAAGGAATAAACTGCTTGAGAAGCAACCTGACAGAACAAGCAATATACAGAACATATATTGCTCAGATGCATTTCAAACATAAAAGTTGAGGGATCATTCATGATATTTACCTTCAGAGCCAGACACAGAAAATCCATATCAGCGCCCTTCTTCCGGGTCCCAAATGGAGGATTCATTACAACAGTATCAACAATTTGACCTAAATAATCAAGAAAATAAGAGGAACAAACAATTCAAGAAAACACTATAATATTTTGTATTGTTGTAAAATTTATTATTTTTAAACTAAAATATATTTTTTCATTGTTTCATTCTCAGAGGGTGAAATGCTGATCCAAGCTAAGTCCCCAAATCTTTCAGCTTCCTAATGAAAGGACTGGTCACAGTTTATTAAGGCAGTCGAATTACCAAAAGGTCGCTCACAACAATCTTCCAGAAGCAAGAAGAATATTCAGGAAGATTTGCATTGTAACAAACATAGTGACGTGTCCCAATCATAGGCATTCTGTTATGCTTTACTTTTCCTATATATTCATCACTGTACGCACTAATTTGTGTGGGGTAGTGTTTAGAGTTTTATGCATGCTGTAAGAGGAAATTTCTCACTCTGACATATCATCAAACAGTTGGTGTTCCATCTTTATCTTTCTTCAACATGGTATCACAAGCCTAACTAGGACTCGTGTCCTTCTTCTTCCTGCGTTTCCTTCTTTCCCGGCTTCATCCGACAAAACACCCACCACAAATCTTCTTACTACTGCATCTCATTTCATTACAATCAAGCTTACCATAGATAATTACCTTCTATGGAAAGCTCAGATTGTTCCCTTCTTGCAGGGCCATCAATTGTACGGATATGTTGATGGTTCTCTCCCCATGCCTCCTCCTTCCATTAACAATACTCCTAAGCACAAGCATACCAAATGGATTTTGCAAGATAAACTCATTATGTCTATCCTTAATTCGTCCCTTTCAGACTCTGTCCTCGGTCAAGTTCTTGACTGTACCACTTCTTCTGAAATCTGGAATACTCTCCAGACCTCTTTGGAGGTTCACACACAATTTCAGTTAGCCACCTTGAAGAAGAGTCTTGAATCGGTTTCTGATTACTATAACAGAGCCAAGTCACTTGCAGCTACCTTGAATGCCGCTGGTCATGCACTCAGTGACTCAGAATTTTCCATTTACTTGCTTGCGGGTCTAGGTACAGAGTATGAATCTCTGGTTACCTACCTTACCACTCGTCCCGATCTATCTCTCCTCACCAACTTTAAAATTATCTATTAAATCATGAGTCTCGTATCGCTCATCAAACCCAAAATCTACTTTCTAATACCTCTCTTGCTGCTCATAACACCACTTGGTATTCTCCTTCCCAACAACCCACTCGTGATCGTGCTCAATCTTGTGAAGGTAGACGAGGCCGTGGTCGTGGTTCCCCCTTCACTCCTCGTACTTCTACACCACAGTTCAATTCTTCCTCCCCACATCCAGATACTCGCCCACAATGTCAAGTGTGCCAGAAATTTGGTCACACTGCCTTGACCTGTTATCATCGCCTTACGACCCCATATCCAACACCTTTTTCCACACATCTTACAACTAATTACACATCTCTCTCTGCTCCATCACCCTCTAACACTACCTGGTACCCCAATACTGCTGTCTCTCACCACTTCACTTCAGAATTCAATAATCTCAACTTGGAGTCGACACCATATCAGGGACCTGACCAAGTTTGCATCTGTGATGGCTCAACACTCCCAATTCACCATCTCGGATCTGCCCAAATACCAACCACATCTGGCAATTTTCTCTTGCATAATTTACTTCATGTATCCTCTATATCTAGAAATCTTATTTCCGTACGTCGATTTTGTAGTGATAATAAAGTTTCTTTGAATTTCATTTTGATTTGTTTCTTGTGAAGGATTCATGTTCCTGGAAAGCACTCCTTCGGGGTCACGTTGAAGATGGCCTCTATGTGTTATCGTCAAGTGCAATGACCTCCTCTTCTCCTCTAGCCTTTCTTGGTGTTAGAACCTCTGCACAACTTTGGCACTACAGATTGGGTCACCCCTCTCCTTGCACTTCCTCTTTTATTCTTCGACGTTTTAATCTTCCGTTTACAAGCTCTACTTCAATAACTCATTGTCCTGCTTGCTGCTACCTCACCCGCTCACCTCATCATGTTCAACTCGCCCATTTGAATTGCTTTCTTGATGTTTGGGGTCCTGCCCCCATGCCTTCCATGCATGGCATGCGTTATTATCTTTCCTTAGCAGATGATTATTCAAAATATGTATGGTTTTTCCCTATGCAAATGAAATCTAATGTCACTACTTTAGTGTTGGCTTTTCTTCGATATGTGAGCAACACTGTTAATACCACCATTGTGTCGGTTCAAACTGATTGGGGTGGGGAATTTCGTCCCCTTAAAAATATTTTTCAGACTTGTGGCATAACTCATCGGGTCACATGTCCACACTCTCATCAACAAAATAGAAGTGTGGAACATCAACACCGTCATATTGTTGAAACAGGATTATCCCTTTTATCTCATGCATCGGTTCCTCATTCTTTTTGGGCCCAAGCATTTCAAACCGCCACCTTTTTTATTAATTCTATGCCAACTCCTTTATTGCAAAATAAGTCACCTTTTGAAGTTTTAATGGTTCACCCCCCTGATCATAAATTTTTTAAAGTTTTTGGGTCCTCATGTTGGCCCAATCCCAAGTCCTTTAACCAACATAAATTGGATTACAGAACCAAGCCCTGTGCATTCATGGGCTATAGCCCAAATCACAAAGGGTACATTTGTCTCCATATTCCCATGGGCCGCAATTATATTTCTAGGGATGTGATTTTTTATGAGACCACTTTCCCATTTGCGTCCCAATCCATTTCTTCTCCCATGACCCAATTCACCTATCCCACTTTGCCATTTGCGTCCCAATCCATTTCTTCTCCCATGACCCATCGTATCCTCACAAGATCATCTCTCTGCCGTTTCCTCACCTCCTTTACCCTACAATGCCTCTCAACCCGAGTCTGTGGACCTTCCTCCTTCCTCCCATGACAAACTTCCTCTCTCTTCCACTCATCCCATGCTTACAAGGTCCAAGCTAATACCCTGTGCCCTCGCCGTCAAACTAACGGGATGATTCTGTGGCCTACCAGTAAACCCTCGGGTTCCCTTACCACATACATGCCATCTCAAAATTCCTCGTCTCTCTCTATTCCCAAAGAACCGACTTCGTTTTCGGAAGCTTCCAAGTATGCTGAATGGCGCACTGCCATGGCTACCGAGTTTGATTTCCTTCTTCACAATCAAACTTGGGATCTTGTTCCTTCCTCACTGACCTATAACCTTCTTGGTTCCAAGTGGGTTATGAATTATAAACGCAGAGCTGACGGTTCCCTTGAGCGTCGCAAGGCTCGCCCTATTGCTCAAGGGTTTCATCAGCAACCTGGTTTGGACTACCATGAAACCTACAGTCCGGTTGTGAAACCAGTCACCATTCACCTTTTGCTTTCACTTGCTGTTACATCAAATAGGTTGCTGCATCAACTTGATATATAGAACGCTTTTCTGCATGGTGGCCTTGAGGAGGCTATCTACATGAAGCAACCTCCCAGTTTCGTGAATCTTGACTTCCTGACACATGTTTGTAAGTTGAAAAAGTCTATCTACGGCTTGAAACAGACCCCTAGGGCTTGGTTTGCTAAGTTAAGTTATAGGCTTCTTAATCTTGGTTTTACCTGTTCTGCTTCCGATTCATCTCTGTTCATTATGCATACTGACTCTGATTGTTTGTATCTCTTGATATATGTTGATGACATTTTAGTAACTGGTTCGAGTTCTGCTTTTCTTGATGATTTTATTTGTTCTTTGAAGCAATATTTTCCTGTTAAAGACTTAGGGTTTCTTAATTACTTTCTGGGTATTGAAGTGTCCCGAACTCAAACTAGTTTATATCTGTCCCAATCTAAGTACATTCATGATCTCTTGTTATGTACTGGTATGCATGACTCTAAACCAGTGAATACTCTTATGTCTGTTTCTGAAAAATTAACAGCCTTAGATGGACCTACGTTTGATGATCCTCACTGGTATAGAAGTGTTGTAGGAAGCCTTCAATATCTGGCCTTTACTAGACCAGATATCTCTTTTGCGGTTAACCATGTTTGCCAATATATGCATTGTCCTCGTCTTCCCCACTAGAAGGTTGTCAAGCGTATTCTTCGTTATCTTAATCATACCTGCACCTTTGGTTTATGTTTCTCTTCATCTTCATCGTATAAACTTGATGCCTTCTTTGATGCCAACTAGGCCGGATGTCCAGATGATCGTCGCTCCACAGGAAGTTTTTGTATTTACTTTGGCAGTCACTTAATTTCATGGGGTTCAAAAATACAACCCATTGTTGCTCGGTCTTCTACGGAAGCCGAGTATAAATCTATTGCTAATACTGCTTGTGAAGTTATTTGGTTCCAATCATTGTTGCAAGAACTTGCCATTCAGCTCCCTGCTCCACCCATTCTTTGGTACGACAATCTTGGAGCCACATGCCTTTCCCTCAATCCCGTTATGCATTCAAGAACAAAACACATGGAATTAGACTATCATTTTGCTCAGGAACGAGTGGCAGCCAAAGCTTTACAAGTATCTTTTATTTCCAACAAAGACCAGCTTGCGGACATCATGACTAAACCTCTCTTAGCTCCTCAGTTTTCACAGCTTCGATCAAGCCTCACAATTGTTCCAGTGATGCTTGGATCGCAGGGGGAAATTAAGGCAGTCAAATTACCAAAAGGTCAACAACAATCTTTCAAAAGCAAGAAGAATATTCAGGAAGATTTATATTGTAACAAACATAGTGACTTGTCCCAATCATAGGCATTCTGTTATGCTTTACTTTTCCTATATATTCATCACTGTATGCACTAATTTGTGTGTGGTAGTGTTTAGAGTTTTATGTATGCTATAAGAGGAAATTTCTCATTCTGAAATATCATCAAACAGTTGGTGCTCCATCTTTATCTTTCTTCAACACAGTTGCTCCCTTGCTCCAGTAGCTTTGGCTCAATAAACATAGTTCTCTCTTCCTTCGCCAGGCCTAGATAGAGTGAGTCCTCTTCTATGGGATCGTTATGAGCTAAAAATGTATTATTCAGCAATTAAACTATTTTTCAATGTTGTCACTTTTTTTTACAACTTCATTAATTACATCTCCCCCCAACCCACACACAGAGAGAGAGAGAGAGAGAGAGAGAGAGAGAGAGAGAGAGAGAGAGTAACACTAGCTTTCCAGTGCATAACCCGGCCAATAAATAACTACCTACAGAGCCTCTTGAGGACATAAAAACAATTCTCATCCTGAACTCTAGTAGAAAAATAAACTATGCATGGTGCCACCTATGACAGGCTACATTGTTCGCTCCCAATCTACTCCAGCAATGTTTCTGCAGGCAGAAGATTATAGCAAAAGCTCTACAGGACCAGTTCCTTATACTTGAAATCATGGAATTCTATATGAAATCCAAAGAAATACTATGTGGAGTTGCAGCACTATAAATTAAACAAAGGCACTCTAGGTGACTGAAACTATTTTGTTGCAAACCTACTAGACTTCAAACTATGGAAACTAGTTGTTTCCAGCAAGAGCAAATGCCAACTGAATTTAAACAAAAATATAAAAGAATATATTTCACTCCATTATTGTTGCATCCTGCAGGAAGAATTTTAGCAAATTATAACTGCTAACCATCACATTTAGCTTCAATTTTCTGTTCATAAAATTTACCTCTCCATCCTAAGTTCTTGATGTCGGACTGAATAAAATTAATGTCCAGCTGCAGGTTCAAAATATTATCAAAGCAACAATCCATTAGTTGAATAACCACTAGTGCAAAACATATCTAATTAAGGAGTTCCTAATCTCATTGATAAGTGACTACAAAAGCACAGACACAACGAAAAGACTGATTTGAAGATAAACAGCTATAAATAAAACAAAATAGTGGACTGAGCCCTTTCCATTCTTGCATCTCCAATTCCTTGAAGAAACACTTCAAGAAAACAAAACCTATTAACATCACAACCAATCAAAAACGAGAAAATGAAGATACCTCAAGATCCTCTGCATTTAGTGATGCTAATCCAAGAGCTTGTGAATCGATGTCAATGCCCATAACATGTCTATTCAAAGCAAACGAAGTTAAGAACAGTACAAATCTACACAAACGGAGAAACCATCATCCGGAAGACCAATAGCATTTGCATCAATTTTAATAGTGTCAACGTTCCCAACTTAAGTGGATTGTGAAGACAACCAAGAGGTGAAACAATGTCCCATTCTGGTGATAACGAAAGAGCAAATGGGGCCTTGATTAATAGAATATACAGCCCAAGCTACTATAGAGAGATAACCCAATGGTTAACAAGGGTTTTTTTTATGAGGATGGTTAAAAAGGGTGATAAGGAATGGTTAAAAAGGTTCTTTTTTTTTTTTTAAGGAATGGTTAAAATGGATGAGAAAATCCAACCATAATATTGGCTATATAATACTCATTTACGAATGCATTCCTTAAATCACAGCAAAAACCTCAGCAACCAAAATGAATTGAAGAAGGGAAAAACAAAAATAAGGGATAAGGCTACTTACTCCGCACCCAAGAGAGCTGCCGCAGCACCTAATGTACCACAGCCACAACCGAAATCAGCCACGACCTTGTTGCTCACATCCTCAAAAGAATTCTCCGCCTGATATGTTTCAATCATTTTACAAGCCGAAGCAAAAATAAAAGGCAGAAAATACGATAACAACGTGGAGCCATATTAATTATGCAACAAACAAATGCTTATGAAAATCAGCTTTTTACTTCAAGTTCTATTCTAGAACTTGAAAGTTATTTTTGCCAATCGATTGTGAAATAGCTTATACTTCAAAAGAAAATAGGCATTATCGACAAGGACCCAGATTAGAAAAAGAACAAGGAACTGTTAGACGCAGAGTTTGAAGCAAAGTAGAGAAAGAAAGCGAAGGAACAATGAGCTACTGACATTTTTAGAACAGTTAAAAGGGAAAAGGCGAAGAGGGGGGTGAGAGTGATACAGTGAAGAGCATGCGAGAGGCAATGTGCGGTCCAGTAGGGTATTGCTCCAGCTCCACCTACAACGGGGAAATTCACACGGGCTTATCATAGGTGATTGAGATACAGCGCTCTGTTCGTGTTTGAGAGAGAGAGAGAGAGAGACCTTTGGGTTGGAGAACTGTTGAAGCTCACCAAGGAGGCCTTCTAGTTGCTTCAGCTTCATCTTTCGGATGGAGAAGAATCCTTCGACGAAACACCCCGCACAGGGACAAGCAGGGACGGAAAGAAAGAGTGAAAATATGCTGCAGACTAAAGTGGGAAGAAAAACCTAATTAATGGTAAAAAGTGCCGACTCTGCATTGTTGGAGGAGGTTTTATTTTCTTCTTCTCCTCCTCCTCCTTTTGAAGTGAGAGTCGAAGCTGTTTTTTAACCTATTCCGATTTCCAACTCTGATTGTGCACCGATATTTGCCTTCAACTTATACTTCCGATTCTGATATTTGTATCCATAAATTATAAAATATATGTATTATATATATACACACTATGCAGGCTAGAATTGGAAGAAAAAACGTCATTAATTGTAAAAAATAAATTTTTTGGTTCGTCGTTACTTATTGCTAGGCCTGTTCATCCGGGTTCTGACCCGGAAACCTGGGTGTATCCGGACCGGAACCCGGGTTTTAAATCTACGCCAGAACCCTCACCGGATTAGTCCGGTTCTAATACGGGCCGGAACCCAAATGAATCTGCGTTCTTCAAAACCCAGATTCCGAGTTCCAGATAGAACCTGGGTGTGCGTGTGTGTTTTTTTTCTCAGAAACAAAACCCCATGTTCGGCAAGAAAGAGTAGATCTAGCAAAAAAACCCCTTGTTCGACTACTGATAGCATATAAACACATCTATCCCATAAAAATTGTTGCCCAAATGACTAACACAAGAGGGGGGTGAATTTTGTTGTATTAAAAAAAATAACAATTATAAATCAAATATACAATTTAAAATATAAACAAAATACGAAATAACAATAAATATAAAGAGTAAGGGTAAGAGAAAAGCAAACTCAGTATGTTAACGAGGTTCGGCCCCACTGCCTACGTCCTCGCCTCAAGCTACTCCTTGATAATCCCTTAATTCACTATTCAACCTCCTTCAGGTGGAGATAGAAACCTATTACACCTTTGAACAACACCGCTACAAATGATCCGTGTAGAACATCATCTACACTTGCAATCATCTTACACGTGGTGATTCAACGATTCCCTGTGTAGAACACTTTCTACACGCACAAGAGTTATACACACCCTTTTACTGATACAAGAATTGATAGTGGGTAGGTTATCAGAAAACACTCCTCAATGAGTGAAATAAAAACAATACAAGCACAAACTATATCTTTCAAAATGAACAAGGGTTAAGACTTAATACTTAGATAAGAGAGAACGAAAGTTTTGAATGAATGTTGTATGCTCTTGGTGTTGTCAATGTGAATCTTTCAAAAGATCTATTTATAGGCATATGAGACTTCATATTCAAATTTAAAAAGATTCACATGTCAAAAACATTATCATTCACTTTTCAAAAATTCAAACCTAATCTTTTTACTCTTTGTATATGACAAAAGGAGCACACTTTGCTTTTTAAAAAAAATCAAACCTACTCTTTTACTTTTTGCATATAACAAAAGGAGCACACTTTGCTTTTCAAAATTTTCAAACAAATACATCTTCCTTTTGCATAAGTCAAGAAAAGCATCAATCATTTTTAAAAATATTCAAATAAAACATGCACATGTGAAAAATGACAATCAATTATCTTTCAAAATTTTCAAATTTAATTTTCAAAATATTCATGCACATGTGGAAAATATATTTTAATGCTTTATGATAAAATATTAATTTTTGAGCGTTAATCCTAATTTTGAATTTTAAGAGATTTACAACATTACTCTATGACTTTAATGTGAACTTGTTTCCTTCTTGCTCATGCTTGGTTCTTTGATGTGCTTGACTCCATTGTGTGGACAACTTGAGCTTGAGACTCTTTTATTCTTTGAATTCATTTGTTATCATCAAAATCCATGTGTAAATATATAATTACACAAAACTTAAAACCTTAGGTTTAACAATAATACTCAACATTCTCATCAAAACAAACCTAAAATCAACAAAGAGAAAACAATACAAACAGAGAAAGAAAATTACACAAATCGAATGTAACCCAAAAATAAAATAGCAGATAAATGGAGCGAAAGGTAGAAGACGACAGCCATGAAGAACATATCTTCGATCGGTAGAGGAAGAGTGACACGAGCTAGATTTCGGCACGAGAGAGAGAGAGAGAGAGAGAGAGAGAGAGAGAGAGAGAGAGAAGACGACAAAGCCACAAATGAGAGACGACAGCCGACGACTAGGGTTTTGGAACTCAGTAGAGGAAGCTAGGTTTCGCCACTAGACAGGGGCTTCCGAGTTTTGGCGATGAGATGAAGACAATTCGGCGATAAAAGAGATGAAGATGACTCGGCGATGGGGTCACGATGATGGGTCACGCCGTCATGGGGTCAGTGGGCACGATGAAGGAGGTTAGGGTTTGAAGTTTCTGAGTTCGTATTTCGTAGAGAGAGAGAGAGAGAGAGAGAGAGAGAGAGAGTTGGTCTACTAGATCAACGAAAACAAAGCGGTTTTTCCTTTTAAAGGATGTGGGTATCGGATTATTAGGGTTTTAAAGCCCGTACCCGGACCGCATTGGTTCGGGTTTTGTAATCCAATTTTCGGTCCGGATTTGACCCGGGTCGAAAACCGTAACCTGAACCAAAACCGGGTTCCGGGCCAGATATGAACAGTCCTACTTATTGCTTTTTAAGGCAACGGTCATGTATATAACATTGTATACAGTCGTGAAGCAAGTAAAAAAAATAGGAAAAATCTAGTTGTAAGCATAATTATGCACTAATATGTGCACTAATGTAATGTGATTGGTTAAAAAGTAGATTTTATTGAAAACAATACTAATTTAAATTTTGAATGTAAAGCAATCAATATTAGTACGCAGATTAGTATGCGAGTTTACTTGTACGTAGCAAAAGTAAAAAAAATAACCTTCGTTTTGAAAAAATTAAAATTTATTATTAAAAAATTAATTTTTTTTAAAAAAAAATTCGTACATGATTGCAAATAATTTCTCTATTTGAACCTGTTATGTTCATTGCTTATTACAATTTCTGATATTTGGACCGGTTATGTTCATTGCTTATTACAATTTCCGAGAAACTTTCAATTTTTTTAAAAGAATTTCCAATATTTAAGGTTAACGGCAAGTAAATTAGCTCCCAATAAAACGTCCTCCTAGTCACTAGTATTTGAATATGTTTACTAGCTTTGATATATTAGGAGCATTTCAAGTCTAAACCATGACACAAAATTCGACACAACAACTTTTGTTACATCAAAATCTAAATATATGATCATCATTTATATATTATAACAATTACCTAACAATTACAAGATCCTAATCCACCCGTTCCCATGTGTCTAAAAAGAGGAGAATGGCACCGTGCTAAAGAAATTAAAAGTTCCCACATCACACACGACTTGCAACAGGGTCCACAACTTCCATTATTATACTTTCGGAATAAACGAGATTTTTTTTTTTTTTACTTATCAAAAAAATAAAAAACGAGATTCCCCCCCCCCCCCCCCCCCCCCCCCCAATTTCCTTCGACTTTATAAATATAACACTAATAATAATGATAATATAAACAATAAAATTAAAAACAAGCATACAATAAAAGTCCAGTAATTTAAGATGCTAGAAACTAGAAAATACCAACCGCATTACATACTCCCACCACATAGAGCACACAATTGGATGCACTACCGTGGGAGATGAATTCAGGAGTTGTCGGCCAAAAACCTCCATTAAAAAACTATCAAATTTAGTCGATCCCAGCCGTTTTAACTTTTAACTAAGGCAAACAGTAGTATCAACTCAAGTACAGTTTCAAACCCTTTCCTAAGCAGTTGCCAAGTTGTCAAAAACTATTTACACAACATATCGGTAAGTGACATATCGACCAGCTGTTTCACTTGGTCGGATAATCTTCACAACTTGTCCACGCTTCAGCCCATAATATCTCGCAACGGGATCAGTCACTTGCATTCGAGGCAGCTGAATTCAATCCAGACATAACATAGACCACAAATATCAGAACATGATAAGATTTGCAACAGAAACAGTATTATACATTTTCATAAGGCAGATATCCCAATCCCGATGTGTTTCTCAAGGAATTCACCAATCTTTCCCCAAAGAATGTTGGCTTGCGTGCCTTAGTAATTGTAATAGATTAGAGCTAAAGTTTTGGTAACAAGATCCATAAGTAGCCTTTAACCAAAAACCATGCATATGTATTGTCAACATGCCTCAAAATACACACATCAAATCCTCCATCCTAGATACTAGTTCATAAATTGGTTTTGTTACATTTACTTTTTGGAGTAGACTTCGGGAGATTTAAACATTTTGGGTATAGAGATAGATCATACCCAGTGGTGCCATGCATAGGGAACACTGCAAACAACCAGAGTGAATCAGTTGATAGGAACTTACATGCCCAGAGAACCAAAACTTCAATTTAAAATAATTGGCTCTGTTCTGAACCTAGGATTCCAAAGCAATACTGTATTTCAAACTAATATGGTTGCAGACTAACGAATTTCTAGCACAAAATTGATGCTCAAAAACTAATTTTATGCAATAATAACCATGTCAAACAAACAAGATTTAGATGCTAACAATGATACACCCATCATTTCCAAATATCTGCAACTTATAAATGCAATGCCAACATATACTGACCTGTGTTTCTTTCACAGTGTATCTCTCCAGCAAAGTTTTCTTCTCCTCATTTGTAAGCACTTGATGCTCAGGAACGAGAACATGCTCTTTAATGTTTATCAACAACTCTGCCTCCTGTATAGAGAGACTTATTAGCAAACTATCTTCCACTACGTTCAGGATGAATGCCAATAATTGCAGATGCAATTAGCATCACTGCATAGTAAGGCAATAATGAGATAAGAATCAGAAGAACATTTACAACAAGCTTGGAAATGTGCCACAGGTAGCAAGCAGATCGAATGCCACCAAGTAACACCTCACAGACATAAAAGGCAACAGTTCTTGTGTCATGAAGATCTCTAAACATACTCACTTTTAGAATAAAGTCACATCTTCAGATTAATAATAACAATGAAGCTGTTAATGGATGTGTAAAAGAAAAGAAAATATCACAATGAAGACTATAGCCTGTGTTCAGCCAAAATTTCTTCAACAATCAAGTTATAAGAGCAATCAAATTAGTAAGCTTGACATGTTCACTTAAGTAAATAAATGATCAGGACCTTAAAGGCCCTTGGGAGATGCCTCGAGTAAGAAAACAAATTTATGATACCAAGATGCCTTGAGTAAGAAAACAACATAAATGCAAGATGCTAGTAAAAAATTGACATCTGCAGTTTTGTCGTTGAGACATCATCAAAGCAAGCACTTTCACCTGGAAAACCTCAAGGTGGAATTTCGTTGAAATCTCACTTATAGAGCTCCGAGCAAAGGGAGTCAAATTTTGTTGAACCACCAAGATTGCCCTGAAAACATTCTCTGACTTCATGCGCTGGGAATAAGTCTTCATTGTCTTTACACCGACCTTTTGTTCGTCAGGGAAGAAAACATAGATCTGGCACCCAAGAAAAAAGCAATAAGACAAACAAAAGAGTGCAGCAAAGAATACATGAGAAGCATCTAAGCACTCCAGTATATATTCAAAACAAAAATAAAGAAACTTCGCGCATAGGACAGATAAATCATACAAATTGATCTAGCTCTACTTCTCTAAACCTCAAACCAGCTACACGACTAGAAAACGAAAGACTGAAACATCAACTGGCCATACCAAAACGGATCAAAGTGGCAATCAGAAATCTAGCAAACACAGAATATAACAAGAAAATGTTTGACCAAGTTGACATTGTAGCATATGTCGCATTCATATCTGGAAATTTTTGCTTCCTAGTTATAAAAGTTTCACAGAATCATTCCTATCCAAAACCAATTCATATTCAACAATAAAACACATCCTAGCCACAACTCTTACACATATCACATCATCCACCCTCTGAACTTTTAATTGCACCATGTGCCATCAGAAATGGGGAATCAACCCCAGCCCTTCAACCCATTAAAAAATATTCTGTTGTGCTTAACCATTAATACCAGATTTCGTGATTAACAAATGAACAACGGGTGAAAGGAAGCAGTCTGTCAGTCACATCTATGTTTATGATGTCAAAAAAAGACTACAGCTACAGCAATAGAAAAAATGATGCTGTGCAGATGGGCTATTCATGTCACGATTGATGCTTGGGCAGCTATATTGATGACTACAAGTTTTTTAGACTAGAATTGGAGGTCGAATTTTTTTTTGAGGTAATCAAGAAATTTTATTTATAGAAGTAGGCGAAGCTCAAGTACACAGGGAATTGTAGGTTGAATTAAGCTATCAAGTTCATGAGCATTAGTATAAATATTATTTTCTTTTAGTAAGTTGTATTTTATGAATAAAATGCTTAACCCTAGTACGTTATACCTAATGTTGAAAATCATAGGAGTTTTTCTTCATATAAATGGAAGTTGTATAGGAGTTCATGCTCGACATAGTATACGTAGGAGTGGGATTGAAAAATTGTAAATCATTATCCACTTTAGATTGTAGATACTAGGTAGAGTATTGCTCTCCTTTTCCTCTCCTCCTGTTTGAATTGTCCACATTATTCCTTTCTTCCACCTTCCCACCCCTCATCAAAACTCACTCAAAGACATCAAGAAGAATAATAGTAAGTAACCATCAAACAACAAAGACAATTGATCGAATAAGTACCTGATCAGAGCTATCATTTCTCTTGGCTTTATTGATAACAAGGTCTTCCCTTTTCATGCTCTCACCGTATTTATCCTTGAACTGCTCTTTGGTCATGTCAATCTCAAAGTCCCCAACAAAATAACCCCGGTCCTTCAGCATTTGCATTACCGTTCTTCGGATCCTGAACAGCCTAGTGATTTCCTCTTCCGACAGCGTCATTGCTTCGCTGATAAGTTTTGGATGGGAGGTTATTATTAGCAATCATCCACAAAAATCTACATTTTTGAAAAAATATTACACGTAATCTCATTGAGCAACATTCCTGAATCTGTATACTATTTTTTAGCAACACATGGCAAAGGCTAATTAAAAAAATGACAAATCCAAAAAATCCATTTGACCCTAAAGAGCCTTAAAAAGCACCGTCCAACTCCTAAGTGATTATTAATCCGTAGAGTTTTAAATGTACGTAAGTATGTTTATTCGAGTTGTTAGAATTAAGAACCGTACAAACTCGATTTTCTCTAACCTACAAACCAAGTCACGGAGAACTTTTGCCACCCAGAAACAGAGACAGCGAGAGAGATGCTCAGGAAAAAGAAAACGAGAGGTAGAGACAAAGAGGGAATACCAGGACGGACTCTTAAAGCTCGGAAATAGAAAAGAAACACCTTTTATAAAGAGAGGGAGACGGACGGTATAGAGTAAGTACAGGGGGATTTCTTACCTTCAAGTGTAGAAAGAGAGAGAGAGAGAGAGATGGGCTTGCCAGCAGTGGCAGCGCCTCGCGTCGACGATTATTGTAGCAGCAGCGGTTTGAAAATGCAGAAAGGGAGGGGAAGATCGTTCGTGGGTGGGTGCGGGGGTGGAAGGGAGATGTGGGGAAAAGGGGAAAATGAATTTAGGGTTACCGAATAGATTCTTATATACTCTGAAATTTTAATGTGCATAATTTATTTAGAAAAATAATAAATATGATATTTGTATGAAAATTTTAATTTTTTAATATTAATTTTTTTTAACAAAAAATTACATAATATTTACACCCTCTGATACAATATTTAACCTTATATTTTTTAATCGAAAGATAATCATCATCATTGGCTTAGAAATCAATACATTGCTTTTCGTGATTAACACATTGCATAATCTCACTCCGCCCCTCCTCTAGCCACACTAGTTCCTCGCCATAGTCTAATGCTAGCTTGGCAGGGTGATGTACCGCTTGATTTCCTTCTCTTGGTACAAACTGGATCTTCCTTACCTCTTCTTGACAGAAGAAGTCTTTAATATGTTCTACAACATGTCCATACCAGGACCAGTTCTCCTCTCTATTCTTCATATCATTAACCACTTGTAGTATATCCCCTTCAAAGATTACTTGTTGCAGATCTATTTCTCAATTCTATAGCTCTTTCAAGTACCAAAATTTCTACATGTAGTGGGTTACATATAAATCTTAGTGAAAAACCTATAGAAGCCACCAGCTCACCCTCCCAGTTCCTTACCACTATACCTCCACCCATCACTATCTTTTCCACATCCAGTGCAACATTCCAATTCACCTCATACCAACCAACTTCAGATTTTACCCATCTAACCTCATTTCTAGTCTGAGTTGTCCCTGCTAATTGCTCTTTCTAACTCAGTTGAGCTTGTTGAAATTCTCCAATTCCATCATTCCTGTAGTAATTTACCAAGACTTTCAAACTTTCCTTCAAAGACTAGCATATTTCTTCTTAGCCACATCCTTATGAATACACAAGCTATTTCCTCAACCTCATATTTTTGTAACCTTGAGACCAACTCTTCTTGAATGTTGTAAAAGTCCCCATCTATGCACTTCCACTTCTATGTGAAACTTGTAGAATTTGCCCACACATCTTGAGCTGCAGCACAAGTCCACAAGATATGACTACTAGACTCCTCATATTGTTTACAAACTGGACAGAGACCATTATCAGCGATTCTCCTCTTGAGAAAATTCCTCTTTGTTGGCAATATCTCACTAACTGCTTTCCAAATAAGCACCTTTACCACATTTGGAACCTATAGATCCCATATCTTGTTCCATACAGTTGATCACATATGCATTGCTGAAGTTTCTCCCATTCCAGACCTTTTCAATCGACAACCAATAAAGAGTGCAAACTTGATAGAAAACACTCCATTTATGGAATGGCCCCAAATCAACTTGTCTTCAGAGTTCCTTTTTGAAAAAGCAATGGTTCTACTAAACATTACACCTAGAGAGGGGTGAATAGGTGTAATGCAATTTTGATGGTCTTTTCAAAATTATTGTCAAACAAACAATGAATCAAATAACACAAATAATCAACATAGTGATTTTGGTCACAAGGTGGAAACTCATTTGAAGAACGTCTTCAAAATCTAAAACCACTCCGGGTGTAAGACATCACCTAAAATCTACTATAAAAAATACGTTTGTTACAACCAATTTAGAGACACTCACAAAACTTTTGTAGTAGCTAAACTTAGCTTGTAACACCACAAGTGACCCACTCAATCTCTACACACATGTAGTGCCAGAACTTTGACCTTTTTATAGCTTCCCAGGAGAACCTCTAGATCTCTCCATCAATAGCAGCTCTGGACTCTTCCCAACCAATGAACACGTCCACTTCAATGGACTCAAATAAAGTTTGATCTTGAGTGTGGTGTGGTGGAGATATGTTTGTCCAAGAGAGAGATTCAACAATGTGGGAAGCGTTTCTCTCGAAAGCTCTTAGAAGCACCTAGGGATTTTGCTCCGTTTCTCCACCCCAGAGAACAAAAAACAAATTGTTCTATTTATATGTCCCAAGAGAACATGTCACTCAAACCCTAGAAATTAAGTTGTTTGAAACATTAGCTCGAGCACGAGTCAAGCGCACGTTACCTTTCAGAAACAGCTCAAGCAACACGACAAGTACACATCGAGCGAACTCTCTGGAAAGAGTTTCGCTCGAGCGTTGAGCAACATCGAGCGAACTCTCTGGATGATTTCCGCTCGAACGCCATGTTGAGTGCATGTCGAGCGAACTCTCTATTTTGAGTTCTGCTCGAGTCATGTTGAGCACATTTCAACCCTTTTCATGTTACCCCACTTCAACACGTGTTACAATACAATTTCACAAAAGTTTTCACAAGAATATGCCAACCAACTCATTTTTACCTCAACACTTGTGTTGATTGTTAAGCTGTTCACCATGGTTGCCTCCTCTTCATTAAGTACTTCATCTATAAGGTCTGCATTCCAACATTCCCTTACATCAATAAATCCCTTCATATAAGCTCCCTCCTGTAGAACTTTGACTGGTTACTGGATCATGTTAGTAGAAGGACTAGGTAACCATTTGTAACCCCATATCCTAATCTTCTCCCATTCCCCACCTTCCATCTCATCCCTACTTTGATTAAATGCCCAGAACCACATATATTCCTCCAAATCTATGATGGGGCACTGCCAACTTTATCCTATAGTTTATCCCCATGCTTATAATACTTCTTTCTCATAATATTAGCCACGGATTTATAAGTAGCCTCCAATGCTACTTAGATAACATAGCCTGATTAAAGCACTCCATATTTCGAAACCTCATTCCTCCTTGAGTCTTTGTCAGACCAACCTTACTCCACTATTTCCAATGAATCTTTCTATGCTAGTTCATATAACCCTACCAAAATTTGGCCATCATTTGAGAAAGTTCTTTGCACAACTGTTTTGGCAATTTAAAAACACTCATAGCATAGGTAGAGATAGCTTGTATAATTGCATTTATTAAAACCTCCTTACTAGCTTGTGAAAGGAATTGGTTTTTTCAACCACTAATTCTCTACCATACCCTCTCCCTTATCCCTCTAAAGGCTTTATATTTTGGCCTACCAACCATAGTAGGTGGACCTAAATACTTCTCTACATCCTCACATTACCTGGCCCCAATTTCTTATGCCAACTCCGCTTTAACTTCACCCCTTGTATTAGTGCTAAAATACAATGAGGTTTTATGCATATTCAGTTTCTGACCTGATGCTTCCTCATACTTGGACAATATAGCTTCCATAGCCCTCCACTGTTGCATTTCAGCCTTACATAAAATTATGCAATCATTAGCAAATAGCAAATGATTTATACTAGTACCTCCCTTGCTCACCTTAACACCATTTATGGACCCCTTCCCTTCAGCCTCATGCAATATTGCAGTCAAGCTTTCTGCACACAAAAGGAACAAGTAAGGGGAGAGAGGATCCCCTTGTCTTAGCCTTCTTGCGGGATTGATCACTTTGATATCCTACCCATTCACTAAAACTGAGTACTGTAGAAACACATCTCATAATATGCTCAATTCATTGGTTCCCAAAGCCAATTTTCTCCATCATTGCCCTCAGATAAGGCCATTCTACCCTATCATACACTTTTGACATATCTAACTTAAGTGCTACACTTCCTTTTTTAAGGGGTACATTAATGAAACACACCATTTTATCATAAGGGAATTCTGCCCCGCTAGGTCGCGTATGTGCATCCTTCTTAAACCTCTCAATTCACTAAATACAGCGTATCATTAATAATTTAATACACACTAGCTGGCATGCATGGGGCCTACCCTTTTATGCATGCGTTTAGAGTTTTTCTATATATAATGCAAGGACAATGCTATATTGCCTCCCAATGTTCTGATCTCCAAGTGTATGAATATTCATTAATTTACTCCAAGTGGGGTTTGAACAAAATGGCCGGGGATATATTAATTGCAATACTAACTTATTGAACTCCCGAGTCTAATTAGCCAAGGCGTCCATCCCAGGATGAAAAAGAGTTGCATGTTTAGATCAAGATGGACCGGCCAACGATATTATTCTTAATATATAAAAACATTGAGAAAGATAAGCCTGAAATTAAGCAACTTTTGAAAAATGAATCATACGATTCCAATGCATCTTAGAATCAGAATTTTTCTAAGAATATTAGCTAGCTAGGCTAGTTTGGGATCTAACTAGTACTTTAAATGGCAAACACATGCACTTCCGTCTGGGTGATGATCTATATCATGGGATCTGATCTTTCACATACAAATTAAACATCTACGTAGAAGTGGAGCAGCCCCGGCCCTTCTAAAAAAAGTGAAATAAATAGAAGTTGTTTTCATCACATTTAAACCGGCTCAGGCCAATGAAAACAAGTTTCATTCCTTTATTTTTAGTAAAAACCTCGTCAGGAGAAAGATGCCAATCTGTTAAGTTAATTAGGTTAACTAAAGAGTACCCTACTAATATTCAAGTTAATGTGATTGATTAATTAACCTAAAAAACCATTAAAAAAAAGAGTTAAAAAGTAATTGAAATCTAGTTAATAAGTGTAAATGTCCAGTTATAGGTAATTAAGTGGTTTCCTTCAAGAGATCAGAGAGATAACCTTTACTTAAACTAGCATAAATCAAACATTAATAATAAGGCAGTAAGAAACATCATTTTACCTCATCTTCAAGCATAAGCATTAATCTTCTTAACATCATTAATTATTCGTTATCTTTACTTCATCATAATGGCCATTACACATTGTTAATCTCCGTGTATTAGAGTTGGCAACTCTCGCGATCAATGATTCTTTCTTGAGCAACTGGCTTAAAAATCGAACTTCAAGAATGTTTCATGACTAGTATGACGCCTCCAACTCTCACGTACGGATATATGGGAATCGAGGCGTCGGGATGATGACAACACGGGTCATACATCCCATCGCTAAGTGCCAAATGAGTGTACATGTGACATTTGTACATAAAAATAATGCAGCGGTAATAAAAAGTCTTTCAACTAAGTACCAGAATTTTGTTTAAATACAAACTTACTTAAAACAAGAGTAATTAAATATTATAAGTTCAACATTGTCTCAAATCCAAATTACATAACATAAAAACAAGTAAAATAGTTTTCAGAAGTAAAACAACTCCAAATCAATACTCTGGCAGAGCTGCCTTCTCAAGCTCAGCCTCCTCTTCCTCAACCTCTACAACAAAATCTACGGTACCAAAGACGGTACCGCAGGTAAGTAATAATCCAAACACCCGCAAGATAAAAAATATTACACTCAACAATATGCATGAAAATATGCCATATGCATGTGTCCCAAAAAATTCACATTTTTTCAAGCACGCCAAAAATCTCATTTTTAGCCTACAATAAATTCCTTTAAAACAAGCTCTTGCCATTATCCCAGATAACGGCCCAAACCAATAAACCACCATTTTCCCAGAAAATGGGAAACAAAGATCCTCTTATAAAACCTCACCATTTTCCGAGAAAATGGCCCATATCCAAAACCAGTTCCAATTTATTGCATGCACCATGATCTCCCCTAAGGGTCATCCGCACACTCTGTCTCCTATGCCACACCACAAGTAACGACCACCCATGTGACATCTAAACAAGCAATACCCAGTCCCGCGCCCAACGCGTACCATGACCAGGCATCCTTTAGTCCCCACTAGCCTAGGGACCACGGAGTCGACACGACAGCGTTACCCTATCGTGCGATCCGGTCGTCGTCTAACAACAACCGAGGAGATGTCACTCAGTATTATCCACTGCCGAGTGACCAGAGGAGCTCCACCGAGATAATGCCCCATCCCGGCTTGGGGTTGTGATACACACGCACACAAAAAAAACCCATTTAACTCGTGAAAACCCAATTTTCAATACTCAACTCACGAGCATGCATGCACCATGCAATGCAAATGGCAAGACACAAATTATCCAACAAATCTCAACATCAACAACAAAGAAACAATTTCGTCCTCAAATCCAACCAACCTCTGACTCCTCAGACTCAGTCCGGAATAACCAACCAGTCACAATTTATTGTAAAAGTAATAATATATTTAAATCTAAAATGAAATTTGGTAAATACTTACAATACTATATAATAATTTCTGAAGGATCAAAGAGCTGCAAAAGGTGAAGAAAAAGTAACGTAACAGTGTAAAAATATTGTGGTCATGGGTTGTAAGATACCCACTTTTGAATGGGGATGAACCAAGGCTTGAGATTGATAGAGAATGGCTTAAAGATGTTTATAAAGCTAGTGGAAGTGAGGGTTGGTCGTGGGTGACGGCGAAAACGGTGATGGAAGGTCAAAAAGCTCAAAACAGAAAGTGAGATCGTAGGGCTGCTCCGGTGACGGATCGGAGCTGGAAATGGGTGGTTTAGATCAGCAAGAGGTCAATGATGAAGTGTTGAAGAGATGGTGGCCGGAGGTGGAGCAACGGCGACGCTGGAGCAAAAAGATGCCGAGGCTTGGAGGAGCTTATGGTGGTTAATGGCGGCTCGGATGGGGGTGAAATTTGGTGGAGATGATCATCGGCCGGAGGGAAAGAAAATGAGGTGGGTGGTGTAGCACACGGCGGCGATGGCGGGTGGTTTTGGGAGGACTAAGAAAACGACGGGAGGGAGAGGGGAGAGGCTTCGCGTGGGAGGAGAGAGAGCCAAAGGAAAAAGTGGGGAAAAAGAAAGAAAAGAAAGAGAAAGGGGAAAAAGAAAAAGAGAAAAAGAAAAGATAGACAAAAGAAATGAGGTCCAATCCTCACCTCTGGAGTCCAGAAACTGATCCAACGAAAACAACTTTAAAAGCTATAAATTGAAAAAAATAATCTAAACACAATATCTAGCTAAAATATAATAAATAACTAGTAAAAACTAACAAAAAAAATTTTTAAATCCAAAAAATAAACTAAAATAAATTAAACAAAAATTTAAACTCAAAACATACAATAATTAATAATAAGAAAACATTATAAAATAAATTTCACAATTAAATAAATCCAATTAAAATTTGATAATTTAAAATAAAAGAATTAATATTTTAATTAATTAAAATACTCCTTTAATAAAAACACACATAAAAAGGAGTATCACAACTAGGTTCACTGTCAACAATGTATTACTCTGACGTTGCCATCCATCCTAACCTTTGTGGTAGTGTCCTCATCATTATATGGCCAGTTCATTAACCTCATTACATGCCCTCGTACATTTCTTTCTATTTTCTTTACATTAACTTTTGCCTTACCTTTCATTCTTTAAAATAAACAATCAAGCAATATAGTATTCAGTCACATAGTCATGCAGTTCTAAAATCATAAAGCATCTATTATAATATATTGGGTTCATAAAAAAGGACTCTCGAAGGAGGGCTTATACATACATATATACACTTTTGAAAAATATTCTCTCTGTGGTTCACCGGATGGTATCAGAACTAGATTTCATGAGTTTGCGACGGACAAATGTCATTGTGAATGCGGGATATTGTTGAATATATTCACAATGCTTTAAAAACAGGTATATACGGAGAATGTGATAATGAATATTATAAAAGCTAGGTTATATATGCAACATGATATGTCTTTAGTTTATTCATGATCCAGCTGTGTACAAGATAGACATTTTTGTCTATCGATGTGTTTCAAAATTTCAAAAAACGGCAAGGAATTCCAACGGTCCGAAATTTTGTCGAAAACTCCAAACTTTTCAAAGGGCTATTTGAGTACCCTCTATTTCCTCGATGCCTCTCATATGTGTTTCATCTTCTTCACCCCTACATAAATAGAGAGAGAGAGAGAGAGAGAGAGAGAGAGAGATTGGTTCGTGTACGAAGCTTTTCTTTACGCGACTCAGAGACCAATGATTTTTTCCTGTTTTCTTTCTTCTTGGTAATTGATTTCAGGCACCCATCTGGTACTCCTCCGCTCTTTGTATGTTTTCTTCTAATTCTTTTCCCGGATCTTGATCTTTCTTCCGTGTCATACGTTTCTTTTCTTGCTTTCTTTGGTAGCGGAGAAAAGGGGGGAATGGTTGTCTTAGTTGTATTCAATAGTACATCTTTTTCTTTTGCACACCAATGCAATGCAGCAGTGCCATTTCTAATTTTCCTTTCTTCTCTCTCTCTCTCTCTCTCTCTCTCTGCTTAGGATCTTTTCTTCTATGTCATTGGCTTTCACAAAAGTTATTTAGTGTAACATATAGTTCTTGATTCACATTGCTGCATCTATCCTAAGTATGCTAGACATCGTCTCGGAAAAGGTCAAATTCTATCTCTGTCATGTTTTATTCGTATTGGCATGATTCGAGTAAAAATCTGTCAAATTTCATGTTTACTTCTGGTACATCCGGGTTTTCTTTCTTATAGTAATTAAAAGTTCAAAGTACTTATCGAAGGGAAAAAAAATTGAGTAGACATATGTGATGGCATTCTGGGTGTCGCTCCAAGCTGTTCACCATTAAGGGACTTTTGCTTTTTCACGTGAAGAACACGTTATATGAACAGTGAATTGTGGCATTTACAGAATTCTCCTATTATATCATTCTTTCAGATTAGAGCATAGTTGAACCATCAAAGAGATCCACACCTTTCTTACAGAGTGAAAAATTCCATGTTTCTCGGTACAACACTTGAATGAAGGCAGGTTCTTTTGATTTAGAGACCTTGAACGAAGCAATATTCGTGTTGGTATAGGAATTTTATTTTGTTGTCACAATGTTGGATTTTTTAAATCGCCAGCCAATATGGTTTCTAAGTAGAAAACGGCGGGTTCTGGGTTTCCATCTTCTTCTAGTTATAACTAACCCCTTTAATTCAGATAATGGAACTGATGCTAAGCCTGCAAGGCGAACTGCTCCGAAAAATGTGATGATAACCCCAAATTCTAGTACCAACCCTTTTGACGAGGAGGACGATGATGATGGAAGAAGAAGAGGTTCTTCTTCGTCATCCTCGTATTCTAGTTCTGCAGTGGCAAGGGATATATAGAAATAATTTCCGTGACTCGGGGGGATTGCAGAAACAGAGTGTCAAGAACTGGAGAATTATGCCATGTACAAGGTTGGGGAGAACACAGAG
This sequence comes from Carya cathayensis, assembly GCA_011037825.1. Taxonomy (NCBI): domain Eukaryota; kingdom Viridiplantae; phylum Streptophyta; class Magnoliopsida; order Fagales; family Juglandaceae; genus Carya; species Carya cathayensis. Next base: position 3,150,753 of record QGSO01000167.1, on the reverse strand, counting down.
ACGGTTAACAACTGCCTGAATATTGCAGAGGACAACAGGGAAGATGCTAGAAGGACCCTTGAGAAAGTTGAATCATCAGGGTGAGCAGATCACTAGGACCCACATGATGAATGCCGATATTGAAAAGGATTTGAGTCGGGTAAGCTTATTTATATTCTTGCTCATGAGAACTTCATTCTTAAGTTTGAGACCCAGGAATGGTTTGTGATGCAGTGGTTAATGTAATCGAACCTTTTTTATATCCGGCCCATCTTTGACTTCGAATATCTAGGGTTGATTCTGCTTTCTTGAAGATGGTAGAAATTTATAATTTGAAGTACAGCACTTGAGAAACTTTTGCAATTCATTTCTCGGTGAAAAAGAACGTATGAAGCTGGTTTGCATAGCAAATTCCCTGAACTAAATTTAGGGTTGCATAGGATTTCAAATAACGTGGGTTTATGCATGCGAGGCTGGGTGTGTGGTTGTATGCGTCTGTGGGTGACGGGCGTGTGCGTGCTTGGTTGTTGGTGCGTGTGGGTGTGGATGTGGGTGTGCTTTTTTTAATACAAGTAATCATCTACAAGGCAATTTCTTCTTTTTTTGTTTGTCTCCATTATAGGCAATAATGATAAGGAACGTATTTTTAAGCATTTGTTCAATTATATAAGAATGTGCATGAATTTTGCTAGAGTAATCACATCCAACACTCTGATGGCTTCTTCAATAAGGTATAATTTCTTTATCAATGTTAGTTTTGAAATTATGTTCTTTTTTTGGTATAATGTAGTCTGCTTTAATAATTTTTCAATTACTAGGGAATATTTATATTTATGTTATTAATCTAAAATTTCTAATTTTTTCTTCATTTTTCTCATCTTCTCTCATTCTCCATCTTCGTTATCGTCATCTTCTTCTTCTCCTCCTCCTCCTTCCTCTACTTCTTCTGCTTCAACTTCTCCTCCTCTTCCTCCAACAATGATGGCTACTCCTATGTTGGGGATCTCGGTCTAGTCCCCAAACATTAGGGTCCACAGGTCTCACATTGCCTTATGATGATCGAATGTTCATCGTTGTCTTGCCTGGTATCGGCTAGGATATGGCAATAAAGAGTTCCTAGGTTAATGAAGGTAGGGTGTTTAGTGATGGATTTGATGATGATAATGAGTTCAGATGATCTAAGTGGTGAATTTGTGTGTTTGTTGCGATGTAGGATGGCTTGATGATGACCCTTGGTGTGAGCAACACTTGGGTGATGTTTAGGGTCGGTATGGTGAAGTGGGGCTAGGGTTTGAATGGTGAATGGATAGGGCTGCGAATTTTGGAAGAGCTATTTTGGGTAGTCTAGGGTTTTGGTTAGGTCAAAGATGAAATGTATCTTAGGGTTGGTGATGTGTAGGATGAGATCCAAAAATGTAAGAATTGGAGGCTAGGGTTACAGTTTCCTAAAATATAAGAAATCCTTATGGATCTAGGGTTTTGGGTAGGAATTATGAAAGCACTAGATCTAAGTTAGATCTAGGGTTTTATGATGATGAGAATTAGATCTAGCATGGATTATGGATGAATGGAGGCCAAATTAGTGTTTCGGTGGTAGGAAAGTGTATAGAAAGTAAATGGAATGGGTATGAAATTATAGATCTAGTATATGGTTATGTCTACAAGCATATGGAGGCACTCAGCTTGGACATCTACAAGTCTTAATTGCATGCAAAGGTTATGTCTTACTTTTTAGTAGTGCTTTCTCATTTTTTCTCTCTATTTATCTTTATGTGTATTATTTACTCGATTGAAACTGTATCTTGGAGGAATTGGTCACAAGACTCTATAGGTGCTTTTTTAAATAAATGTACACTATTTTGCAAAGCAATTGCTTTTTTGTTTGTTTTTTGCATTACAGACAATATCTATGTTAAGGAACATTTTTTTACCTTTGTTCCATCATATAAGATGGTGCATGGATTTTACTGTAGCAGTCATGCCCAACATTCTTATGGCTTCAATAAGGTATAATTTATTTATCAATGTTTTTTATTGAAATTATGTTCTTTTTTTGTATAACATACTCACTGCTTCAGTAATTTTTCATTTACTATGGACTATTTATATTTATTTTATTAAAATAAGAATTATAATTTTTTCCTTCATTTTTCTCATCTTCACCCATTTCTTCGTTGTCATCATCGTCCTCATCTTCATCTTCTTCCCTCCTACTTCGACTCCTACTCCAACTCTTACTCTAACTCTAACTCCTACTCCTACTCCAACTCACTTTTCGCTCTTCTACGCGCCTTCTCTTCATCTTCTTCTCATACTTCCTCAACTTCTCCTCCTCCTCCTTCGACTCCTACTCGTACTCCTATTCCTATTCCTACTTCTACTCCAACTCCCTCCTCTCATTTCTTCATCTTCTCCTTATCCCCCTCGTCATTTGGCTTTGGTTTTGGGTGCGTGTGGGTGTGGGTTTGAGTGCATGTGCAAGGGTGTGTGCTCATGTATGTATGGGTATGTGGGTGGGTGGGTGGGTGAGTGTGCGTGCTTGTTTGTGTGTGCGCGTAGTTGTGTGCTCGTGGGTGGTATTCAATTGAAATTATATGTAGGAGGAACTATGCTTTGACATCTACAAGCATGCAAAGGTATTGTGTCTTACCAGTGTCTTCTCATTTTCTCTCTATATTTATCATTACGTTATTTACTTGATTGAAACTATATTTTGGAGGAATTGGACCCAGGCTCTATAGGTGCAAGGGTGACCATTATTTACATTAGTGGTCACCAGGCTCTATAGGTGCTTTTTTAATACATGTACAATACTTTGCAAGCCAATTGCTTTTTTACTAGTTTTTCTGCGTTACAAACAGTATCTAGAATAAGTAACATATTATTTGACCTTTGTTCCATCATATAAGATGGTGCATGAATTTTACTATAGCAGTCGCGTCCAACATTTTGATGTCTTTGATAATGTATAATTTTTTTAATGTTTACTTTTGAAATTATGTTCTTTTTTAGTATAACATACTCATTGCTTCAATAATTTTTCATTTACTAACGACTATTTATATTTATTTTATTAACCTGAAAAATTATTTTTTTCTTCATTCTTCTCATATTCTCCTATTCTCCACCGTCATTATCGTCTTCATCTTCTTCCTTTACTTCTGCTCCTCCTCTCACTTCTGCTTCTCCTCCTCCCCCTCCTCTTCCTTCCTCATCCTTCTCCTACTCCCACCCTTACTCCAACTCAGAATCCTAAGCCTACTCCAACTCCCTTGTCTCTTCTATGCCTTCTCTTCATCTTCTTCTCATACTTCCTCTACTTCTTTCTTCTCCTCCTCCCTCCTCATACTCCTACTCCTACTCCTACTCCTACTTCAACTCCAACTCCAACTCCCTACTCCGATATCTTATCCTTCTCCTATTCCTCTTCATTTTGCTTTAGTTTTGGGTGCATGTGGGTGTGGGTTTGAGTGCATGTGCATTCGTGTGCGTGTGGGTGGATGGGTGAGTGTGTGTGCTTGTTCGCGTGTATGTGTAGTTGTGTGCTTGTGTGTGTTATTTGATTGAAAGTGTATGTAGGATGAACTTAGCTTTGGCATTTACTATTGCTTTTTTTTCTGTATTTATCTTTACATTATTTACTCGGCTAAAAATATATTTTGGAGGAACTCCAATTAGTGGTCACCAGGCTCTATAGGTGCTTTTTTAAATACATGTACACTACTTTGCAAGACAAATTTTTTATTTTTTATTTTTTATTTTTATTTTTATTTATTTTTATATCTATGACAAGGAACATATTGGTTGGCCATTGTTCCATCATATAAGAAGGTGCATGGGTTTTAATATATAGCAGATGCATCCAACATTTTGATGGCATCAATAAGGTATAATTTATTTATCAATGTTTACTTTTGAAATTATGTTTTTTTTAGTATAACATATTATTTATATGCTTCAGTAATTTTCCATTTACTATGGACGATTTACATTTATATTATTAACCTAAAAATTATAATTTTTTCCTTCATTTTTCTCATCCTCTCCCATTATCTGCCTTCGTCATCATCTTCATCTTCATCTTCATCATCATCATCTTCTTCTTCTTCTTCTTCTTCTTCTTCTTCTTCTTCTTATTCTCCTCCTTTACTTCTTCTTTGTTCACATTTACTTCTCCTCTTCCTCCTCCTTCCTGATCCTCCTCCTACTTTGACTGGAACTCCTACTCATTCAAAGAGTAGTTGTGTGCTTTCAACTTTTGTATACTTTTGGGATGGTGTGAGATAGCGTGTGCCTCTAGGTGACCAGCCGATTGATTTTACAAGTGGATTATTTTTCCACTTTGAATGCGCATGTCTGTTTCTTTCATCTTTGTAATCTTCCTCTTTATAAAGACTTCAATTGTTGATGAATAAAATTCTCCTTGCTCATATTCTGGTATACTGTTTGCATTCTGTGCGTACTCTTCAGGAGCGGCTAAGTGTTGAGCCCAAGATGGTATTGTCGATGTCGAGGCTTGACTCTCTCACCCCCTTGAGAGTGAGTGAATTCTCGCACTGCGAGAGAAGGTTAGAATGTTGTACATTACCCCGTCACGCCTAGGGGGGTTGAGCGGCATATAACGCCAAGCTTGCCTTGCTAATCCTCACGCCTGGCGGGAAGGGCCTGGGCAGCATGAAGGCCATACTTGCCCAAATACTCCTACGGAGGTCGAGTAGCACTTAGGTTGAAACTCGCCTCATTGACCCTCGTACTTGGTGAGAGAGGACCAAGCGGCAAGAGGGGACCGAGCGGCATGTAAAGCCTGGCTCACCCTGATACTCCTGCAAAGGTCAAGCAGTACTTAGGCTGAAAACTCATCTCGTTGGTCTTCGCTCTTGGCGAGAGGGTGCCGAGCTTCTGAGTACACTATAGAAGTCAAACCATAGCACTTTAAGTCATTGACATTCGCTAACCTGATTTGTTTGGCTGATGTGTGGTGAAGCTTTGAGGTATTATCCGTTGGAGGAGACACTCTCTCTAAAGTTTTGTTTGTAGTCTTGGGACTATCCCACACTCCGCCAAGGGGGAGTTAGAGGTACCTCAAACCATGCTCTCCCCTTTGGGCCCCCCTAGGGGAGGTAGGTAATCTACCCTTCGTCGTGATAGGACAGGCTAAGTTGTTCGGGCAGCCTCAGGACTAGACCCTCTCTCCTTCATGGGGGAGGTTGGATTAGCACAGGCCTAGTCCCACCTGTTGACTCTCTCGCGTGGAGATAGTTTGTTTGGGCAGTTTGCAACTAGACCCACTTCTGCTCGTTGTTGTCACAGGGAATGTGAGTGAGGGCCAACTGGCGCTATGCCCATTATTCGTCGTGGTGGGAAGGTGTAAGTTCGAGCAGCGGTGAAGCCTGGCCCACTCTTCTCCGTGGGGGAGAGTCCCGCCTATTGACCCTCATGGGGAGGTTGTTTGTTCAGGCAGTCCCTGACTGGACCCGCTCCCACCTGTTGACACCCATGAGGAATGGAAGTTGTCAGACTGTTAAGGACACTTTGCTGGGGAGGTAATGTCAGATAGCTGAGTAGCTGCTCTGCACTTCGACTGTGACTAGGACTGGATAATAATTGGGGGGCCAAGGGGTGGTCCCACTCTCCTTCATGGGGAAGGTTGGGACACCGATAGGGCTAGACCCGCCTGTTGACCCTTGCGGGGAGGTAGTATGTTCAAGCAGTCTCAGACTGGACCCGCTCCACTCGTTGACATCATAGGGAAGGTAAGTGAGGGCCAGGCCTGTGCCCACTTTTCGTAGTGGCGAAGGTAGTCTGTTCGAGCAGTCTGTGATTGGACTTGTTCTCGCCCGTTGAAGCTCACAAGGAAGGTAAATATCGAGTAACAGAGGGCTGGGTAGGCTTGCACTCCACCGTGAGAGGGATAAAATAGCTTTCAGTATTACACCCATCCCTTTGGTACCCTGCGGAGAGGTAATCAGTCGGTGGAGATTCCGTTGGTGGAGATGTGCCTTGGCAGAAATTTGTGTTAAGGGCAAGTTACACATTGGCGGAGATGTCGTTTTTACACATAATTCCCTGAAACATTCACATGCTTTATTAACAGGGTGTACATAACAACCATTAAAGTGAACTACTAATTTTACAACTCACGAAGCCTTTATCGATAAAATATTTGCAGGCGCTTGGCGTTCCATGAGTGATGCAACTTGTTCCCCTGAAAATCTTGAAGCCAATAAACCCCTAAGCGGTTGCTAGCTACAACTACATAAGGGTCTTCCCACTGTGGCCCCAGCTTTCCTTCGTGCTAAAGTACAAGATCTTTGACTTTGAACAAACTCGAGCATACCCTCTGATTGAAGTAGCGCTCTGCCCTCTTCTTGTAAGCTGCAATCATCACCTCTGCCTCTTCCCTGATTTCTTCTACTAGGTCAAGCTGTTCCTCGAGCTGTTGGTCGTTAGAGTGTTGATCGTAGTGTTGTACCCTATAGGTGGGGATTTCCACTTCGACTGGTTGCATAGCTTCGTGGCTGTATGCGAGGGTAAATAGGGTCTTCCCTATCGGCATCCTTACTGTTACCCAGTACGCCCACATAACAGTGGGGAGTTCCTTCGCCCATGCCCCATTCTAGTCACTGAGCTTCCTCTTCAATATTCTTAGTAGGGTTTTTATTGGTCACCTCTACTTCGTTGTTGGACTAGGGGTGCCCCAGGGAGAATACCGAAATTTGATTCCTAGGTCCTAGTACCAATCTCGATAGTGGTCGAGGTCAAACTACCTCCTATTGTCTGAGATGATGTGGCGGGGGATGCTAAAACCTGCAGACAATGCTCTTCCATAGGAAGCGAGTGATGTTGTTCACCGTAATTGTCGCCAGCGCTACAGCCTCCACCTATTTGGTGAAGTAGTTTACCGTGACCACCATGAACTTCACTCCGCCTTTGCCTAGGGGAGGGGGTCTACCCAAGTCAACCCCCCTATTGGGCGAAGGGACAGGGTGAAGGGCCTCAATCCCTACAGCCAGCACTTTGGTGGTCATGAGGACTGCTAATCCTAGGAGTGGGGTAGTCTCTTGCCCAGATGTCATCTTCACCAGCCTGTCTGCCTTGTGGTTCTCAGCTCTTGGGATTTGCTGTATCTGGAAGTACTTGAAGTGAGTGCGTTCAGCCTTTATTAGAGCTAGCTATTTTTTCAATTTCTCGCATTTTGCAGCGAATTCTCCTTGTGCCTGGCTAACCGCCACTTAGGAGTCAGCCTGGACTTCCACCTCGTTAGGACCCAAAGACTTGGCGATCGTCAGATCAAAGAACAACAACGCCTCGTACTCTGCTTCGTTATTTGTAATTTTGAATGCCATCCTAACAGCGTAGTCGTGCAAGAACAACAACTTCTTTATTCATAATGATATGCACTCCCACTCTCCCTCCAGCCCAGCAAGACAAGCCATCGACAAAGACTTGTCAAGACTTCACGAGTTGTGCATGTTCCCTCAAGGAAGACCGTGAACTCTGCAACGAAATCCACCAATACTATGGTCGTATGCGGGGTGTACTCAATGTTGAATTCGCTTAGTTCCACAGTCTAGTTAGTGAGGTAGCTCGAGGCATCCAGTCTCTGTAGAATCTTTTTCACAGGGGTCTCATTGAACTTTGACCAGATGGGCTTGGAAATAGGGTCGAAACTTCTGAGTGGTAACCACTGAAGTGAAGGCGAGCTACTCGATGTGGGTGTATCTAAACTTTGCCCCCTATAAGCTCGGCTGACATAGTATACTGGCCGCTGTACCCCGTTATCGTCTTGCGCCAAGGCTAAGGAGGCCACTTGCAGAGAGACGGACAAGTATAAAATTAAGACCTCCCCACACCTGGATTGACTAACGGAGGGCTAGTGGTATTTTTTTAGGGTAGTGAACACCTCTTCGCACTTTGCAATTCCAATTCTAGGCCTTTCACAACACCTTGAAGAAAGGAAGGCATTTGTCTATTGATCTCGATACGAAGCGGTTAAGGGCCACCACCCAGCTCGTGAGCTTCTGGACATCGTTAATTCGAGAATGGCCTCCCCATTGAAGCCCAAGAAATTCCCGGAGCCCACTCTGAATGTGCACACTTTGTTGGGTTCAGCTTCATCTTGTATTGCCTCAACACCACGAAGGCCTCTCGAAGATCATCTAGGTGTTGTGTGAGATTTCCACTCTTGACTAATAGATTGTCTACGTAAACCTTCATATTTGTCCCGGTCTGGTCCTTGAACATACAATTGACCAACAGCTAGTAGGTGGCCCCTGCATTCTTCAAACCAAATGGTATGGCTAAGTAACAGTACAGCCCTCGGTCCGTGATGAGCAACGTATTCTCTTCATCATCCGAATTCATACTGATTTGGTTGTGCTCTAAGTAGGCATCTATGAAGCTTAGCATGCAGTGGCCCACTGTCGAATCCACAATGAAGTCGATACGAGAAAGTGGAAAGTTGTCATTTGGGCAAGCCTTGTTTAGGTTGGTGAAGTCTACGTACATTCGTCACTAGCACTGTTGCCCAGATGACTAACACAAGAGGGGGGTGAATTGAGTTGTATTTAAAAAAATAACAATAAATCAAATATACAATATAAAATATAAACAAAATATGAAACAACAATAAATATAAAGAGCAAGGATAAGAGAGAAGCAAACTCAGTATGTTAACGAGGTTCGGCCCCACTGCCTACGTCCTCGCCTCAAGCTACCCCTTGAGGATCCCCGAATTCACTATTCAACCTCCTTCAGGTGGAGGTAAAAACCTATTACACCTTTGAACAACACCGCTACAAAGGATCCGTGTAGAACACCCTCTACACTTGCAATCACCTTACACGTGGTGATTCAACGATTCCCTGTGTAGAACACTTTCTACACGCACAAGGGTTGTACACACCCTTTTACTGATACAAGAATTGATAGTGGGTAGAATATCAGAAACACTCCTCAATGAGTGAAATAAGAACAATACAAGCACAAACTATATCTTTCAAAATGAACAATGGTTAATACTCAATGCTTAGAGAAGAGAGAATGAAAGCTTTGAATGAGAGTTGTATGCTCTTGGTGTTGTGAATGTGAAGCTCTCAAATGATCTATTTATAGGCATATGAGACTTCATATTCAAATTTAAAAAGATTCACATGTCAAAGACATCATCATTCATTTTTCAAAAATTTCAAACCTAATCTTTTTACTTTTTGCATGTGACAAAATGAGCACACTTTACTTTTCAAAAAATTCAAACCTAATCTTTTACTTTTTGCATATGACAAAAGGAGCACACTTTACTTTTCAAAATATTCAAATAAAGGCATCTTCCTTTTGCATAAGTCAAGAAAAGCATCAATCATTTTTAATATTTTCAAAGTTCAAACCTTTAATCATAGCATGCACATGTGAAAGATGATAATATTTTCAAAGTTCAACCCTTTAATCATGGCATGCACATGTGAAAGATGACAATCAATTATCTTTCAAAATTTTCAAATTTAATTTTCAAAATATTCATGCACATGTGGAAAATGTATTTTAATGCTTTATGATAAAATATTAATTTTTTAGCCTTAATCTTAATTTCAAATTTTAAGAGATTTACAACATTTCTCTATGACTTTAATGTGAACTTGTTTCCTTCTTGCTCATGCTTGGTTCCTTGATGTGCTTGACTCCATTGTGTGGACAACTTGAGCTTGAGACTCCTTCATTCTTTGAATTCATTTGTTATCATCAAAATCCATGTGTAAATATATAATTACACAAAACTTGAAACCTTAGGTTCAACAATCTCCCCCTTTTTGATGATGACAAATACTTGATAGAACCTGAAACCTGTATTAATACTTAAGCTCCCCCTGAGAATGTGCGTTAGTTTTTCAAGCAAAAATATAAATATAATTCCAAGCATATATAACAAGTTTAACAATTTAAACAATGTTAATGTTCTAGTCTAAAACTTCTCCCCCTTTTGGCATCATTAAAAAGGATCCGCAGCAAATAAATGGTCTGAAGAAAACGGTGTATTGGAGACACTGTAGATAGTAATTGGATCCGTTCGTGACCCGACAAGTGTGGAGATTTGAAAAAAATCGCCTGATGTTGTTGACAAACGAGATTGAAGGCTCCGAGTTTCTAAAAAATGTCATTTTCACCGATCGGGAAAAAAAATCACATTGCTCTTTGACTTGGATGATAGCTCGTCTTGTTCTTTATACTATCTCTATAAAATCAGTCTTAAAGGTCATCCAATCCGCATGAAGTTTTCTTCTTATCTCTATAACTCATCTGCATTTCTTCAACATTCTCGCTTTAAGTTTTCAATTCTTCTCTCCATGGCTCATTCTTCTAACATTCCTTTAGATGCATCCATGAGATATTCAGCACCTCAACCTCCTGTCCTTTCTGCAGCTGCCATTGGTGCCATGTTGCAGCAAGAAAATAATAGTATGGCTAATAAGTCAAACTCCGATGCTATCTACGACTTGGTGAGTCTCGGGACTCGCTACTCATCTTCTATTGTTGCTTTTTCCCAGCGGGTACAAGCCAAAAACCATGAGGTTGAAAAGCTTAAAGAACAAATTGTTGTACTTCAACGAATTGTTCAAGAGTCTCACACAAGGGAATAAATCTTTCGGCAGAAGAATAAACAGTTGAAATCTCTATTGAAATCTTCATTCCGCTTACCAGTTCCCATGGATAGGGATGACATGATATTGTATGAAGAGAATGAGCGTCTCAAACATGAAGCTAAGAACCTCAAGTTTATGTAAAAGTATTTAAAAAAAAAAATATCTATTTTTATGAACTTTGATCTATCTTTTAAGAGATATTCATAATATGCATCATACCTATTTTTCTTCTAATTATACATAATCTATCTTCTGGTAAAGGTTTTGTAAATATATCTGCTAACTGATCATGTGTGTTTGTGAAATCTAGTACTATATCACCTTTCTGCACATGATCTCGAAGAAAATGATATCTTATTTCAATATGCTTAGTTCTAGAATGTTGTATTGGGTTCTTTGAAAGATTTATAGCACTTGTATTATCACATTTGATTGGAATGTGATTATACATGAGTTTAAAATCTTCAAGTTGTTGCTTCATGTAAAGAACTTGAGCACAACAACTACCCGCAGCAACATATTCTGCCTCAGCAGTAGATAGTGCAACAGAATTTTGTTTTTTACTAAACCAGGAAACTAATGCATGACCTAAGAAGTGACATGCTCCACTAGTGCTTTTTCGATCTATTTTGCAGCCAGCATAATCTGCATCTGTGTAGCTGATTAGATCGAAAGATGTGTGTTTAGGGTACCATAACCCTAGGTTAATTGTACCACTAAGATATCTAAGAATGCGCTTAACTGCAATTAAATGAGATTCTTTTGGAGATGATTGAAAGCGTGCACCATAAGCACACACTGAACATAATATCTGGTCTACTGGCTGTCAAATATAATAAGCTACCAATCATACCTCGATATACCTTCGAGTCAACTGGCTTACCGGATTCATCTTTATCAAGTTTAGTAGATGGGCTCATTGGTGTTCCAGTTTCCTTAGCACCTTCCATCCCAAACTTCTTCAGCAATTCCTTAATATATTTTGATTGATTGATGAATGTCCCACTTTTTACTTGCTTAATTTGCAATCCGAGAAAGAATGTAAGTTCTCCCATCATGCTCATTTCAAATTCATCCTGCATAGTCTTAGCAAAAACTTGACACATGTTTTCATTAGTAGCACCGAATATTATATCATCAACATAAATCTGAATCAAAAGAATATCATCATTTTCGTATTTAATGAAAAGAGTTGTGTCTCTTGAAAAACCTTTTTCAATTAAGAAACCACTAAGTCTCTCGTACCACGCTCTAGGAGCTTGTTTGAGTCCATATAGTACTTTTGTGAGTTTGAAAACATGATTTGGAGAAATATGATTTTCAAAACCTGGAGGTTGCTCAACATATATCTCTTTATTTATAAAACCGTTTGTTTTTGCTTGTAGAGGACTTCATGCATACCTATAAAAACAATTAAAATGATTTTTCTTGGTACCCAAGTTCTTTGGGTCCTTTATTTATTAGTATTAGAAGAAATAAGATTTTTAGGTACCCATATGGCCCTAATAGTCATTGTATGTTTTCTTCTAATAGGACAAGCATGATAATTATGACCATTTCTATTACAAAAATTGCAAATAGCATGTGGCATATATGAAGAACTTGAGTGATTATAATAGTATCCCTTTTTGACAAAATTATTACGAAAAGAATTTTGAATATTAGACTTTGATGTAGAAGGATTATCAAAGAAGTTTTTATAAGGTTTGAATTTTTGTTTTGGCATATATCCCAAGCCTGCTTTGTCAAAAACACATCTTTGACTACCAAGAAGTTTTTCAAAATTTCTTTTTCCATTCGTAAAGTTTTCAACAATATTTTCTAAATCAGTTTTCTTCTTCTTCAACTCAAGATTTTCATCTTTCAAAACAATATTTTCTTTTTTTAAAATATCAATTTCGTTTGTTAAAGAAGAATTTTTCTTTTTCAAAGCAGTATATTTGATACCCAATTTTTCAAATTCCTCATATACCTCTTCTAAAACATTTTGCAATTCTTCATATGAAGGATTTTCAATATTATCAAAATTTGTTACCTCAATGTCATCTTTAGCCATAAGACAGAGATTTGCTGATTCTTCATTGCTTGCTTCACTATCTGAGCTACTTGAATCATCATCCCATGTAGCTTTCATTGCTTTCTTGCCTTTGTTTCGATCTTTCTTTAGCAGAGGACAATCTGGCTTGATATGACCAGACTTATTGCATTTATAACAAATTAAAGTATCATTTTTACCTGAATCTTTCTTGGAAAACTTTTTGAAGGATTTCCTCGGAGGAGTTTTATTTTTCTTTAAGAATCTCTGAATTCTTCTTGTTATCATCGCAACTTCTTCATCTTTATCGTCATTTTCCTCATCTTCATCACTTTCACTTTCATGAGGAACAGCTTTAAGCGCCAAGCTCTTCTTTGGCTTTCCTTCTTCTTCTCCTCTTTTCAATGTGTACTCATGGGTGATAAGTGACCCGATGAGTTCATTCACTTCGAGCTTCTTGAGGTCTCTAGCTTCAAGAATCGCTGTCACTTTTGATTCCCAACGTTTTGGTAGAGAGTTGAGAATTTTTCTTACCATTTCCACTTTGGAATAAACTTTGCCAAGAGCTGTCAAGCTGTTTATGATGTTAGTAAAACGAGTGTGCATACTAGAAATAGATTCATCATCATTCATCTTAAACATTTCATATTCATGAGTAAGAATATAAATTTTTGATTCCTTAACTTGAGAAGTTCCTTCATAAGTAACTTCCAAGTTATCCCAAATTTCTTTTGCCGTAGCACAAGTCATTACTCTATTAAACTCATTACCATTGAGAGCATTATATAATAAATTCATAGCAGTTAAATTCAAAGTATAAAGTCTATCGTCTTCACGATTAAACTCTTCTTCTTCCTTTTTGACCTTTACTCCATCAACCACTTTTGTTGGAATATAAGGTCCATTTACAATGCATTTCCAGATTTCTCGACCTTGAGCCTGAAGGAATATTCTCATTCTAACTTTCCAGAATGATAATTGTCTCCACAAAAGAGTGGAGGCCGACTGCTAGATTGACCTTCACCAAATGAAGCTGCAATGTTAGCCATAAGATCTTAACTCAAAAGATAGTTAATCTTATAAAGAGCTTTAGCTCTGATACCAATTGTTACTGATCATAGGCCGCACCTATGTCACCAAACAATTGTACCTACCAGACTAGCCGGCCACCGTCTCTACCGGTGCACCGTCACCCATGGTCGGAGAGTCTTGCTTCGGTGACACAGTCACAAGCGAGAGTTCCCATGAGTGATCTGCCTGTATGAACAGTACAGGTCAACTAGCTCTGATACCAATTGTTGCCCAGATGACTAACACAAGAGGGGGGTGAATTGAGTTGTATTTAAAAAAATAACAATTATAAATCAAATATACAATATAAAATATAAACAAAATATGAAACAACAATAAATATAAAGAGTAAGGGTAAGAGAGAAGCAAACTCAGTATGTTAACGAGGTTCGGCCCCACTGCCTACGTCCTCGCCTCAAGCTACCCCTTGAGGATCCCCGAATTCACTATTCAATCTCCTTCAGGTGGAGATAGAAACCTATTACACCTTTGAACAACACCGCTACAAAGGATCCGTGTAGAACACCCTCTACACTTGCAATCACCTTACACGTGGTGATTCAACGATTCCCTGTGTAGAACACTTTCTACACGCACAAGGGTTGTACACACCCTTTTACTGATACAAGAATTGATAGTGGGTAGGATATCAGAAAACACTCCTCAATGAGTGAAATAAGAACAATACAAGCACAAACTATATCTCTCAAAATGAACAAGGGTTAAGGCTCAATGCTTAGAGAAGAGAGAATGAAAGCTTTGAATGAGAGTTGTATGCTCTTGGTGTTGTGAATGTGAAGCTCTCAAATGATCTATTTATAGGCATATGAGACTTCATATTCAAATTTAAAAAGATTCACATGTCAAAAACATCATCATTCATTTTTCAAAAATTTCAAACCTAATCTTTTTACTTTTTGCATATGACAAAAGGAGCACACTTTACTTTTCAAAATATTCAAACAAAGGCATCTTCCTTTTGCATAAGTCAAGAAAAGCATCAATCACTTTTGAAAATATTCAAATAAAACATGCACATGTGAAAGATGACAATCAATCATCTTTAATATTTTCAAAGTTCAAACCTTTAATCATGGCATGCACATGTGAAAGATGACAATCAATTATCTTTCAAAATTTTCAAATTTAATTTTCAAAAAATTCATGCACATGTGGAAAATGTATTTTAATGCTTTATGATAAAATATTAATTTTTGAGCCTTAATCCTAATTTCGAATTTTAAGAGATTTACAACATTTCTCTATGACTTTAATGTGAACTTGTTTCCTTCTTACTCATGCTTAGTTTCTTGATGTGCTTGACTCCATTGTGTGGACAACTTGAGCTTGAGACTCCTTCATTCTTTGAATTCATTTGTTATCATCAAAATCCATGTGTAAATATATAATTACACAAAACTTGAAACCTTAGGTTCAACAAGCACCACATTGGACAACCAATCTAGGTTGTGTGCCTCCCGTATGAAATTTGTCGGGCTTACTCTAGATGTTCTTCTCTACCCTGAAGCTCCTACGCCTCTGCCTTACTCCTTTGGCTCTAGGGTCCACCATGCCTAGATGATGTTGCATAATTGTTGGGTCAATTCCTGGCATATCCTCGTGACTCCAGGCGAAGACGTCACGATGTTCTACGTGGAGGTGTTGTAGGGCGGACCTCATTTCAACGGTCATCCCGGTTGCTATCCTTACGATGTTTTATGGTCGGTTTGGGTCCATCAGGACTAATTCCAACTGCTCGTTCGGCTCTACCTTCTTAAGTGCGCATTCATCCAGTACTTTGCCCTCTGCTGAGGTGCACTCCAATACAAGCCATCCTCCCTTGTTCTTGTGGTGCTAGTTCCTTCTCTAGTGTCTTTCAGTTCTCTAGTCACACCGTTACGCATCTCCTTCTGTGTTCCTTCTAGTTGAATTATTTCCATAGTATCTGCTTCCACACTTATCCATGCCATGCCCCATCGTGCTCCCGACCTGTCTAAGAACGGGTTCTCACAAGCATATGAAGGACACGTCAAATTTTTCAAAGGATCCCCATAGACGGCGCTACTGTTGACGTCATGTTTCGTACGCTTTTGGGTCAGACCCTCAGCAGTTCGGGTCTACGATCTTGGGCATGCAAACACAAAGAAAGCTCTGGGAACGGCGACCGTGGTGGTGGCAGAGGGAGCCTTCGATGCCTAAGTTAGTAGTGTTTTAAGCAAAAGAGCATGGGGCAATAGTAGTAAAAAGAATCCAAGAGTCTAACCCTTGTTTTAGTGTTTGGGAGTCGTTTTTATACATGGGTTTGGGATTAAAGGCTCATGCCCTAGCGCTGAGAGTGGTGTGCTCCCTGTAGCTTCCTCAGCTATGTCTATTTAATGTGGTGTGGTCCTCTAGGGAAGCATTTGATGTGGCGTGGCCTCTGTTGATCTATCTGTCACAGGGGTGATGCATTGGATTGCCCCTTCCTCTTTGTTTGTTGCCAAAGGAATATGAGTCTTCTGCAAAGTTTTGAATCTTTCTGGTGACCATTTTGGTTAAGCCACTAGAACGAAATATTTCGATACTGGTACCATTTCGGAATTACTTATATATTATATAAAAATATTTATATGTATATATATAAACAAACAACTAAAATTTACTCTACATAGGTGGGTCCGAAAGGCCCTGCCTTGGAGAGATTCCTCGACATTAAAAAAAAAAGAATAAATACATATTATATGTAAGTATGTATCATGTATATGTGTATATATATGAAAGAATTGAAGATTTATTAAATGAATATATGTTCAAAAAATCACAAACTTGAGTTGAGAAACAAAAATAAAGAAAAAAAAGAATAGATAAATTATTAAAAATAATAATTAATTAAATAATACCATCTGAATTCAAAATTTACAAAAATACCATTTTAAAATACAGGAAAATTACAAAAACAACCCAAAATGGAATGGGGACCAAACACCCAATTCCAACCAAAATGACTAAAATTTGACTGGAATGGCTGAAACGGGACCAGAATTATTGGAATTTGAAGCGAAACGGAACACGGTGGTAGAACATACTAGACACTACAACAGAAAGACAATTACCGACCAACGAAATTTAAAACCATGGTCTTCCATCATGTAATGGCTACTTGCCATTCTTACTCCCGTGGGGCCAGGTGGCACGGCGGGAACCCGAGCATCCATTGTTTATCTTTCTGAGCGTGAAGGCCCTCCATGGGCCGAGGTTCATTTGGGTAGCCTGGGCGTCTCTTGCTTGAGCCTATATTCCTGGGCCTTAGGCCCGGGAATTAAAAAAGAATATTTTATTCAACTTTTAACTTTCATCTAAACCACCTCATCTCACTATCCAAACCGACCTTTGGGAAGGAAATTTTGAATCTCAACAAGCCCTAAAGCTGCTAAGGGTCATCTTGAGGAAGACTCAAGGGAAGGATCGAGCAAGGGCGCTTGCCATCTAGAGGCAAACTCTAGAGGACTAGGTAGTAGGGCTGCAAGTTGACTCAAGGCAAACTTGACAAAGGATCAATGAAGGATCAAGTGAAGTCGTAGGTTGATGCCAAGGCAAGCTTGAGGAAGACTGGGGCTGCTAAGGCAAGCCTCAAGCCTCTTTAGGCAGGCTTGAAGGGTGGTGGGTCAGGATCGAGTGAGCTGGTTGTTATCCTGAGGTAAATTCTAAGGGGATAGGGTACTGAGGGTGTCATTCTGAGGTAGAGTTGAGGAAGAGATTTGAACGAGGTTGTGCATCATCTTGAGGCAAACTCGAGGAGGATCAGATGAGGCTAAGGTCATCTTGAGGTAAACTCGAGTGAGGACTGGGGAAGGCCACAAGTCGTCCTAAGGTAAACTTAAGGGGGGACTAGGCAAGGATCATCATGAGGCAACTTGGGGCCACATCTAGCCTTCCCTCAAGTCTACATTGAGAAGAATATCACTAACTCTGTAACCCAAGATTTCCCCTCAAGTTTTCCTCTGGAAGACGCAATCCAATTCAATCCTCACTCAAATTTGCCTTGGAATGATCGCAACCTCTGCAGCACTAGTCCCACCTCAAGTTTGCCTTAGGGTGACTTGCAACCCTACCACCCTTTCGAGTTTGCCCCAAGATGACCTACAGCCTCACCCAATCCTCTCTCGACTCTAAAGAGGATCATAACCTCAACAATGTTAGTTCATCTTAAGGTAAACTTGAAAGGGCGAGGCTGTGGATCACTTTGACGTAAAACTCGAGACAACCTATGGCCAGCAGCACTAGTCCTCACTCGAGCACACCTCAGGGTGACTTGAGGTTTTGTGTCCATCCACCCTTGAGTTTGTTGCGACCTCACCCAATCCTCCCTCAAGTATCCCAGGACGATCGTAGCTTTAGCAACCTTAGTCTCCCCTCAGGTATTACCTTACACCCAAGATCCCCCTCAAGTTTACCTTGGGGTGATTTGCGATTTTTCCTATGAACGCCACGTCCCTACAACCTTCAAGGAATAATTAAGGCAGGGGTACATCCCTCCGATGTCTCTAGCCGATCACAGATGCCTCTTTCCTATGACCCACAAGGATTTATGATGATCAGAAGTACGCCACGTCCTCGGGATCTGCATGAACTTATGAAGACAGGGTATGTCCACTTGACAAACCGGTCGAGCAAGCGACGTTTCATTTCCTCCGCTATCACTACATGTCTCAGCATTGAAGTAAGAATCCCATAATAATTCCATATATCTATTATAATGCGTACCTGGAAGAATATTTATTAGAGTGCATTTCTTGAAGAAACCATCCCTGATGCGGACGATGGGGGTGCCCTTCCTGGGCTAGTGTCTCTACAAGACCTTGTTGCACCTCTGAACTGCCCAAAATCACACAAGACGATATTTAAATGGTTCAGCAATTTGCCTATATCCACTGGAGCCAAAATTCAATATGTTTGTATGAGATTACAAACACTCAAAGTTTTCTCACGTCCACTCTCTCTGTTTTTGCCCCCTACTTCACATATCAGAGCTATTTATAGGAGAAGTTCCACCACTAAACATCTTACTAAATATCAATCGAAATTGATGACAAATGGTGAGCTGCAGTAGCTATAGTTGATCTTCAACATATAGGACAATGCAAAGTTTCAAGTTAGACGGTGCAGAGCAGATTAAGTGGACTTTTTGGTTTCATACTTTGGTGGTTTTCAACAGTCACCTTCACCACCCAAGTGTGCCATACTAAGCTGTTTACAAATTGATTCATTTTTCAAATGAATGCACCTCCTTCTTTGACATGAAAGACTTCCATTATCAAATGCGCTCTAAGGTTCCAATGCACCCGAGGGTGCTTAGCAGTGTGCGATATTGATCAAGTCCAAACAGTGTTGGAACTTGATCCTTGTGATAACTTTCGTCAACATATCTGCTGGATTATCTTTAGTGCCAATCTTCTGACGTATGATGTCCTCCTCTTCTAATATTTTCACGTACAAAGTGAAATCGGACATCTATGTGTTTTGTTTGAAAGTGATATACTTGATTCTTGGCCAAATGAATTACACTTTGACTGTCACAGTAAACGATAACCTCTTGCTACTTAAAGCCCAAGTATGTTACCAGTCCCTGTAACAAAATGGCTTCTTTCACGGCTTCTGTTACAGTACAATTGTAACAGCCATGTATTCAGCCTTTGTGGATGATAGTGCAATTGTAGACTGCAAATTTGATCGCCAACTAACTGGTCCTCCAGCCACAGTGAACATATATCCAGTTGTCGATTGGCGTCTGTCATCACCTGCATAGTCTGAGTAAACATATCCAGTTACTAGACTATCTGTTTTTGAATTTCAAATCAAGATCTATGGTCCCTAAAATGTACCGTAGAATCCATTTTGCCAATGGGTCTTTCTAGGATTATGCATATACACCCACACATGACAAGAATAATCATTTACAAAAGTTACAAACCAATACTTACATCCCAAAAATGCATTTTTGGTAGGTCCTCAAACATCGAAGTGTACATGGTCAAGTATCCCCTATGCATTGTGTACAGCAGTTTCGAACTTGATCCCTCCTCTACTTCCCCAATACACAGTGCTCACAGAAAGACAATTTACCAGTCTTAGCACCTTTGAGTAAGCCTTACTTCACTAATATTTGTAAAAAATTTTCTCCAGTGTGTTCCATACGCATATGCAAAAAACTGGTGGTGACACCAAAGACTGGTGGGTGTCTCATCTAGCTTCTCATAGCCTGTGGAAGCTCTACCATCAACAGTACTTCCTTGCAAGAAGTACAAGTTTCCTCGCCTCAAACCTTTCATAGTGAGCATAGCCACCTGAATGCTACTTTGAGAGTTCCATTTTCAATAGTAATTCTAAATCCCTTTGAATCCAGAGATCCAAGTGAGATGAGATTCTTTCGCAAGTCCGGAACGTACCAAACTTCTTGACACTTCCATCGTGTAGCTTCAACCAAATGGTTCATATTCCCTGAGTCTTACAGGCACTATCGTTGCCTATAAGTACTGCTCTACTATTAATTTTTGTAAAGTCAGTAAACTAGTCCCGATTGGGACACATGTGATAGGTACATCCAAAATCTATTCATCGGAATGAAAAATGGATGATGAACTTGTCAAGGCAATGAGATTCATCTATGTCCACGACATTGGCTGTGGTGGGTTGATTCTTCTGTTGTCCCTTCAGCTTGGGGTAATTTTTCTTCCAGTGTCCTTTGTTGTGACAAAAGGAACACTTGTCTTTGGGGAGTTTTCTCCCGACTGATGAGTAGCTTGAGTTTTTGATTGAAAACCTTTCTTCTTGCCCAAATACCTTGATTGTGGTCTCCCCCTTACTGTTAATGCTTTACTTGATGTATCTAGCTGTACCTGTTTATCTTTTTTGCAGTACTCATTGCTAATTAAAGAACTAAATACATCGTCAAAATTGATTTTTTCCTTCCCATACAGTAGTGTAGTAATTAAATCCTCATATGTATTAGGCAAGAAATTTAATAATAGTAAAGCCTATCTTCATCTTGGATTTCAACATCCAATTTTAATAAATCAGCAAGAATTTGATTGTAACTATTGAGGTGTTCAAACATAGAAATACATTCACGAAACTGGAATTTGAAGAGTTTTTTCTTCAAGTGCAAACGGCTCTCAATGCTCTTCTTCATGAACTTATCTTCCAATTTCTGCCAAAGTTTACTTGCATTTGTTTCTCTCATGACAAAATACTTCTGATATTTGGTAAGGCACAACCGGATTGTATTATAAGATTGGGTATTAAGCTTCCTCCAATCCTTTTCGATTATATCATCTGCTTTTTCTTCTAACATCCATAATTTCGCATTGCCACATGCCGAAGTTTCTTGTTCTATCGAACTTCTCAATTTCGAACTTGGCATTTGAAACTGTGGACCGACGCCCAAATCTACTAGCATTTCCAGAGCTCCTATCTCTCTCAAAACCTTCCATATGAATTAAGAAAAATTTGGAAAACAAATTTCAAAATTCTAACCGTACAGATGAGTCCAAAATGATCCAAATAGTTGGAACGCACTATTTGATCCTTGAAATCGGACTCCAAATGACTTGGACAAACCCAAAAAAGGATCTGAAAACCAGACGGTCCTGATTGTCTAAGGCATCTGGGGGGGGCGTGGCTAACATGCGCAAAGAGCTCCTAGGGTACGTGGGGGTGCGTGTACTTCACGCGTCTTCAACCTCGAGGTGCATGTGGGGGTGCATGGATGCGTGCTGTTCACTTGTCTTCAACCTCCAGCTGCGAGTGGGGCGCGTGTGGGCTCATTTGATCTTCATTTTTTATTCCGTTTGCGACAACAGATTCATCTTGACGCGAGGAATACCTTAGAGTTGTCAAAAGTTAATTTAGATCAACTTGATTTTTGGACAGTGCAAATCAAAGCTCTAATACCAATTATTGCACCTCTGAACTGCCCAAAATCACACAAGACGACATTTAAGTAGTTCAACAATTTGCCTACATCCACTGGAGCCAAAATTCAATATGTTTGTATGAGATTATAAATACTCAAAGTTTTCTCACATCCACTCTCTCTGTTTTTGGCCCCTATTTCACATATCAAAGCTCTCCTACTTGTAGTAGAAGTTTCACTAAACATCTTATTAAATATCAACCGAAATTGGTGACAAATGGTGAGCTACAGCAGCTATGTTGATCTTCAACATATAGGACGGTGCAGAGTTTCAAGTTAGACAGTGCAGAGCAAACAAAGTGGACTTTTTGGTTTCACACTTTGGTGGTTTTCAACAGACCTATTACCTCGGCATGACTCTCTCAGGAGATGAGCCCTTGTTACAACTCCAGGAGCAGTTGCTTGGTCTTGCCAAACGGTGCATTTTACGGTTATTCCTCAACTTCCTTCACGTGAGCTTCTCGCACAACCTTTTTATTTGGCTCATGACCTCTCATCGCACCTAGCCCATAGTTTTACCCAAAAAATAGAGAATGTGAAATTTTGGACAGTTATATGATCTATTAAACTAACTTGTGAAGTTTAGTTCCCTGCATGTGAACTGCCATTTCTTTGAAATTGTTGAAAACCACCAAAGTGTGAAATCAGAAAGTCCACTTAGTCTGCTTTGCACCGTCCAACTTGAAACTCAGCACCGTCCTATATGTTGAAGTTCAACTATAGCTGCTGCAGCTCACCATTAGCTATCAATCTCGGTTGATATTTAGTAAGATGTTTAGTGAAGCTTTTCCTATAAATAGAAGAGCTCTGATATGTGAAAGAGTGGGCAAAAGAGAAAGAGTGGACGTGAGAAAACTTTGAGTGTTTGTAATCTCATACAAATATATTGAATTTGGCTCTAGTGGACGTATGCACCGGTAGAAGATTGGATCGTGTGCTCACACGCTCCACGCACAATTGGAGGTTGAAGACGACTGAGAGCATGTGCCACCAGACGCGTGAAGGACACACGCCCACGCACCCTAGCTACTCTCAGCGCGTGTACGCCATGCACCCCATGCGCCCACCAGACGCCCTGCTCAGCACATGTATCCCACGCGCCAAATAATCAGGACTGTCCGATCTTCAGATCATTTTTTGGGCTTGATCTAAGCTATTTGGAGTCCAATTTCAACAATCAAATAGTGCTTTTCTAACTATTTGGATAGATCATTCCGAACTCATCTGTACAGTTAGAATTTTGAAATTTGTTGTCTAAATTTTTCTAAATTCATATGAAAGGTTCTAGAAGAGATAGGAGTTTTGGAAATGCCAATAGTTTTAGACGTCGATCCACAGTTTCAAATGCCAAGTTCAAAGTTGAGAAGTTCGATGAAAGTTAAGAAGTTGAGAAGTTATGGACATTTTGATCCAACAAGAGTTAGATATTGCGTTAGAAGAAAAATCAGATGATATGACCGAAAAGGATTGGAGGAAACTTAATACCCAAGCTTGTAGTACAATCCGGTTATGTCTTACCAAAGATCAGAAGTACTTTGTCATGAGAGAGACAAATGCAAGTAAACTTTGACAGAAATTTGAAGATAAGTTCATGAAGAAGAGCATTGAGAGCCGTTTGCACTTGAAGAAAAAGATTTTCAGATTCCAGTTTCATGAAGGTATTTCTATGTCTAAACATCTCAATAATTACAATCAAATTCTTGCTGATTTATTAAAATTGGACGTTGAAATCCAAGATGAAGATAAGGCTTTACTATTATTAAATTGCTTGCCTGATACATATGAGCATTTAATAAAATCAGTTTTAATGATGTATCTAGTTCTTTAATTAGCAATGAGTACCGCAGAAAAGATAAGCAGATATAGCTAAATATATCAAGTGAAGCATTAACAACAAGTGGGAGACCACAGCCAAGGTATCTAGGAAAGAAGAAAGGTTTTCAATCGAAAACTCGAGCCACATCAAGTGGTTCATCAGTCAGGAGAAGACTCGCCAAAGACTAGTGTTCCTTTTATCACAACAAATGACCTTGGAGGAAGGATTGTCCCAAGCTGTTGGGACAACTAAAGAATCAACCCACCATAGCCAATGTCGCAAACATAGATGAAGATTCAGACTTTGCCTCGACAAGTTCATCATCCAATTGTTATTCTGATGAATGGATTATAGATTTCAGATGTACCTATCACATGTGTCCCAATCGGGACTGGTTTACTGACTTCACAAAAACTGAAAGAGCAGTACTTATGGGCAACGACGATGCCTATAAGACTTAGGGAATAGGAAGCATTTGGTTGAAGCTGCATTATGGTAGTGTCAAGACTCTGACTGAAGTTCGGTACGTTCCGGACTTGCGGAAGAATCTCATCTCACTTGGATCTCTAGATTCAAAGGGATTCAACTGAATCACTATTGAAAACGAAATTCTCAAAGTAGTAATGAGAGTTCAGGTGGTTATGAAGAGTTTGAGGTGAGGAAACTTGTACAAGGAAGTACTGTTGATGGTAGAGCTTCCACAGGCTGTGAGAAGCTAGATAAGATTGATGCTAACACCATCAGTCTTTGGCATATGCGTATGGGACACGCTGGAGAAAATTTTTTGCAAATACTAGTCAAGCAAAGCTTACTCAAAGGTGCCAAGACTGGTAAATTCTCTTTCTGTAAGCACTGTACTTTGGTGAAACAGAGGCGAATCAAGTTCGGAACCGCTGTACACAATACACGGGGAATACTTGACTATATACACTCCGATGTTTGGGGACCTACCAAAAATGCATCTTTGGAAGGTAAACATTGGTTTGTAACTTTTATAGATGATTATTCTCTTCATGTGTGGGTGTATATAATAAAGAATAAAAATTTAGTGTTGAACATCTTCATTGTTTGGAAGAAAATGATTGCGACTCAGACCAATAGAAAAATCAAGCGGTCAGATCTAATAATGGAGGTGAGTACACTTCAGACCCCTTCATGGAATATGCCGAAGAGAGGGAATTGTCAGACACTTCACGGTAAGAAGAACACCGCAGCAAAACGGTGTGGCAGAACGGATGAATCGTACTTTGCTAGAGATAGTGCGATGTATGTTATTGGAGGCTAGATTTAGCAAAAAATTTTGGGTTGAAGTTGTGACATATGTCTGCCAAACCGATTACCCACAACTGCCAATGATGCGAAGACACCCATTGAAATGTGAAAAGGTATACATGCTAATAATTATGACTCTTTACACGTTTTTAGATGTCCTACTTACTATCATGCTAAAGAAAGTAAACTTGATCCTAGAGTCAAGAAAACAAAATTCTTAGGCGTAAAAGGGTATAGACTATGGTGCATAGAGTCTAAAAAGGTAATCATCAATAGAGATGTTACATTCAACGAATCTGATATGCTTAAGTCATATAGGCATAAAGATTCCAATGAAGGCAGCCATGATGGCAAAATACCAGATGATTCATAGAATGTGAAGTTTACTACTTCAAAGGATTTGGGAAAGAATGGACAAGATAAGGTTGATAGTCCAATCACAGTACCTCCACGTCAACCCGAATCAATAGCAATCGACAGGCCGAGACGAGAGAAACGTGTACCGACACATTATGTAGATTTCGTGACATATGCACTACCAGTTAAAGGGGGCGAGATCCCAACCACTTACATAGAAGCCATACAGTCTAGTGAACAAGTTGAATGGACAAAGACGATAAATGAAGAGATGCAGTCTCTTCACCAGAATCAGACTTGGGAGTTTGTGCTGCTTCCACAAGGAAAGAAGTCAATTGACTGTAAGTGGGCTTTCAATCAGAAAGATGATCAAACTGCTAAAAATGGAGTATGATACAAAACTAGATTGGTAGCCAAGGGCTGCGCTCAGACAAAGGGAATTGACTACAGTGAAGTATTCTCTCCTGTTGTGAAGCATTCATCCATTCAGATATTGCTAGCTTTAGTTGCACAAAATGATCTTGAGTTAGCACACAGCGTGATGTGAAGACAACTTTCTTACATGGTAATCTGGAGGAGGAGATCTATCTGCCTCATCCAAAAGGTTTTAAAGATGCTGGAAAAGAAAAATGGGTCTGCAATTTGAAGAAGTCACTCTATGGCTTGAAACAGTCACTTTGGCAATGGTACAAGCGTTTTGACATCTTTAAGATGGACCTAAAATATACTCGTTGCCAATACAATCACTGTATGTATTTCAAAAAACTTGTAAATGGATCTTTCATTTATTTGCTTTTATATGTAGATGATATGTTAATTGCATGTAAAAGCAATGGGGAGATAAATCGTTTAAAAACTTAGTTGAGTCATAAGTTTGAAATGAAATATCTGGGAGAAGCACGAAGAATATTGAGATGGAGATCAGCAGAGACAGAGTGAAATGTACAGTTCACCTTACTCAGAAGCAATATTTGAAGAGAATACTGCAACGTTTCAACATAGACTCGAATACGAAGCCGGTGAATACTCCAATGGCCCCATATTTCAAGGTCAGTGCATTGCAGTCTCCTAAAGATGATGAAGAGCGAGACTACATGAGGAATGTCTCATATTGTCTTATATACAAGTATTGTTGGAAGCTTAATGGATGCCATGGTGTGTACACGACCTGGAAAGGCCCACTGACACGCAGCTAAATGGATTCTACAGTATATTTTAGGGACCGTTTGAAGTTTGAAAAGAGTGAAGATAGTCTAATAACTAGATATGTTAACTCAGACTATACAGGCGATCTTGACAAACGCCAATCAACAACTGAATAAGTGTTCACTATGGCTGAAGGACCAGTTAGTTAGCAATCAAATTTGCAGTCTACAATTGCACTATCATCCACAAAGGCTGAATACATGGCTGTAACAGAAGCCGTGAAAGAAGTCATTGGGTTATAGGAACTGTTAACAGACTTGGGCTTTAAGCAGCAAGAGGTAACCATTTACTGTGACAGTCAAAGTGCAATTCATTTGGCCAAGAATCAAGAATATCACTCTCGAACAAAACACATAGATGTCCGATTTCACTTTGTATGTGAAATATTAGAAGAAGAGGATATCATATTTCAAAAGATTGGCACTGAAGATAATCCAGCAGATATGTTGACGAAAGTTGTCACAAGGATCAAGTCCAAACATTGTTTGTTTGGACTTGATCAATATTGCACACTGCTGAGCACCCTCGGGTGCAGTGGAGCCTTAGAGCGCATTCGATAGGTCTCTCATGTTAAAGAATGAGGTGCGTTCATTTGAAGAATGAATCATTTTGTAAGCAGTCTAGTATGACACACTTGGGTGGAAGGGGTGATTGTTGAAAACCACCAAAGTGTGAAATCATAAAATCCACTTTGTATACTCTGCACCTTCCAACTTGAAACTCAGCATCGTCTTATATTAAACTATAACTGCTGCAGCTCACCATTAGCCATCAATCTCGGCTGATATTTAGTAAGATGTTTAGTGAAGCTTCTCCTATAAATAAGAAAGCTTTAATATGTGAAAGAGTGGGCAAAAGAGAGAGAGTGGACATGAAAAAATTTTGAGTGTTTGTAATCTCATACAAACGTATTGAATTTGGCTCCAGTGGACGTAGGCAATTGCCGAACCACTTAAATATTATCTTTATATCGTCTTGTGTAATTCTTGGACAGATTTGAGGAGCAACAGAAATCACCTAATACACTACTTACATATGAAAGTGTGTCGTCTTGCTTGACCTTCTCCACCTGGTTTTAGTAACCCCACAAATTCCAAAGCAGAAAGCACAAAAGTTGCACATATATATATACACAATCGATAATCACAAAGACGAACCTCAACTTTCAGAAAGCATTGTTGGCTCAGGAGGAAGTGTTCGAGAAGCTGAACGTCCTTTAAATGCAGGAGCTTGGCCCAACTTTTCTCTTTGCTTTGAGTAGTTTTCCATCTTTTCGATGAAGCATCTGTTTAAAAAAGACAGTTTATTTGTTGAGGTAGGCCCAGATTAAATCCAGCTGTAGTTATAGGCCCCGTGATTTCTCGAGTCTTCTTTGCCTTCCAAGCCTTAGTTCTCATGCCACCAAGGTTATTTAAAAGCTTCTCACCCTGATATGAAGAGAAGGAATATTAAAAAATGCTGGAAACGAGTAAACAAAATGAAACTTCAAGATAGAAAGTTTGATGAAAGAGAGAAACAGTTTGATGTCAGTCCACTTTTATAGCTACACAAGAAATATATAAAAGCTTGGCTTTCGATGTTATTATTACCAGCTATATAGTATCTAAAGACAGCAATGAGGTGGTTTTGGAAGATTTGAATTTAGACTGGTTAACCATTTCAAAGATTGAAAACACTTTTTACGTAAGGCAGAAGGCTCATCAATTCGAAGCATTCTAATATATTTAACCAGAAGTAAAAACATCAGGTACAGTGAGACCTTTCACTAAAGTTTCCTTGTGAAACTCAGGTTAAATAAAGCTAGTTCAAGCTTGGTACATGGAGATCTTCTTAGCCAGATTAATTCTGACATGCTTATTTATGACTTATCAACCCGTAAATAATTATAAGCTCATATCACCTCTCATTGAAGATGCCTACCCAACATTTGAAATCATCTGCATCCCTATATATATTCGGTTCAAGCAGTTTAATATGCAAACCAGCTTTTTTTCTTTTTCCACAAGAAATTCATGCCCTATTAGTCTATTTCATAGGTATGAATTGCAAAATGTTCTCAAGTGTTCTACTTTTCAGATTATAAAGTTTCCACCATCTTCAAGAAAGGAAAATCAAGCATAGATATTCGAAGTCAAAGATAGGCAAGATGTCAAAAAGGTTCGATTACATTAACAACTACATCACTATCCATTTCCTGAGTTTCGCACTTGAGAATGAATTTCTCTCATGAGCAAGACTACCATCACCATCCTCGTCGTCGCCAAAGGGTTGGTTTTGGGATTTGGGGTTAACAGCACAAGTTCCGAAGCAATTCGTCTTGCAGGCTTAAAAGCTTGCTTAGCATCTGATTCAGATGATGTGAATCAAGAACTGTTTGTTACAAAATGACTTTTGTGAAAGCTAATGACAGAGAAGCAAAGACTCTAAGCATACAAAGTAAAGGAGAGAGAGAGAGAGAGAGAGAGAGATAAAAGGAGAATTAGAAATGTACTGCATTGCATTGATGTGCAAAAGTAAAAGATGTACCATTCAAAACAAATTAAAAAATCCATTCCCCAGTTTTTCTCCGCAATCACAGAAAGCAAGAACAGATACGTATTACAAACGAAGCAAGATAGAGATCCGGGAACAGAATCAGAAGAAAACAAACAAAGAGCGGAGGAGTACCAGAATCGATTGCCAAGAAGAAAATAAATCAGGGAAAAATCTTTGGTCTCCGAGTCCCACAAAGAAAACCTTCCTACACGAGCCAATCTATATGCACTTTGTAGAAAAATTGATAGAACGGACCCGAGGATACAAACCTCAATGTGAGAGAAAAGACAGTACTCAAATGAAACTCTCTCTCTCTCTCTCTCTCTCTGTGGGTGTATGTGTTTATTATGAAACACAGGTGAGAGGCGCCAGAGGAAATGCAGAGTACTCAAATAGCACCCTGAAAGTTTTTCTTCGACAAGATTTCGGACCGTTGGAATTCCTCACCATGTTTTGAAATTTTGGATCAATTATAAGATCACCTTTCTCTTTCAATGGTACGACTATTTACAAACCCATGTCAATCGCCATTCGAATAAAAAAATATATATAAATATAAAATTATAAAAAAAACACGTGGTTAACTTAAAGAATTATAAAAAGCTATTTATCTAAACAAGATTTGAAAATTCAATTTAACTAACCATTCTTTTGAAAAATAAGTAGACTTTAAACAAAAGTTTAAATTAATATTTTTAAACAAGATTTTTTAATTAATTGAACTTACAAAATCTATCTAAATAAGAGAATTCTGAAAAATTTGTTAACTAACAATTAAAAAGACTAACTGTTCAACTAAAAACTAAAAGACTTAGAAAAATTAAATAAATTTGAAAATTCAATTACGTGAAAATTACTCTTCGTGAGCTAGGGCTGGGCAAAACTGCCTACTCCAACCTTGGCTAACGTCCACTCTAATTCCAACTCCGTTGTCAAAGTAATCAGAATTCGGAGTTAGAATCAAAATTTTTTTAGAAAATATTTTCGAAATCGGAATTAGAGTCTTGAGCCTTCGGGTTCAAATCTTAATCATCGTCATTTTTTTTTTAAATTCTAGGATAACATCTAGGTGTACTGTGTTCATGTCTAGTTTTATATCAGTGTTAATTTCAAGATACCAATTTGACCCCCTCATTAGTTTTTGCTTTTCATCCCTTTGCATATAAAAACTAGTTTTTGGAAGAGACTTGATTAAATCAAAAAAGAAAATGGGAGAAGACTTGTGTTGGAGCAGTTTATAGGCAAGATGCTCTCTCCCTTTCTCTCGACAACATTCAACGATCGAGCTGGGATTACCACTGTTCGATGGCAACACAAATGCGACTGGTCAACCCATCTCTCTCTCTCTCTCTCTCTCTCTCTCTCTCTCCCCGATGAGAGTCAAAATCGGAGTCCAAATACGATTTCAACTAAAGTCGAAGTCAGAGTTCGAAGTTGGGCTTTCTGACTTCATCAGAGCCATTAGTTCCCATGATTGCACTCTTCGACTGACCTCTGGAGCTCCATAAAGGCTTGTAAGTAACCATTTAGTTGACTACCTCTAACATGTTATCCATCCACCCACCAATATGTCTTAAAGAATAATTATGAATATTGAGGTTAATATCATACTTCCAAATTAGAGCTAAACCCCCACTTCTGCCCATTGGATCAACAGTAAAACACCCATCAAACCCCAAATGCCTCCTCACAGCCTCCATTCTAGCTAACAGTAGTAGTGTTTCCATCAAAAACACTACTTTGGACACTTTTGCTTTACTATCTGGTAAAGATCACGAACTGTCTAAGGGTTCCCAAGCTCTTGGCAATTCCAACTTAATAGATTCATAATCCTAGGCAGCCTCCATTGATACCATATCCTCTCCACCATTAAACAGGTCCTTCTCAACCATTTGCATCTTCCACTCCACATCACCACTCTCCTCATCTATTAAAGCTAATGTAGCACGTCTTTTTGTAGCATACAGACTAGAAGACTGACCTCTAGACCCTTGTAGTCTTGCCCTTCTCTTCCATTTACCTCTCGAAGTAGAATTCAACTCTTGTTGCACTAAGTAGCCTACCAGCCTCGTCACACGACATTTTCAATGCACCCTAACACTTAGTAGAAACACTTGCCTCCATTGCCTTTTCTTTTTCTTCACTGTAGATAATATCAACTTGGGCCTCATTGGGCCTAAGGCCCAGCTGGTTTCCCTCCCTCTCAGAATCCACCTCATGCCTTCCGTTACACAAATTCTCTCATCTGTTTAGCCTTATCCACTGTCGACTCTCTCAGCTTATCCACTTGAAGAGATATTTGGAAATTTGAATCAACTGCAACTTCCTCCTCAAACCTTGGCAAGATAAGACCCTCAGCTAAATCACACACTTTTCAGCATCCCCCAATGGAACTTCACTAGTAACACGTCTCTTTCCCCCTGCCGCTCCTCCCTGATCCTCAATGGTGCTCCATGGTCGCCGTTCACCATCATGTTTCACCTCAAACTTTGAGGAACAGGTACTGGAGCCCTCTCTATCTTCCTGAAAACCCTTCCCCCTCCTTCCCATTTTGTTATCTGCCCTCAACCACGTACCAAACTGTCCCTCACTTGCACTTTATCTTCCATTCTGCACACCTACATCACACCCTTACCATGCACAATCCTTCCACAATGAAAACAAATTTTTGGTAACTTCCCGTACTTAAAAGGTACCCACATGTTCTTAGAATTGAAGTTTATAGTTCTCCCACGAGTAACTGGTTTTCTCATGGCCAACTGAACTACCAATTTGTTCCTCGATCCTCTTATTCATGCATGCCATTGGAAGATTATGTAGTTGTATCCAGAAGTTTTCAAAATGCAACTCAATCAAATGGGGTTGGACATACACATCAAAAGGCCTAAGAACAAACAAATTGTTATCAAATAATCATTGTCTCCCAGCCAACACGCGATCACTATCCTTAACATTTGCAAAAATGATAGCAAATGTATTCTCACATATGCCTCTAAAGGTTACTGTTTTATCCACCTTCCAAATCTTCAACATAGTATCCCGAATGACCTCTAGTTCAACATGCCTATCAGCATAAATTTTGCCTATCAAACTACGCCTTTCACAGTTCCCCTCTTTTGCTAGGAACCAACGAGAGAGAGAAGACTTCTTCTGATTTGAATTTCTTCCAAGTAATCTAACATTATTCTATACTTAATTCAAAACCACGATGTTTTGGATGTGGATTTTAAGTTAGTAGAATAGCATGTTATTTAAATTGTAATATTTAATTTTTAAAATTTATCTTTTAAATTAAATTATGTCACATAATCAATATATATCATATAAAACCATAAAATAACTGTACTCATTTGACAACTCCTACAAATTTTACAATAATCCATGCTCACAGACTATTTGATAAAATAATAACATTCGAAATAAACGAAGGCAACATCCACTACTTATATTTATTTATTTATTGAACCACGTCGTTTATATTTATTAAGGCAACTAATAAGATCTAAACGATAAGGATAGGATATTATACTATCTATAGGATAGCATATTATTCTCCTTGTAAAAGCTTTGAACTCTTCTTTAGAATGCTTAACTAATTTTGCTTATATTCTTGATAATATTCGAAGATTAATTCAGAATTTTCAGGAGGTGGAATTTTTGCGTGTAAATAGGCAAGGTAACAAGGTTGCTTATCTTTAAGCAAGATATGCTTGGCAGGTAGAAGATATAGTTATGTGGTGGGAATTTTATCCTTCTTTTGTATCTCAAGCTGTTTGGCTTGATAGGCAATTTCTTGTAAGCACTTGATTTAATGAATGATCTTTGGTTATTAAAAAAAAAAATTAATAAAAAAATTATAAAAAAGACAATTAATTTGGTACTAAATATGAAGAATTTTAATTATCATGTTTTAAATAAGAAAAATACTTTAGCCACAAAAAATTATATAAACGTAAATCTATAAACTGATGTGATACGTCAGATTATAAAGTTACATTTATTGTAAAGTAAATTTAACGAATTTCATGAAATTACATCAGTTTATGAGTTTATTTTATATAATTTTTGTATTTTTAGCAGTTCTCTTTAAAGAAAGATAGTGAGTTCATCTCATTTTATTATTATAACTTTTTAAAATTTTCATACAAAATATAATAAATAATTCATTTTTTTAAAATCTCAAAACAAGAATAATATTAAAAAATAATATTTTATTTAACTTTCATCTAAAATCATCTCATTTTATTTCACTATTCAAATTACACCTAAGTTTACATATTTCATTTACTAATTTGATTCTTGGGTTATGTGCCTCATTGTTTTTTAGCTGTTATATTAATAAATTAAGAGAAAATCTATTCTTAGTCCGGTCTGCGTATCGCACACCACACGAATCTGATGTGGCAAACCGGTCTAACTTATAATCCGGTCCAACTGAAATCGAGTCCTTCTCTCGTGAAGCCTCTCCTCCCTTCAGAAATCCCTCACCAAAATACATCCTCCCCAACGAGAAATTCCTCTCCTCCTGTGAGAAATCCCTCACCAAATCCCTCTCCCCTCACGAATGAGACTCCCTCCCTCTGAATCCCTCTCCCCTTGCAATTTTTCGGTGAACCAGTGAGATTAAGACCAATTGGAAGGGCTTGGAAACGAAATTTGAAAACCTACAGTCGACTTTCTCTGTTTTGTTGCGTGGAGATTCAATTGCAATAGACTTGAGGCTGCATCTTTTAGACATTAGTGATGTGTTTGATGAGATGCTTGAGTGAGTCTTGGCTTCACGGGCTACCAAAAATTGGGTCTTCAAGGAGCTACATCCATGCCACACCTGTTATGGTCCTTTGGCATAGCCACCTGCGTAAAGTTTCTCCTAATCTCCTCTTACCAAAGGATGGACTTCGAGGTCCACCACAACTAGCTTGCTCTCACACATTTTCTCCCTCTCTCCCAGTGGTACTCTCTCCATTTTCACCAACCTTATCGAACCCAAATCGTTAACCTACAAAAAGGCCTAAACTATAGCTCCAACATTGGTTTTGTTCTAGAGAATCACTGTAATCTTGTCTGATTTGTGTATTTTGTATGGGGTATATAGATTGACTAAGGATTTGGATTCAAATAGGAGAACTTTGATCTGGGTATTGGTCATTTGG
The DNA here is from genome assembly GCA_011037825.1 of Carya cathayensis. NCBI lineage: Eukaryota > Viridiplantae > Streptophyta > Magnoliopsida > Fagales > Juglandaceae > Carya > Carya cathayensis. The sequence continues at coordinate 3,116,741 of QGSO01000167.1, read as the reverse complement.
ACCCCAATGCTTGTGATTGTGAATGTGGACCATGTCGGCATGTCCATTTCCAGGACAATGGATTTCTCTTGGGGTTCTTGTTCATATCGCTTTCATATTTGGAGGAAGGGAGGGGAGTACTTGATGGGTGAGTTTTTCTAAAACGCATGCGTTTTATTAAAAAATAAAAAAGAAAGCCATATCATCAATTTCGTGTGGTGTATGTGGGAAAGAGGCAGTTGCGTAGAAGCTCTCATAAATTAATGGTATTTTGTTCTTTTCTTTTTTAAATTGAATAATTTAATGGTTTTCTCACTTGTACGGTTAGTAGTTGGACGCTTCTTCCTCCGTGAGACAATGCTCTTCTAAAATATCTTTAACTGCTTCGTTGATTTTACGCCAAAAAAAACCGATTTTCTTAGTTTCTTTGTTCTGTCGTTGTTTTTATATTATACTTTAGTTTGTACCAAACGTCTTCCCATTCCATGCGTGTGGAATATCTTATGGGTGTTCTAAAAGTGACATCAAAATTCGTACGTATTTATTATTTTACTTTTATCTTTGAATCTGTCACCAAATCAGACCACGCCTACTCGGAGTCGGAGCCGGCTTTGAGTTTTCTGGCTGTTCGCGACGGAAACCAGCTCGTAGCTTTTGATTCTATTTACAGGTCTAATACATACATTCTGCGGCAAAAATATATTTGCAATCCGATGTGCAGGACACTCCACACTAATGAGGTGTGATGCACCCACTACACTACTCGATATTGTTGATATAACATAATTTGATTTATGAAAGCGATGGAAGGCACCACTAATAAATACTATGCTCTTGAAATATCTTTTTAATTGAAGAATGTTATAGATCATCTCAAGCTTTGTTATGTCTAGTCAAACTTATAGATGTAACATATATTAGTGAGTTCATATATTTAACCACTTAAATGCATGTGTGATTAAGAATAACAAATTTTAAAATTTATCTGTGTAGTTTGGATAGTAAGATGAAATGAAATGATTTTAGACCAAAGTTGATATTTAAATAAAATATTGTTAGAATATTATTTTTTAATATTAATATTATTTTAAGATTTAAAAAAATTAAATTAATTATTATAATTTATGTGAAAATTTGAAAAAAATTATAATAATAACATGAGACAAGATTAAACCGTTTCTACATCCAAATGAGGCCAATTGGGGTTGAAGCACAAAAAAAATCCCAAAATTTGCTTTGTTTATACTACTTCCCAACAAGGCACTTCCGAAAGTAACTTAAGCAGGCATCCTCTCTAGCTTGGAAGGCCAGCCCTATTCTGCAAGAGTAATCTGTTCCCTCAATTTATTTCCCCCATATCATTTTCTAATGCTGAGAAGAAAGCAGAATGAAAGCAGGTACTCCTTGAGATTTTGCCTAACCATCTCCTGCACCATGTTCCCCCCTTTCCCTGGCATGCCTCCCTAGATTTTATGTTGTCTGAAGTTCGAAGTGTTGCTTACTTTTTCCTATGAAAATTATTAAAACAACAAACAAGTTCTTGCGCTTTTAACACAATTTGATTTCTGGTTTGAAGGCATTGTGAGAGTTTTCCTAATCCTTGAGATGATACGAGCTACACTTGATATTCTTTTCCTTTTCCTTCACTGTCACAGCAATCAAACAAGATTCCAGTGAGTGCATGAGAGAGAGAGAGAGAGAGAGAGAGAGAGAGAGTGAGAGGTACAGAAAACAAACAATATACATAATAGTGTGACCTTAACAAACAGCAATCATATTACACCGACAGCAAGAGACATGAGAAGGAGCAAACCTAAGAAACCTGGAACCATCTAGGGATGATATATCTTTGTTAACTACATTGTTTTTCCAATACAATCTTCAATATTAAGAACAATAAATAAAAGGGAAAGGGCGGGCCTAATTTCAAGACCCGTTCATGGCTTTCTGCGTCTCGATAGAAACCTCTTCCAACATCATATGCTTTAACTGGAACATAGTATGCATACTGCGGTAGTGTTGCACTAGTTGCGGTTTTTACACTTCTCCATTGCCCTTGGTGCTGCAAAAAGCAGAGGTAAGAACCATTAGTTCATGAAGTCGGGTCCATTAATTCATGACTTTATCTAGTATAAACAAAAGCAAATGCAAAATGTGGATTGCTGGATACAGAAAAAGAGAAATCTGGATATCCTGAAAGACAGGATACACGAATTTGTTATCTCAGAACTCAGAAAAATGTACAGTATAAAGTAGCACATACCTAGCCCAATAGCCTCAGAACTCTTCATGATCCTCATCCTCTTACAAGAGTCAGTGAACATCCTGAAAATATGGTAAAGTAATTGGCGTGAATACTCTTTCACCTGCCATATCTTGGTTAATTTAGTGACGGAAATAAATCTTCACTGCAAAACAATAAAAATTTCTATATCCAGATTAAGTTTATGATGGTATGGATTGAGGAGACTCGTCCCTTTACCAAGTAAGATCTATAAAGACCTTTTTGTAATTCTTTGATCTGATCTGTAATATTCTATTCTCGAAGAAGTAAGAGAAGATTCAAATTTTTGTTCACTATCAAGTTCATCAGATATGGACGTCCCTCTGGCAGTTTGATCAGATAATTTCACAAGATTTTTTTAGTCAAGAATAATACTTACTCCCAGGGAACATCACCAACTAACATCCAATCACCATCCTTGTCTTCATAGGTGAGTACATATTCAGAACCATGGAGGAGGTCCATTAACCGACTCTCGCTCAATCCATCTCTGCTGGGAACTCCATGTGAGCCACACTGACCTGAACCAGAAATCCATAAACAAATTTTAACTCCCTTCAAAGAGAAAGTGCATGTGCACCTGCATGTCATCCTGATTTTGGTAACATATAATTTCACGTATGCAGCAACATGTATGTTTATTTACAATATCACTCTATTAGCACTAGTATAAAAAATTGCATTGCTACCTGATGCAACAGCCACTTCAATGAAATGATTTCTTAGCATGCATTTCGACTTCTGAGATATGCAAACAAACTAGACTGGTTAATTATCCGCAACTAGGAAAAAGCTGTTTGAATATGTCATCAGTAGATTATAATAGATCATTTCAACATACAGGAAGTTGATTTGTTCTATCATGTTCCAAACACAATATTTAACAACTGTGATTTAGGTGGCTTCAAGTAGGATCACCTCATTATTTCAAAAATCGCCTCATTAGTTATTTTGATAAGGGAAAAATCACTTCTTATTAAACTAGCTGAATTTACTATATTGCAACACTGGCTAGTTTGTTCAAATTCTTTCAAGGATGCAGTTCCCTCATTTGGATGACATTCTAAGATACCACGCTGCTTCTCACTCACTGCCCCATCCAAGATTTTGGTTAGGAGAAGTTGCTAGCATATGTTGGCTCTAAGGTAAAAGGTCCTTTACTCCTTTTTTTTTATCAATAAAAATAATAGGGAACGAACGGGGCATATGCTTGTTTACCAAGAAATCAAGAGAAAGTCTATTAAAAAAAAAAAAAGGGAAATCAAGACACAGAGAGAGTAGCAAGAAAATAAAATGAAGCAGGAACACAGGAACCTTTGCACAGAGAAATTACCAATTGTAAAGCAGCTGAACATCTTTTCCAGCGCAGAAGAGAGTTCCCTATAGCTACCGTAAGTTTTGAGATCAACTTTTCTTAGGTACGGAGCACCATCCATGCTGACCTTGACATAAAGACATCCAGATCCCTGCTTGCCCTCTGTGTCATCTTCATTCTTTGGAGGATGAGACGCCATTGAATTCTTCCGGTAAGAACGAATTGGTGGCCATCCAACAACTTGTGCCCTGTTACAAGAAATATACACCAACAGACAACAAAAGGCATTTATTATGAAGTTCATACAAGTAGAGCCATAATTAATTTATTGGGGGAACGCAATAGAGATTTTATGACGAGCAGAGAGATTCAATTTCCTTCACGAAGGGCCAAAGAGTAGAAATTCTAAAGGAATGAGATTTGGATAATAGATTAGAGACAGGTCTCCCCATAATCCATTTTTTTTTTTTTTTTTTATAAATAATCCAAAAATTCTATGCACGGAAACTATAAATCCATATATATCTAAGAGAAACTGCGAAACACAAGTATATCAGATAAGGATCTTGAGCTTGAACTTATGCAACGCGCAAAAGCATCCCAAAAAACTTAACTGTCTAATAAACTCTAGGAATAACATCACGGATACAAAATTATCAAATTTCAGTGTAAAAAATAAAAATAAAAAGAGTTCCTCTCGTTTTCGCCAACTCCAAGTACAAACCCTCTGGGAATTTATCTTTTTCTTTCTTTTCCTTCCTTTTTTTCAAGAGTAACTGAAACACAAGCAATAGAACTCGATTACCATTTATTTTACTTCCTAATATTTTTGTAGGAAGAAATGGACAGCTACCTTAAAACCAAATTCTAAACGAAGAAAAACCACGAAGAAGTATTCAGGACACAGCAAGTACAATCAATGGAAAATAAAATTTAAAAAAAAAAAAAAAAAGCAAATGAAAAATCAGCTACCACGACTCTCTCCAAAGAAAAGAAAAGTAGAAGGAAAGAAAACTAAGAGGAAGAGGCTGACTTTGCCGCAGGAGCAGAGAGCTGGGGCTTCTTCTCCTGCGACGGCTTAGGTGACTGAGGAACAACACCATCTTTCAGAATCGGACCGCCCAAACCCGTATTCTGATTTGCACCCTCGGACCCACCCACAAGACCACCTTTCCCCCCGCCATTAACACCTCTGGGAGAGAACAAGTTGCCACCTTTACCCGACTCGGCCTCAGATCCGCCACTCCCAGAGAAAACCCACTTCCCAGAGCCTCCATCAATGGCGTCAGAGAAGCCCCTCTTCGCACCAGACACCACTAACAAGCTTTTCAGCCCCCCAAGCGGGTATCCGGCCTTGTCCTCTGCCACCACGCCCTTATCTCTTTCGGGTGAGTCGGAGCCGGGCAGGCCAAGTCTTAACTCAGTCGCCTTGAGGTTCAAGCCACCACTGGTCCTCTCAGAGCCTTCCATTGAAGGAGGAGCCTCCGATAAGCCTATGTAATCATGCTCCAAACGCACAGACATCAAAGCTTCACCAGAGCTTAAGTTTACAGTTATAAACACAGTAAAACACTTACAAAAGCCCAAAATGCCTAAGAAGAGGAAGAAGAAGAAGCTGTTTAGAACAGAGTCTCAGGGATACAGAGTGTAAAAGGATATGGTGTTGGTGATGATCATGAAGACGAAGAAAAGTGAAGCTTCTTTGGGCTTTGCCACCCTATCTCTCTCTCTGTCTGGACTCTGAACCGTAACAAATGGATATAAAAATAAATACATTTGCGAAAGAGATCGTGTATAAACTATAAAGAGGAAAAATGGAACTGTTTCGCTTTATTTATTTATTTAGATGGGTTTGCTTCTTTTTAGGATTTTTTTTCTGAATTTTTAAAATTTTATGAACTTTTTGTGGGCAACCACTCCGACAAGTTACAGAAAGTCACCCAGAAAACTTTCCCAATACTACCCTTTCTTTAATCGGAAAGATGGTGATTATTTTTTCTAATTTCTTTCTGGAAAATTCTTAGGGAAAATACTAACGTGAACAAGAAAAATGCTAACGTGCACCGGAGAAACCGGGACTGGAACACAGAGAGCCCATAGAGTGGGCATTGCACGGTATTGCAGAAAGGGATAGGACGGGCCGTGTCGCTGTGGAATTGCCAAAACTGTTCGGACTTTCAAGAGGGAAGTCGCAACGATCGCTGCGAAGGGAAAAAAATGGTCTAAGATTCTTTGGCGGACATGGTGTTTGGACGCTCGGAAAAGTTTGCAAGGGGCTGGAAAGCGAGGGAATTTTTGAGAAAGCTGATAGGGAAGACAAAAATCCCTTGTACACCACGAATCCTAAACGCATCAGAGGGAAAGATATCCAAAACAGAAAAGAAAGGAGAACACAAATGGTAGTTTGAGGACTCTGACTATCTGTGTGGGAACTCTGACTAATTGGGTCTCGGACTCTCAGGATTGTTTGGATTTGATTTGCCATTTTTTATTGGTCACTTCCGAGTGGGCAAAAATTTTACCGGATTGGAAAACTGATATATGTTCCCTCAATTTCACATGTATTTTATTTTATTATTTAATTATTTAATAGTTTTTAAAAATATTTTAAAAAATATTTAAAATAAAAAGAAAAAATTCTTCTTGCATTAATAACACATCAAGTGAGCAAATTGAAGAGACCTAATAGCATTACCCTTACCGGATTATGTGTATTTTTTTTTTTTTAGTAACACTGGGATGTCTTTTAATTTATATTAATCATTATGTCCCACGTAAAAAAGAGAAAAAAAAAAAGATTCTTTTATATCTATATTTTTAATTTTTAATAAATCATGTATCACTACATTTATTGTGTCACAAAATGAGTTTTATTTCTTCCAAATCAGTACAATTATATGAACTATCACTTCGTTACCATTTCTCTCTTAAAACATATTATATTAGCTAAAACGTAATAGATACATGAATAGGATATATTATAATGGATTTGGTCATTTCTTAAAAGAAAAAAAAAGAGGATATATCATAACGGATTGATTATTAGTAAGACTTATAAACATATCGTAAATTAAAAATATATATTTTTTACACTCTTACACTACTTTTATTTGATATTCTATTTAAAAAAATAATTTGTATAATTTTAAAATGTGTAAATTCTATATAATTCTTTTTTTTTTTTTAAAAAAAAAGTGGTGCAAGGCCTTGACTCACATAAAAAAATTATTTTTTTTTAAATTTTTCTTCCGAGCCTCACTTTTATTCAAAAAGACTATGCAAAGATTGTATATTTTAAGATAGAATGATTGTATCAAACGTTATTCTTCAGTTTATCATTTTAACATAATATATTTTTAAATTATTGAAAAATTATAATCTCCATCTATTGTTAGATTTTAATTTTGTCACATCACTTATTTTTATCAACTTAAAATCAGAATTGGGCATTTTCTCGTGCAAGCATGGTATGTGTGAAATAATTAAAACTAATAAAAAAAAACCTATTTATAAGTCGATATGATCATACATGTAATAAAATGATTATTTAGCATAATTTAATTTAAATATTTTAAAATTTAAATATTTTAAATCAGATTTTACTATTTAAATTATAGAAATAATATGTTTTATATACCGACTTAAAAATAAAATAATTCAAAACTAATTATTATATTGAGAGTAATAGTCTAGGTAAACAAAATTTATAGATAAAATATATTTTCATAAAATAAAAATAAGAAAATAAATAAAATAAAAATCAAATAAGAATTTGGCTTTAATGTAGAGAGGAAAAAAAAGGCACCTGAGAAAAATGTCATTAACCACGCAATTTTTTTTCTATTTATTTTTTATTTTTTTAAATATACAAACATAATATAGCTTGCACGGTTTTAAAGAAGTCCACGGATAGAGATGGGTTGGTGGGAGACAAAACGGCGTTATGTTGTGAAGTGGACGGCATTACGGAGCAACCGGTAACCTATACCCCCATCGCATTAAATGTAGATTATTCCTTCGTGAGTTCTGGTGATTGATTAAAATAATTATTTTATATTAAATAAATAATATAATTAATTATAAAATGGTTTCATATAAATTTTATTAGAATTATAAATATATATTTTATCAACTATAAATGATAGAGATATACAAGTCAAGTAGATTTAAAAAAAAATAATGTTATATATACTTATATTTTTACTTATAGTTAGATTTAAATTTTTAAATTTGAGAGTTGATAATGGAGTAGAGTTGGCAATATATATGTTGATCATAACTTGGAGACAATGGTCCAAAAAAGACTTTCTTCAACCACATGATGCGTTAACTTGTTTTAGTTAAGATCCAATAATGTTTTTAACTTTAGTTTAAAAAAAAAACATTATGTTTTGAACTTTCGAGGAAAATGAATCTGTCTGTTAATGTATATCCATCTTGGACCAACACTTTAGTTTAAGAATAATTTTGTCCTAGGATTTTACACATTATTTACGTAATATAATTTAATTTAAAAAATAAAATTTTAAAATTTAAATCTTCTAAATTAAATTATATTATATAGATAATGTATAGTATATATAGAAACCTTATAATAGTACTTCTTTTAGCGTAATGTTCAGATTAATTGACGATAGCAAATCAATATTTGTACGTCGTTTTGCTCCAAAATCCATAGTACGATTAGTGTTAAGATTTAAACCTTTCAAAACTTCTTTCTTTCTCTTTATCATGTTCAATGTTTCTAGGCATATGTTATAAGATCATGATCTTGACTAAGAAGTGACTGTTTTCACATTGTAGGATTTTTTTTTGTATTGATGCTAATCTTACACAAAGTAATATTATTTTTAACACTATAACATCGTTCGTATGGAAGAAATTATATATTGGAGGTTATGATTTGATTTTTAATTTTTTAAATGATTAATACAAGATTTAGATTTTCCTAGAGTTATCGTTAGAGCTGATCTATGGCTTAAAATTTGGAATAGATAGACACATATAAGAGGTTCGTCAATATTTATTAAACATTTAATATTGTCTAAGAAATTCATTCCGACAATCATAAATGCTAACCGACCCACTTTATATTTCTATCTCTATATACGCATTATAGAGTTTTTGTTTGGAAATGCTAAATTAAAAAGCCTACTATTCCACTTACAACCAAAACTTAGGTGTTGTTTAGATTTAGAAACCATGTCATTTTATCTCATCTCATCTCATCATTACAATTTTTTAAAATTTCTACACAAAATATAATAAATAATTGAACTTTTTTAAATTCTAAAATAATATTTTATTCAATTTTCATCTAAAATCATCTCATCTTATCTCACTATCTAAAAATCCCCTTAATTTTGATTTACTCTTAAAATCTTTTTATCGAGAAGTTATACTATATACAATCATTTTTATCTATTTTTTATATATTTCATTTATATAATTAGTCAAAATAGTTATTTTATATTAAAAGAGTGACGCATCTAATCATATAAGTAGAATGTATAAAAAATACATAAAAATAACTGTAATTTGAGTTTTTGAAACTTTGAAAGGAATTTTCTCTGAGAGGTACAAGGATTATCGTAGAGACCCTTCATGCAAAATTTTTGGGGGACCCAATAAGGCAGGTCAGCCCCCAAGACAGGGATAACTGTGTTTGAGATTGAGATTTTACTATATATTAGTCTACCTAGAAATGACAAATTTGCAATTCTCTTATAATCAATTAATGTAATAAATCATCTGATAAAAAAGGGTTAAGTTTTCTTGATTTAAATATCTCGATTTTAAATAATTGGATTCAAAGTAGTAAAAGAAGAATAAATAAAAGATTTATAGATATATTATTATTCGTAGTCTATATTCACCTCGGTTAAAAAATTGCCGGAATAATTAAGGTCAGAAGAAAAGGTTAGGTACTCTTAAAAACAGTAAAATATGTAAAAAGAAATAATTTAATCACAAAAGAATTCGTCATATTATTTATTAACTTTTATTGTAAAGTAAATCTAATAGATCTTATAAAATTATGTCAATTTATGAGATTATTTTTATGTAATGTTATTATGATTGTAACACTCTTCGTATGTAAAAAAGTTACTTTATCATTCTCCAAACAAGTAAACTAAAATTAAATTGTAACAAAAAAACATAGAAATATTACGGCCAGAAATAGATTTATAAAAATAAATTTATAAATTAATATATCTCATTATTTATCATAAAAATAACTTTAAATTAGTATATGGTAACAAATTATTTTCTTAAAACCCCCTGGTCTCATAGGTAATCTTGTCAAGCCAGCTCGCACGTACGATGGAACCTCTGCCTATATATAACCTCATGTCATTCGCCATCCCTTTGTCTTGTCACAACCACTCCCATCTCATTGCCACGGGTTTTTGATTTCTACTTCAATTCAATTCATTGTCCTCCTCTCTCTCTCCCTCTCTCTCTGCATTCCTACTTATCTTGACAATATCTAATCCCCTTCATGTTTGATGTTCAAAACCTTGTCGGCACTCCACCTCCATCCATACTCTCTCAAATGACCCTTTGATTGGTTTTTTCTTTTTTTATCAAAAAATAAAAAAGCCAGCTTAAGATATTAAGGCTTTTACTTTTAGAGACCATTGGCTTTAATACTAGTAAATTTTGCACAAGTTTAATTGGACATCTCTCTAATGATTCCATCTATTAATGATTCCTTATCATACCTTATAGAGTAATTAAGGTCCTCATAACTAATTATTACAGATCATATTATAATTCATGGTTATTATTTTGTAATTAAAAAAGAGTGCATTTTATAAAGATGTCTCACGAAGGAAAACCCACAGAGTAAAGTTCGTTCATTTTTTTATAAAGTAGAATAATTTATAAAATAAACTAAAAGCATATTTCGATAGTCATGAAAGTGTTTCACCTCATCTCATTATTATAATTTTTTAAATTTTTATATAGAATATAATATTTAAAAATAATATTCTAGCAATATTTTGTTCAACTTTCATTTAAAATTATCATATTTCATCTTACTATTCAAACACCTAAATACGTAAGTGCAAATTTGTAAGTTAACATAGCTAAACCAAACAAACGCCGAGCAGTAGTAATCGAGCTTTAGGAAGTCTGCAATTACTCCGACTTCCATAATTAGCCGGGCTCATCAAAATGATGAACTTGGAGAAAGAGGAATCTCCCAAGGAGAGAGGACCCCACAAGAGAGAAAGTAGGGGCCATGGTACCACATTCTTGCCTCCTGTTGGTGGGACCCCAAAGGCCATAGCTAGTACCCATGCATGTAGCTGTAGTGTTTATGGAGCAGTGCTTCAAAAAATAATGTTTTGGTGGCCACCATACTTTCTTCCTCCTCCTCCTTCACTAGTTTCTATACATACATCCTCCTCTGCCTTCTCCAGTTTCTCTTAATTAATTTGATGTTTGGCCAAGCTCAACTCATCCTAATCCTATGTTTTGGGTGGTGGCTTTTGGTGGGTCCTTTGTGCCCTGCACTTTTTTTAAAATTTTTATCACACTCATCCCACGTGGTTAACAGGATAATAAGATAAGCTAGCTGTGCTTTTAAACCCCACTCGCATTGTGGATTCTAATCTTTTTTCCCTCTGCACTCAAGCATGGCATCCATTGTCAGGATAGTGGACTGTAACTACTGGTCATTATCACAGGGAATTTTGATTTGACACTGCCATGCCCTCACTTGCAAATATCATGCATAGGTTTGGGTTTCTACCATTTGTTCATTGTTTCTGTCTAAAGTTTTCTCATTCCACTTTCGAAGTTATCGACTCGTAGGATGAATTTTCACGACGACTTGAAAGTAGTATAACTCTTTTTTTTTAATGTTAAAGATGAAATCCGAGTTCTGTTTGATTGTAATCATTGGTGCAAATTGCTAATGTATTTGACTCTTTATTCAATTATTCCCTGCATGATCATATTTCCATGCATTGCAACCCATGTTGAAACAAACTTTGTTCCACACCAACCAGACCAGCTGATTTAAATACAGTATCGGAATAGTATAGCCAACAGGAATTCTACAACCAAAATACAGGAGGAGTAAAGATCTCCTAGGTTGGTTTATCTTCTCTACTAAAACCTCTAGTATTGCAGATGCACAAACCCAAAAATTGCCAAACTCCTAGAATTTTTTTTCTGCAGTTCTTGCTAGGAAGGAGGAAAAGAAAATGACATGAAAAAAAACCACATCCCATGAAAAGCAGCACCAAACAGGACAAAGATATATAAAAGAAAAATGAGAAGTTACTGAAACCAAACAGAGGATTAAACAAGTGTCCAACTCCAAACATGTGAAATGGTTGTCATAATCGGACCAAAGACTTTCAGGTAAGGAGTAGGAGACAGCATGAATCTTGACAACAGCTCGAGCTGACCCCATGCAGGATTTGATTAAACATCAAGAGGAATCATAGCTTCTTCTTTTTTTTTTGTTTTAATTTTTAATTTTTAATTTATTATTATACTCACAAACTGACCATCGTGGCCCTGTATGAATAATACCTCATCTGCACATCAGACACACTTGATCAGGCGGCCATGGACCCCGCCATCCACCACATATTTTCATTTTATTTTTGGCCATACACCACCCTTAATTAGAAATTATATTACTTGATCATGTGTTCCTTCTTAACATCATAGTACTTTGTCACAAATTCATATACACATACATACCGTTTATATTATGAAAAAATAAGAAAATTAATCCTTAGCCTCAACACAAATCCTGCACAAAAAAGAGTAAATAAATATCCTTGTGAATTCGCAAATAAATTATGATAGCTTTGTCTTATAACTAGACGGTCAGAAAGTTATTTATTTATTTTTCTTTCATTTATTTTAAATTTTCTATATATCGAGTTGAGTCAGAAGCCATATTAATGTTAGTTGAGTAACATCTTGAATCGATCTAAGCACTGGAAAGCACACTGGTGGTTACAAATGCATGGGATATCTATATAAATCAGTCAATTAAGCCTTTTAGCAAATCAAACCAATAGCAACCTACCTAGGTGCATGCATGGATCTAGCTACTAGCAAAGAGCATTATTTTGCTGAGTAAGTCTCAGTATATATGTCATATAGGCTACGTCATACAGATAAGTAAAATGTGAGAGATATAAAATGGATCCTATACTATTTATACGAATAACAATAAACATTGTATGGTCTCCAGTACTTTATGTATCTGTCTCTCTCCCAATTATGTCAGAACTTGCGAGTCTGTTTCCGTCATACCCGTGGTTTTAGTTATTCCATCATTAGTGTTACCTGATTAGTCAATAGTTATATACAGCAAAGCAATTTCAGTAGGTATAACAGACCAAGATCATATTGAATAGGAAAGAACTTTCACATGAAGGCAAATAAACTAGTTCCATAAGTTTTGAAGTTCATTTTACTGAGAAAAACTGGACTAAAAGATCGGGGAATTAAATCTACCCTCACTCATGATCATGATCATTTAAGGTATCATTTATATGAGAATTAAGGAATTTCTTAACTAGTTTTACTGTCATCATGACTTGTATAAAGTGATCCAACAACATTTTTAGATGTTCCTTTCTCAAACGTGTTTTGAGTGCGGGTTAAATCATGTACTGCATGTGAGACGTACTATGGAAAACTCAATATTTCAAGACGGCCAGAACCCTTAATCAAGGAGGAGAAATTCTCATTCTCCGACGTGCATGGATGCAAGGAAATTTATTATATAAGTCCTTAAATTACCTCACTGATCAGTGAGCCACTTTGAGCATTTGCATTGTCTTTCTTATAAGAAAATAACCTTTTCAGTTAAATTTTAGATTAATTAATGAACAAGAACGTCATCCACGTTAAACTCCGTAAAATAAAGAAGTATTTTTAACTTTGTTAATTAATTATAAGTCAAATTTCTTAATTAGTTTTAGTACTGTGATCACTTATAAAGTGAATTGTTTTCTTCAATTTTGTTATATTTCTATAAGTTGGTATATTAACCTACTAGAATTTGTGACATATTATAATTATCCCTCGTTTGGTTATACAATTTTAATTATAAGATGAGATGAGATGTTTTATTAAAAGTTAAATAAAATATTATTATAATATAATTTTTTAATATTAATTTTATTTTATAAATTGAAAATTTTAAATTATTTATTATATTTTGTATAAAAATTTTAAAAAATTTATAATAATTATATAAAATAAAATAGATGAATTTTAGATTTTATTTTATTTTATTTTTAGTTTATAGTGACTGACGCAGCAGAGTCGCATTAATTATGCTGCATGCGTTTAGCGTGTCAAATTAGCATATTATTAATATATGTTGGTACATAGATTTTTTATTTTATTTTTAATTTTAATTAAAAATTTATCCACCACTAGTTAAATATCCATGACATTAACATAAATCGTACGTGTCATGCATGCATGTTGAATCCATTAATGCTTCTACCGCAGCTAGCACTAGTACTAGTAGTAGCTAGGTTTCAAAAGTTTTGAAGGAGACAGGGATTCAAAGATCGATGATCTTCATAATATATATATATATATATATATATATATATATATATATATATATATATATATATATATATATAAGCTAGTAAATGAGACTCACCAACATATGAAAGCCATGCATATGGTACTATGCATGCATGCAGCAGGTTCATTGTACTGGAAACTTGCATCCACCAATTTTAATATATGGGTCCTGCATGAAATTAATAATTGATGAAGCTCAGTACGTACTACGTACGTACATCATTGCCTGCATGCTGAGACACATAGAGTAATTAATAGGAGAAATCTTCCCAATTATTGCGCGCCCTGCATGCTGAGACAAAAATATGAAAAATATAAGACAAAAAATCATCCCAATTCCCAACCCAATGCCTTCAGGTAAGTGCAAGTGGCTGGGAAGCAGACACATGCATGAGAAATTAAACGGGGGAAAAATGCTATATATGAGCTATAAATTAAAGCCATTCACAGTGGTTTCTGATGTCTGTCCATATGATCACTAAAGCCATAATGAAAAAGTACCAAGTCTTTTTGACAATGGAAGACCCTCTACCCCCCGTGGACATACAGCATGGGTGGTTGGGAACTATTAATTATGGCTTGCAGGAATCTTAAGAACATGGTAGGGTGGTTCCACTTTCGATCAGGAAGATCGCCCAATCAATATTTATTCAGGCCTGCTGTCATATTTCAGATCGATTAACAGAAAATAAACAATATGATCAGTTATATATATTAATGTTTAATTAAGCTAATTTATATCCAGCACACAAGCTTTTGGATTTCTATTTAGAAGCCTCAAAATGATGGCAGGGAATGAATTCTATAGCAAAATAGATATTTTTTTTTTTAATTATTTTATCGAATTGGATGGTCCAATTTTAAATAAAAATAAATAAATTATTTAGATCATACCAGCACTACTAGACGATGCTTCAATGAATCTGCATAAATATTGTTCACTCATACTTTATTTTTTGGATGGAACACTTCTAAATGCCTCATGAGTCACCTTTCAAAACAGTAGTGGAACTCACAATTAACCTCGATGGCCGTGCTTACTACTGGGAGATCTCTAGGGAAGTTGTGTATGAAAGTAGTGTAGTACATGTCATGATTTAATTACAACGAACACCAACAAATTATTAAGGTCATAGTATATTCCAAGAATGGTTTAACTTAGACCGGATTTTGAGGGACTTTAGCAAAAAAAAAAAAAAAAGCAGAGAAATCTCAGGAAATTCAGACGTGAACAAGTCCAATATAATATTCCTCAAGAGGAAAGCCATTTTCCAGAAAACCAGCTAAATTGGGCAATCTATATGTAGTGGAAGCTATATATTTATTAGTCGGATCCTTCTTGATCAGCTGCAACAAATGCCACGCCGATGTGACACTCATGCAGAGCCAAAAGAAAGAGCTTCGGAAATTTCAATCCTCCCATGATGAAATGCACCATAAAGTCTACGCATTTTCGAAGACTTGGAGCATGCAGCTGCTGCTGCTCACATTCACGAAGATGACACAGCTTTTGTAAAGTGCTTGGCATTGAAAAAAACTTGGGTGGGGTTTGACTTTTTAACGCAAAAATATTTACCTAAAACCGGTTGTTAACCTGAGTTTGTGCTCTAGAAAAGTGACTAAATTTGAGCAGCCTTATGACATTAATGGAACCAAATAATTAAAGATTCTTTACAGTTCTGAAAAGAATATGAAAAGATGCATGCAGGCCTTACATGCCATAGTAATTATAATACATACAGAGTGAAAGAAAGGTTAAAGATGGAGAAATCATGGAAGCAAAAACGTTGAATTCCAAACCAAGAGTTGACAATTTGAATGTCAGACACTCGTGCAAACATCAAAAATATTGTCAGCCATGCAAGAATGTAACTAAGATGTGTGTGTGTGTATATATATATATATGCTGAATATGCAGTACGGTACATGAATTGTATTTGAGAAAGTGTACGCGGTACGTACGTGTAAATTAGTTGTGAAGGGACAAACTCAGTTTTTTATATAAAACGTATATTTCAACTTGGCGTTAAATGATCACATACGTGGATGGACAGTTCATAATTGTGATCAACCATGAAGAGAATTTGATATTTTAATTAAGAGTGATATATTTGAATGCAAGACATTTTCTGCATTCAAGAAAGTTATCGTCAGTCAAGATATATAAAAACCCCGTCAATTTTCGTGGATTAATGCCTAAAGAAAACAATATATATATATAGTTTCTATGAACAACCAAGCCGGCCAAGAAAAAACCAGAGCAAAAAAGTTGGAAATAAAGAAGATAAATTAATTGGCCGGACTACCAACCAATGGTGGGATCATTAGGTTAGAACAAAAGCCATGCATGGATGGCCTTTGGAAAACCAGGACTACCAACCAAAGGATCATGTTACATTTTGTAGAGGCAAAAATTGATTAGGATTAGATAACTAAATAATAAAGTTTATCTTATCATTATTTGATTAAATTTGGATGAATGTAAAATAAGAGATGACTTTATCTTTCACAATATTGAGTTTATCTAGAAATTTATAAAGTTGTTTAGATAATTCAGTTATATGAATTTCGAATCTATAAGAGTCTGCAATTATCAAGACCCGAAACTGAACACAAATAAATCACTGCAGAAGAGAGTTATCGTGAAATGTCAGAAATTCGTCAGGAGACGTTCTCGCGACAGATTCTATCCATCAGTAGAATCCTAGTTCAACTGAAACTCTTTCTAACTTGTTTATTTAAGAGATCCTATTGGTTAGGATCTGGAGAGATTCAAATCTGTATATTTTCTAGAGCACTTTCTAGTACATATTTTGGTGAGAAAATTCCTTAGTGAATTTTCATATTTGTGATCTCTTATTATGTGTGATCGTGCTTCAAGTGTGAAGAATCATTGATTGGATTTCAGCTACTGGAGTTTCAGGAGGAAAGTCAATAGTTTGAAGATCACCAGACGTTCTGGCTGCTACTACGGTAGAAGACAAATGAGTCATTTGTCTAGACAAGTAAGAAAGTCAAGTTACAAAGTTTTGTAATTGAGAATTACTTGTAATCAATTTTTAAACAATAAGATTGACTTTCCTAGGTTTGGCTGCCCCGTAGAGTTTTACCTTTAAAAAGTTCTTTAAAGGGTTTCCCTTCGTAATCAATCGTTGTGTCTTGCAAGTTTGATTATTTATTTTAAATATTTGATTCATTATATAATCTTGATAATTGAGATCTAATAAATTTATTCAAAGAAATTGGTAGACAATTTCGTAGTTTTACATGGGTGCTTTGGGAATTTCAATTGGCATCAGAGCGTGGTTCACTCATTCGAGTTTGATCCGTGCCCTTGTAGATCATGTCGACGTCATTATACATTCCACCATACTTCGATGGGGAAAACTATACTTATTGGAAAGTTCGTATGAGGGTTTTTCTCAAGTCTTTGGAGGAACGTGTATGGCATTCGGTTGAACGATGATGGACTAAACCCGAGACATCTATAGATGCTTGGATGAAAGATGAAATCAGAAATTGCAATTTGAATAGCAAAGGACTTAACGCTATTTTCATGGTGATATCCCCCAAAGAATTTAAAAGAATCTCAATGTGTGAGATTGCTAAAGAAGCTTTGGATATTTTGGAGGTTACATATGAAGGCACAAGAATAGTAAAAAATTCAAAATTGCATATGCTAACCTCTAAATTTGAAGAGATTAAAATGTTAGAAGATGAGAATTTTAATGATTTTTATACTAAACTGAATGATATTGTGAATTCTAAGTTTAATCTCGACGAGAAGGTGGAGGATTCAAGGGTCGTGAGGAAGAGTATGAGATCTTTACCTGAAAGATTTCGACCCAAAGTTATTACTATTGAAGAAAGTATAGATCTGGATTCAATAAGAGTAGAAGAGCTGGTAGGTTTTTTACAAACATATGAATATTCGCTTCCTCAAGCAAGAAAATGCAAGTCTTTTGCTTTAAAAACTATAAAATAAAACCATGAGGATTTTTCTGATGAAGAAAATTTTAACAATGAAGATAGATCTCATAGTAAGAAAATTCAAAAAATTCATATTTAATAAAAAGTCTAGTGGAAAGCAAAAAAGAGGTAAAGAATTTTCTGCAAAAAAAAATTATTTTGAAAAATGGAATAAAGAAAAATCTGAAAATAATGATAAAGTAAAGTGTTATGAATGCTGTGGTTATGGTCACATAAGAATTGAATATCCAAATTTCAAGAAAAATAAAGAAAAAGCATTGAATATCAAACCTAGTGACAGTTCTGAATCTGAAATTTCAAGTATATCATCTAATGATAACAATTCTTTTGTGGCTTTTTCTACTGTTGTTAATGATTTTTCTGATATTGAGCTAACAAGATCTGAAAGTGATGATGATGATAGTGATTCGGAGGTTGCTCTAGTTGTGGATGATCATGAGTTAAGTTTACAAGAAGCCTATAATGATCTATGTGAGGAAGTGATCAAATTAAAAAAACTCAACAAGAAATTGTACAATAGATTTACTGCTGTGGAGAATGAGAAAAAAAATCTTTTTGAGACATTAAAAATTTCTGGTGTTGAAGTATCAATATTAAAAGATCAAAAGCTGCACTAGAAAAAGAGTTGGCAAAGTTTAAGGAGTAAAAACGAGCAACACAGAAGTTAGAAGAGATGTTGAGTTTTCAAAAATCTAGTTGTAATCGCACGGGTTTGGGGTGTATGACTTCCCAAGGTATGAAATTTAAAGGCTCATCATCCGCTGCCACTTCATCAAAAATATCATTTTTGTTAAAGGAAGTCAAGATGAGGAAGCTCCAAAGAAAGCCGTGTCTAAAACTCTTGTTCCAAGAGTCTCACATGATAGATCAATGACAAAGAAGCCCAACCAATGTAAGTTTATTCCTACTTATCATTATTGTGGTGTTGTTGGTCATATAAAGCCAAATTGCTTTAACTTAAATAAAACAAAGAAAAATGGAGGTGAAAGAAATCCAAAATGGAAAAGAAAAAGTCTGGAGAATCAAGTTTGTGATATGAGTCAACAAATCAATTTTTTAAATCTCAAATTTGGTGAACTAGCAGATTTTTGATTTCAAAATAAAGAATAGATCATACAAAGTGATGTTGATAAAAAGAATAGGCCAAAATTTAAAGTAAAGTGGGTTATCAAAGAAGATGCTATGTCACATTAATTGATAGGACTACTTGCATGTTCTCACATTCTTTATATTATTGCATCAGTCTAGGACATGTATTTTATTTTTCTGTTTTGCTTTTATGTTTTTGTTTTTCAGTTTTAAATAAAAAAATATAATATAAAAAATTTTCTGGTTTGGTTTAAAACTTTTCTTTAAGGAAAGTACATGCTTGATATGTCAAAATTTGAGCACTTGTGTTATCACTTAATAAATTCTTGAATCTATACATCTCTCTATTTTCTGCGATTCATTTTATGCATACTAACCCTATCGATTATCTTGGAAAAGTTCATTTTCAATGCACTGTGAGGAACTTATATGTATGCATATAATAATTAATGTTTATATTGTTTAATGAGATGCTCACCATAAAGGGAGTTCATACCTTAAATTGACTAATACTAGTTGAACCTAGTACATTAATAAAGAGTTCTCTCCTTACCAAACACAAATAGTTGATCCATATAGAAAAATTCAGTGTTAAATCATTGTGGAAAAAGACTAAAACCCTACACGGATCTATCTCCTTTAAGTCCTTCTAGAAAGAATCATTGCTCTAATTATTGTGGAAAAAGATAAGCAACAAAAATGGACATAAAAAAGGGGTTGTGCAAACTAGTGTTTGGAAGAGATGCTCATATATCTAAGCCCTAATATAAAATTTGACTTTTGAGGTGAGTGACAATCTCTTGAGAGCATCTATAAAAAGCAATCATTCATGAATAAATGTATCAAAAATATATTGAAGAAAGGAGTTCATAAAAATGCTATGGTATAAGTATACTCACTCATACACTCACATGAACTTTGACATTGATGATCTAATGAGGAATGAACATCCATAGTGATTGTTGCAAATAAAAAGGTGTACTCTATTGAATTTGTTTTGTGAGTTACACTATGTTTGAACTAAGATGCATTTATTACTTGCCCTATTGCTTATTCATAAAAAATAAAAAATAAAAAAATTGTTATTTTTATTTTTTCTAATCTCTATTTATTTTGGTTTCTATAAAATAAATACAAAAATAAAAATATATAGTTTTTTTGGTTAGTTTGAAATATGTGCCTAAGTCTGAGGACTCTTACGCTGTTCTTGCAGTAGTCCTAGTGGGACTCTATAATTTTTGGCACGTGCATAGGCGCACTGCACTTATGTGTCTTTAGTTTTTCTTTGCCTTGTGTAGCACACATACTCAGACTCCTTCCCTCCTTTCACTCTTATTTCGCACGGTATTCACCTCATTTACACCTTTTCCTCCTCTTTTGAGACCCAACCGATTCCTTCATTCACTTATATCACTAGTTAGACTTTTGGAATTACGACGAGCATCCAATTCTACTCCTCTCTGCGTCCTAATCAAGGTAAGTCTTCTGTGATTTTTGGACTTCTCAAGTTTCTAGGGTTTGGTATGTATTTCAGCTGATTTATGAGGGGCTATTCATTATCTGTGATTTATTTGGTTGGGTTGCACTGAAATCACTATGGTTGCTCAGTTGAGCATTTTGTTTGCATATATTGAGGACGGTTTTTGAGTGGGTTCTTGGCCTTTGTCATTCAGTTTTCATGGAATGCCCACTAAGTGTTTGTTTTTTTGTCTCAACCAAGTTGTCTCAATCATTTGCTCATTATTTACCATACATTCATGCTCATACATCATGTGCATTTAATCCATGAAAAATTAAGACACATGGGAGTTGTTCATCATATTTTTTTTAGTGTTTTCATCTTGGCACACATAAGTATTTTTAACCTATTTTGTGTCTTGTCAGATTAGTGACAAAAAAGGGGAGTATTGGAAGAGCAAATTGGAATATTTTGATATTGTGAAATTTAGGGGGAGTTTGAGTAAGTGAGACTTTAATGAATTTGCTAAAAATAAAAAGGGGGAGCAGCAAAATATTGAGGGGGAGAACTAAGTACTGAACGTGGATATTGATGATGACTAGAACACTATTTTTGTAGGTTTACATTACGTCTAACCTTTGATTATTATTGAGACTAATTTCAAAGAATGTTTTATGTCATTTCTTCTCATTACTGTATTAAGATTTTCTTCACGAAATCTTGGTCTGCTAGTTGTTTTTGTCTTAGGTACACGCTACATTCATCAAGTTGGTTTTGTCACCAATCCGCCAAAGGGGGAGATTGTAGAGGCAAAAATTGGCTAGGATTAGATGACTAAATGATAAGATTTATCTTATCATTATTTGATTAAATTTGGATAAATGTAAAATAAAAGATGATTTTATCTTTAACAACATTGAGTTTATCTAGAAGTTTATAAGATTGTTTAGATAATTCAGTTACATGAATTTCGAATCTATAAAAGTCTGCAATTATCAAGACCCGAAGCTGAACACAGATAAATCACTGTAGAAGAGAGTTATCGCGAATCTATGAATGCAATTTCGAATCTATGAATGCAATTATCAATTACGTTTATCAAGTTGGTTTTGTCACCAATCGGCCAAAGGGGGAGATCGTAGAGGCAAAAATTGGCTAAGATTATATGACTAAATGATAAGGTTTATCTTATTATTATTTGATTAAATTTGGATGAATGTAAAATAAAAGATGATTTTATCTTTAACAACATTGAGTTTATCTAGAAGTTTATAAGATTATTTAGATAATTCAGTTACATGAATTTCGAATCTATAAAAGTTTGCAATTATCAAGACCCGAAGCTGAACACAGATAAATCACTGTAGAAGAGAGTTATCGCGAAATGTCAGCAATTTGTCAGGAGACGTTCTCGCGACAAATTCTATCGGTCAGCAGAATCCTAGTTCAACTGAAACTCTTTCTAGCTTGTCTATTTAAGAGATCCTATTGGTTAGGATCTGGAGAGATTCTGATCTGCATATTTTCTAGAGCACTTTTTAGTGCATATTTTGGTGAGAAAATTCCTTAGTGAATTTTCATATTTGTGATCTCTCATTGTGTGTGATCGTGCTTCAAGTGTGAAGGATCATTAATTAGATTTCAGCCACTAGAGTTCCAGGAGAGAAGTCAATAATTTGAAAATCGTTAGAGGTTCTGGCTGCTACTGTGGTAGAAGACAAATGGCTCATTTGTCTGGACAAATAAGAGAATCAAGTTACGAAAGTTTTGTAATTGAGAATTACTTGTAATCAATTTTTAAACAATAAGATTGACTTTCCTGAGTTTGACTGCCCCGTAAGGTTTTACCTTTAAAGAGTTCTTTAAAATTTTTCCCTTCGTAACCAATCGTTGTGTCTTGCAAGTTTGATTATTTATTTTAAATATTTGATTCGTTATATAATCTTGATAATTGAGATATAATAAATTTGTTCAAAGAAATTGGTAAACAATTTCGTGGTTTTATATGGGTACTTTGGGAATTTCACATTTGATGCTAACTACCACGTACAAATCATGACAATAATGGTGACAAAGAACCCCCAACAACTAATTAAAATCTATATTTATTAATAAAATCAGGAAGATATAGCTGATCAGCTGCATGCAGAAAGAGCATTCGAATGAATGGCTTAATGATCGAGATATCATGCAAACATCTACTATATATACACTCAGGGTGTGTTTACAACATATGATCGCTTTCTAGCATGCAATCGTTCTTCAAAAATAAATTTGCAAAGTGCCATATATATTAATTAATGCTTTAAGAAATAGTTTGACATTTCATGAAAGAAATATATATTTACTTAAACACTAGTAAGATGTTAAGTGCTAAGGCACGTATGGCTAGGCCTGCAACCCGGTCGTCCAAAGCCAGTTTTATACCCGACCCGACCCGCAAGATCTCATTTTAGAGACTAACTTGAGATGACTCGACCCGAACAAAACCAAACCGGGTCGAACCCGTATGACTCAACTTTAAAAACAAAAAATGCATGTCGTCAGAAACGAAAACTTTATTCTCAAACCTTGGGGTTATGACAGGTGCAGCAGCTCGAAGGGATGTCCGGCGAGAAAACAGGTAGAGAGGAGCCACGACCGGCTTCTAGAAACCACCACTCGACGAACAAACCCGTAAAGCCTGAAACCGTCTCAAGCACCAAGCCCGAGCCGGAGGAGAAGTTTGCGGATCTAGGGGACGAGTTGTCGTTGATGGCGAGGGACGAGTTCAATTGGTTCGGCGACACAGAGACATCTTCGACAGTGCTCGAGAGCCCCATTTTTGCGGAGATGAGTTCAGGCGATGTTGACATGGTGATTTTTTTCCAGATAAGGGAGGAGGACGAGTCGCTCTACGCTAATCTGGGGGAGCTGCCGGAGTGCTCTGTCGTCTTCCTCGGCGTGGACCACAACTCGACATCTGCTGACACGTTTGTATCTAGACCCACCCTAACACGTCCCCTCCCCCCCAGTTTGTCAAATTATTACCGTTTCGTGAGCCACAAGCCGGTTTCTCTGTTACTTTTTTTCACTATTTTCTATTTCCTTGCTTTTCGTTTTTGTGAATTTTTTCTCTGCATACCATTGGTGTCCATTTGGCTAGAAAGACATGAAGTTGGTCGCCAGAGTGTTGAGGCTGAGTTATTAGTCGGATGGGTTGACACCAATTTACAAACCCGTTTATTTAGTTAGTTGGAGACCCATTCAAGTAATAAGCTGGTAAAATTTGGGTCGGTTCGGATTATCATTATCGGGTCTGTCGGGTGTGCGGGTCATATGCACACCCCTATGTATGGCCAGTTGATATGCGTAGTGCTGTGGAAGGTGGCCAAACAATTGCGTATTGCATTTTTAAAGTAAAACAATATCATCAAGCAATTATTTCACTTTATGGAAAAGCTTTGGCGCCACCTGCATTGTAAAATGAAAATTTTATAGAAGATGTCTATCAATGTAAACGACATCAGTCTCCTTGTAATTGGAGAATGCTACTTACATATTTGTCAACATGACCAATAATCAAAATATTGTCTGGTACAGTGCTTCTGCCTAGTTTCATCTCCTTGGATCCTCTTAACGCATGCCTGTAATAAGACATCGATTACAACTGTGACTCACTTCTCTTCCCAGCTATTTAAGTGATTTAGAAGCTTTTTCACTTAGAGAACCTATCAGATATTTTTAAAATAAATACTTTCACGGGAATATTACCCAGGTGACTACACACCCCATACAAGCATGTTGACAAATGAGGGAGTTGTTGATAAGTCTAAAACATAAAGGAAGTAGGTAAGCCCTAAAGAGGAGAAAATAGCACCAGCTTGCTCATACCTGAGATTAAAAAAAAAATAGTTATTGCCTACTTTAACTTTTCCTTTTGTCTTTCACCTTTCACATTAACGAATAGACAACAGCCAGAGTTAGAGGCAACTATGTAAATCTATCAATAAAATAAAAGGACAAAATCGTAAATTTGGAAATAGAAGAAAAGCAATGATAAGGACAAAAAGGGAAAAACAAGAATAAAAAAGTACAAAATGGGAAAATAAAATTTGGAGAAAAGTGGGGACAAAATGGAAAATAAAAATTTGGAGTAAATTAATGTAGATGCTGTATAGGCTCTTTTATTTATATTTATAGAAGATATATATATATATATATATCTATAGTCAACATGACCTCATTTCAATGACCTGGATTGAAGAGATGCACATATATATATATATATATATATACACGGTACGTAGACAGTTTAAATATTTGTTCACTAAATTTATAGGGAATATGTAACGTCTCATTCCCAGAAGTCCGGAGAGTTAGATCTTATTACTTAATATCAACTTCAATATCACAACTATAAAATCCAGAAAACTCCATAAAATCTTAATTTATTCCCTCAATCTAAATATCCATGTTCCTTCATGAGCACAACAAAGAAATTCTCAATAACATAAATTAAAAACTTCCCAAAGACTCAAAAATATATTTAACTCATTAAATCAAAATATCCGAAAATAAATTAATTTACTAACTACAACTCTTAAATAAGCACTTGTACCCTCGGGCACTTATTCCACTACGATCATCACATCTTACTAAAACTTCCTGCTCTTGTTCTCCAGCTGAGCCATCAAAATTATCTGAAAAATATTTGGAGATAAGTGTTGAGTTATCAACAACTCAATAAGTAGAGAACATATACTAGTGTGCAAACATGAGCATTTACAGAGTTCAAAATGCAGAATAAAATGGTTTTACTTTCAGAATACATAATTAGAACATGGTATCAAAAATATCATAGCAAAAGTTTCAGAAAAATATTCTTATTCAAAGTTCCTTTGGCACAGCATAACTGAAATATCACATCAGAACAGAATTCCATGTTTAATCTTTGTGATAGGGTTGTGCAAATCCTAGCGACCAACTGAGTAGAAACAAAATGTGAATCTCCCTTTATTATTCTCATAGCCCCGTGTATGCACACAAGAAAGATCACGTAGAAAACCACTTTACTTCCAAAGTGGGTGCACCGGAAACAGAAAAGTTGGTACCAACCCGACCAAAGGCAACAGTTTTACACCCGTGGTAAGGTCAAAACAGAACAGAAATAGAAATAGAATGTCATGCCAAAGGTTTTCAGAAATCACATCATATCATATCAGAGTACAAAATATTTTCAAAACATAATAGAATCAGATCACAAAAATATGATTTATGCACAAAATTTTATATTCGCTCTCATTTGCATAGTGTAGTAACAAAATGCTAAAATAGCTCATGTTTACACTAGTAATGCCAGAAAATACTTTATTCTTATACAAAATTTTGGGAGTAATGCAAAACAAATAATTGAGGTGTTTCAAATGATTTTCATAACAAAACATACATACTTTTCCAAAATCAACCCCAGTTTATTTCTTTTATGCAAAGTCTAGCATAGGAATCCCGCTTACTTGAACTTCTTAATCTTTCAAAAATTTCCTCGACCATGCCGAACAAATATTAATCGCCACCTATAAAATAATCACGTAATTTTCGTAAATTTTCAATCAAAAACTTACTTCAATATTTAAGCCTAAGATGCTAAAATAACCTATTTTAACTCCTCAAGAACCTAAATTCCCAAAATTTCAAAAGTACCATCCTTTTCCAAAACCATCAATTATACACTTAATATTTACTTAACCTAATTCCCACTTATTCAAAAGTTTATTTAAAAAAAAAATATAAGCCCAACCCATTTAACAATGAAAAGTCTTTGAAATAAAAATAAAATATTACCTGACCTAAAATAGTTTTAGAACCCGAACTCGACCCAAAAATATTTTATCTCAAAATAACTTAACATAACACACTCAAAAATAAAAAGAAACCAGTAGAGAAACAAGAGTAAAACCCTAAAACACCAAGTAATAGAACTGAGGACAAAATTGTCATTTTCACCAAAAAAAACAATTCTTCCTACCTTCTCTACGTAAGGCTACGAAAACACTATAACCCAAATTTTGTTTTGTTTTGTTTTGTTTGTAGGGATGTTATACAATCACATGGCTAGGGTCGTGCGAAGGAGGCTTACCGTGATGACAGCCGTGAAGCAGTGGAGACAAGGGCGGCGCTGGGTAGTTGATCATTGAGAGAGAGAGAGAGAGAGAGAGAGAGAGAGAGAAACGGAGAATGAGAGCTAGCTTAGACAAGGGCGACGTCGTGGCTGGCTTGTGGCTCACAGGCGGTGGGTTGGTTGAGCATGATTGTTCGAGGTGGTGCAAAGGCACCGCTGGCCTACTGTTTCCCGTGGGCTTTAGATGGCTTTAGGATACTTTGTTTTTATGCATAAAAAACAGGGGTTGGTAGAGAAGGCTTGCCGTGAGTTGATCAGATTTTTGGTGATGGTGGCAGGGTGCTAAGGGGATCAAGGTTGCTGGTGATCGTGGGGATGAGACGTGCGGACAAAGATGGTGGTACGTGCAGTACAATCGGATCTAGAGGAAGAAGATGAAAGCTGTTACGCCTCTGGCCTGTCCAAAATCACACAAGACGATATTTAAGTGATTCAGCAAATTTCCTACGTCCACTGGAACCTCTTTTACTCAGTTTGTACGAGATTATAACACTCAACATTTTCTCTCTCACGTCCTCTCCTTCTCTGATTTTTGCCCTCACCGTTTACATATCAGAACTCTCCTATTTATAGGAGAAGTTCCCCTATACAATTTTCTAACAATTAGCCGTAAATGATGGCTAACTTCCAGTTGCAGCAGCTTTAGTTGAAAATCAACATACGGTGCTGCCTAATACAACAAAGAAGGAAACGGTGTTGAGCATGTGGACTGGTTTCACGTTTCACACTTATGATGGTTTTCAATAATCAACCCCTCCACCCAAGTGTGCCATACCAAGCTACTTACAAACTGATTCATTCTTCAAATGAATGCACATCATTCTTTGACATGAGAGACTTCCACTATCGAATAAGCTCCAATGCACCCGAAGGTGCTAAGCAGTGTATAATATTGATCAAGTCCAAACAGTGTTGAAACTTGATCCATGAGACGACTTTTGTCAACATATCTGCTGGATTATCTTCAATGCCAATCTTCTGAAGTTTGATGTCTTCTTCATCTAATATTTCACGTACAAAGTGAAATCGGACATCTATGTGTTTTGTTCGAGAGTGATATACTTGATTCTTGCCAAATGAATTGCACTTTGACTGTCACAATAAACGGTAACCTCTTGCTGCTTAAAACCCAAATCTGTTACCAATCCTTGTAACCAAATGGCTTCTTTCACGGCTTCTGTTATAGCCATGTATTCAGCCTCAGTGGATGATAGTGCAATTGTCGACTGCAAAGTTGATCACCAACTAACTAGTCCTCTAGCCATAGTGAACACATATCCAGTTGTCGATCGGCGTTTGTCAAGATCACCTGCATGGTCTGAGTCAACATATCCAGTTACTAGATTATCTTCACTTTTTTCGAACTTCAAACCAATATCTACGGTCCCTAAAATATACCATAGAATCCACTTAGCCGTATGCCAATGAGTCTTTCCAAGATTACGCATATAGCGACTAACTAAGCTAACGGCCTAGGAGATATCAGGTCGTGTACACACCATGACATACATTAAGCTTCCAAAAATACTTGTATATGAGACATTCCTCATGTAGTCCTGCTCTTCATCATCTTTAGGAGACTGTAATGCACTGAGCTTGAAATATGGGGTCATAGGAGTACTCACCGACTTCGTCTTCGAGTCAATGTTGAAGCCTTGCAATATTCTCTTCAGATACTGCTTCTGAGTAAGGTGAACTGTACCTTTCACCCTATCTCTGCTGATCTCCATCCCCAATATTCTTCATGCTTCTCCTAGATCTTTCATTTCAAACTCATGACTTAACTGAGTTTTTAAGCGATTTATCTCCCCTTTACTTTTACATGCAATTAACATATCATCTACATATAAAAGTAAATAAATGAAAGATCCATTTGAAAGTTTTCTAAAATACACACAATGATCGTATTGGCAATGAGTGTATTTTAGATCCATCATAAAGTGGTCAAACCGCTTATACCATTGCCGAGGTGACTGCTTCAAGCCATAGAGTGACTTCTTCAGACTGCATACCTAATTTTCCTTTCCAGCTTCTTTAAAACCTTCTGGTTGAGACAGATAAATCTCCTCTTCTAGATCACCACGTAAGAAAGCTGTCTTTACATCAAGTTGTGCTAACTTAAGATCATATTGTGCAACCAAAGCTAGCAATATTCGAATGGATGAATGTTTCACAACAGAAGAGAATACTTCACTGTAGTCAATTCCCTCTGTTTAAGCGTAACCCTTGGCTACCAACCTAGCTTTGTATCGCACTCCATTTTCAGCAGCTTGGTCATCTTTCTGATTGAAGATCCACTTATAGCCAATTGTCTTCTTTCCTTGTGGAAGTGGCACAAGCTCCCAAGTCTGGTTCTAGTGAAGAGACTGCATCTCTTCATTCATCGCCTTTGTCCATTCAACTTGTTCACTGAACTGTGTGGCTTCTCTGTAAGTGACTGGGATCTCACCCCCTTAGCTGGTAATGCATATGTCACATAGTCTACAAAATGTGTCGGTACACATTTCTCTCGTCTCGGTCTGTTGGTTGCTATTGATTCGGGTTGACATTTAGGTACTGTGACTGGACTATCAACTTTATCTTGTCCATGCTTTCTCGAATTCTTTGAAGTAATAAACTTCACATTCTGCGAATCATCTGATGTTTCACCATCATTGTTGCCTTCATTGGAATCTTTATGCTTATGTGACTAAAGCATCTCAGATTCGTTGAATGTAACATCTCTACTGATGATTACCTTTTTAGACTCTATGTAACAGAGTTTATACCCTTTTACACTAGTACTAAAGCTTAAGAATTTTGCTTTCTTGGCTCTAGGATCAACCTTACTTTCTTTAGCATGACAGTAAGCAGGACATCCGAAAATGTGTAGAGAGTCATAATCAATAGCATGTGTACCTCTCCACATTTCAGTGAGTGTCTTCCCGTCATTGGCAGCTACGAGTAGTCAGTTGATGAGGTAGAAGGCATATGTCACAGTTTCAGCCCAAAATTGTTTACTAAATCTAGCATCTAGCAACATATATCTCACTTTCTCTAGTAAAGTACGATTCATCCGTTCTGCTACACCATTCTGTTGCGGTGTACCTCGTACCGTGAAGTTTCTAACAATTTCCTCTCTCCGGCATACTTCCATGAATGGGTCTAAAGTGTACTCACCTCCATTATCAGATCTAAGCCGCTTGATCTTTCTGTTGGTTTGAGTCTCAATCATTTTCTTCCAATTAAGGAAGATTTTCAGCACTTCATCTTTATTCTTCATCGTATACACCCACACATGACGAGAATAATCATTTACAAAAGTTACAAACCAATGCTTACCTCCCAAAGATGCATTTTGGGTAGGTCCTCAAATATCGGAGTGTACATAGTCAATTATCTCCTATGTATTGTGTATAGAGGTTCCAAACTTGATCCGCCTCTGCTTCCCCAATACACAATGCTCACAGAAAGATAATTTACCAGTTTTGGCACATTTGAGTAAGTCTTGCTTCACCAGTATTTGCAAAACTTTTTCTCCAGTGTGTCCCATACGCATATGCCAAAGACTGGTGATGTAAGCATCAGTCTCATCTAGCTTCTCACAGCATGTAGAAGCTCTTCCATCAACAGTACTTCCTTGTAAGAAGTACAAGTTTCCTCGCCTCAAACCCTTCATTGCCACCTGAACTCCCATTACTACTTTGAGAGTTCCATCTTCAATGGTGATTCTGAATCCCTTTGAATCCAGAGATCCCAGTGAGATGAGATTCTTCCGCAAGTCTGGAACATACCGAACTTCTGTCAGAATCTTGACGCTGTCATCGTGCAGCTTTAATCGAATGCTACCTATTCCCTGAGTCTTACATGCACTGTCATTGCCTATAAGTACTGCTCCACCATCAATTTTTGTGAAGTCAGTAAACCAGTCTCAATTGGAACACGTGTGATAAATACATCCGAAATCCATAATTCATTCATTGGAATGACAAATGGATGATGAACTTGTCAAGGTAAAATTTGAATCATCATCTTTGTCCACGACATTGGCTGTGGTGGGTTGATTTTGCTGTTGTCCCTTCAGCTTGGAACAATCATTCTTCCAGTGTCCTTTGTTGTGACAAAAGGAACACTCATCTCTGGCGAGTTTTCTACCAACTGATGAACCACGTGATGTGGCCCAGGTTTTCGAATGAAAACCTTTCTTCTTTCCAAGATACATTGACTGTGGTCTCCCCCTTACTGTTAACGTTTCACTTGATGTATCTAGTTGTACCTGCTTATCCTTTTTGCGGTACTCATTGCTAATTAAAGAACTAGATACATCGTCAAAACTGATCTTTTCCTTCCCATACAGTAGAGTAGTAATTAAATGCTCATATGTATCAGGCAAAGAATTTAACAACAGTAAAGTCTTATCTTGATCTTGGATTTCAACATCCAACTTTAATAAATCAGCAAGGATTTGATTGTAACTATTCAGATATTCAGACATAGAAATACCTTCACGAAATTGGAATCTGAAGAGCTTTTTCTTCAAGTGCAAACGGCTCTCAGTGCTCTTTTTCATGAACTTATCCTCCAATTTCTACCAAAGTTCCCTAGCATTTGTCTCTCTCACGACAAAATACTTATGTTCTTTGGTAAGGCATAACCGGATTGTACTACAAGCTTGGGTATTAAGCTTCCTCCAATCCTTTTTAGTCATATCATTTGGTATTTCTTCCAATGCAATATCCAACTCTTGTTGGATCAAAACGTCAATGACTTCACACTGCCACATACCAAAGTTGCTAGTTCTATCGAACTTTTCAACTTCAAACTTGGCATTTGACACTTTAGGCTGACGCCTAGAGCTACTAGCATTTTCAGAGCTCCTGTCTCTTCCAGATCCTTCCATATAAATTTAGAAAATTTTAGATAAAAAATTTCAAAATTCTAACTGTACGGATGAGTCTGGAATGATCGAAATAATTGAAAAGCACTATTTAATTGTTGAAATCGGACTCCAAATGGCTTAGATCAAGTCCAAAATGGATCTGAAAAACGAACGGTCCTGATCATCTGGCGCGTGAGATGCATACGCTACAGTAGCATATGTGAGCACGTGAAGTACATGCACTGCTACTGCTTGGTGCATGGGGTGCGTGGGAGAGTGGTTTGCACACGCTGATGGCCTCTAGGGCGCTTGGGGGCGTGTGGCATGCGTGTGAGTCACACATCTTTAACCGTCTGGAGCGTGACGGCACGTGGGGGTGAGTGGCATGTGAGTTTCAGTTGTCTTCAACCTCCAGATGCGCGTGAAGCGTGTGGGTTCACTCTTCGATCTTTTACCGGCGCATGGGGGCTCCTCCGACCTCCATTTTCAATTTCGTTTGAGGCAACAGATTCGTCTTAACGCGAGGAACACCCTGAAGTTTTCAAAAGTTGATTTTGATCAACTTGATTTCTGGACAGCGCAAACCAAAGCTTTGATACCAATTGTTGCGCCTTTGGCCTGTCTAAAATCATACAAGATGATATTTAAGTGGTTTAGAAAATTCCCTATGTCCACTGGAACCTCTTTTACTGAGTTTGTACGAAATTACAACACTCAACACTTTCTCTCTCACATCATCTCCTTCTCTGATTTTTGCCCACCCTATTTACATATCATAAGTTCTCCTAAACAAGTTTCTAACAATTAGCTATAAATGATGGCTAACTTCCAGCTGCAGTAGCTTTAGTTGAAAATCAACATACGGTGCTGCCTAATACAACAAAGAAGTGGATTGGTTTCATGTTTCACACTTAGGGTGGTTTTCAACAAAAGCTTGTCATGTGATCTTTCCAACGTGTGGGGTGCTGTGGAGGAGCAAGGGTGGTGGAAGGAGGTTTACGTTTCTTTTTAGTGGATGAAAACTGGGCTGCGCCGTGGGGTTGGGGAGGGAGCTTCTCTGCAGTTGCTGGGGCCACGGAATGGTGGATCTGAGTTGAAATTAACTTTGGTGGTTGTGTTGAAGCGATTGCAGCGGTTTGGGGTGGCTTCTGTGGACGGGTTTGGTGGTGGCTACGGTTTCACATGGCTGGGCAGCAGCGTGGCTTAGGCAAGTGGTCGATCAGGTTTCAATTGGGGCTGGGCAATGAGCTACAGGTTTAGTGGAGGTGACGCAAGGAAGAGTTTTGAGCAATTTCTGAATGCACAAAATAATATATGCATATAGATATATATAGGTGATGGAAAAAAAAACCCTAGGAAAGGGAAAAGGAAAAATTGTCGTGAGGGAGTGGAATACGGATTGATAAGCAAGGAAAGTTTGAGTATCTAAATCTATTGAGAGGAAGATTTTATGTGAGAAACGGAAAGAGGTAAACTGCATAATCGTAGAGAGCGAAAAACAAATGGAGAGAAAATCGGGAGAAGATAAATATGGTAGCTTGATCAAAGTAGTGATATAAATAGCCGCTGTTGAAAACCTTAAAGGTAAACAAAAAGGAGCAATGTGCATGAGTGTCCTGCGTAACGTGCATGGAAGTGGAAAAGATTTTGGTAGTTGATTCTTACAGAAATGGGTTTGGGCTCTTGGGTGATCGGTGGTCTCTTTCAAATATTTGGGTGCACGGTTTCGATAGTGTAAAAAATATTTATAAAAAGTGCACTATTTCAGTAATATAGAAAATATTTATAAAAGGGTTATTCTATGAATTTTTGGACCTCAAATCAAACTGAAAATAATAATAATAATAATAATAATAATAATCCAATTTGTTGAAAAAATTATCTCGGTTCATAAAAGATTTTTAACTTAAATATCAAACCCAAATTAAAATCATAATACACAAAAACAGAAATTTTAAACCCGTAATCTAATTAAAAAGAAAGAACAAAAAAAAAATTAAAAATTCAAATAAGCTTTTCACACATATAATAAGAAAAATTTTAAAAATAGCTTGACACTGGATTCGGATGTTACATAATAATATTGAAATTCCTCCATATCGTAGATCGAGATATATATATATATATATATATATATATTAGATGATTTTCTTTTTGTGGCATAGCATATTATTATATAATTTGGAATGGTGGCATGCAATTAATTAATTGGCATGAGTTAGCATTAGAGATCTAGAAACTCAGGAAACCCGCCTGATCCTCCTCGATCTGAATTCGATTGACGTTCTTTGATAATTTGATTCTATGACAGCATTAATTAATCAGATTAGAAGAGATTAAATTAATAATTCGAAGCTGGACCAATTATATATATATATTATTTAAAGTAAAATAAAATTATATATCCTGATCAATTTTAATTTGTACGTGAAAATTAGCGCACAGAAATAACGACCGAGAGCACAGATATACCTCATTAAATATAATAAGTATAGAGATATGTTTAATTAATAGTCCAAAACATTAATTGTTATACATTGCCTGAACGATATTTATTAGATAGATCAAACTAATCATGATCATACTTGCTTGGGTACCACGTAGTCCGGAAAACCACCTCTCCCTACTCCCTGCTACGTACGTAGTACCTTTTTTCATCCCTTAAATAAAAATAATAATAATAAAATACAGAAATAAAGCATAAACTAAAGATGAAAATCAAAACAAAAAAAATATATATACTTTGTAAAATATTGACGAAACTATTATACATGCAGTCAATAAGACTGCCGATTGTTGGAATCTTTCATCTCATATTGAAAGCATGGAATTAAAATAGAAAGAAGAAAGGCTTAAAATAGAAAGAAAGTTAGAAGATGAGAGTTAGTTATTCTGTTATTGTACTATTGATGTATTATAAATAACCACAAATCCAGTTCAACATGAGAGAACAAAGCATATCTAGATTGATTGTTATCTTATTAGAGAAAAATTGCAGCAACATGTTATTAAACTCTTCCATATTCCATTAAGATTAGCTAGCAGACATATTTACAAAACCCCTCAGATCTTTATTTTTTCATCAGAATCTTCACAAGATGAACATTATTAGCATCTATGTTCATCTTGAGAAGGGGTATTGGAGTCTTCCATCTCATATTGAAAGCATGGGATTAAAAAGGAAAGAAGAAAGGCTTAAAATAGAAAGAAAGTTAAAATATGAGAATTTTTTATTCTGTTATTGTACTATTGATGTATTATAAATAGGACTTAAGTCTGATATGAAATTTATTCATTACAATTCAGTAGTTTTACCAAGATCCTTTTGCCTCCTCTGTTTTTGATATTTTTCATTCAACAAGTTCAGATTCATTCACCAAGTTCAGATTCATTTGATTCTCAATAGCGATATTGCACTTTATAGGATTTTTATGAGCAAATATATATAGAGTACTGTTACATAATGTACGAATAACTTCGTGCATAACATTATATGTATGTATTGAGTATTGCGGCTAGCCTCAAATTTTCAATTTTAGATTTTAAATATTTTCAATTTCAATAAGTGACGTATCAACACTTGTGATTATGTACGTAAAATTGTAAGTATAATAGCATATTATATATATATATATATATTTATATATATATTAAATGGTGTAACTGAAAAACGGAAGATTGTTTTGTGCCGTTGGAAACATGGGCTCAGAGGCTCATTGTATTTGTGTGTGGGCAGATATTAGGCCCATTTTAGGATGTCTCACCTTGGACTCTTGGTATACTGAGCCCACACTAGTTAGGATCTAAGAATTGCCTAGCAAGGTAGAACAAGACAAAGCTAATGACTTTTTAGATTTTGGGGGATCAACTAAACTAAATGGTAAAAGTTTTTTTTTTTTTTTTTATTATTATTTTTAATGTGGAGGAAAATTCTGACAATGAAAGTTCCTCCAAATCAATCTATTAAATTACCATGTGTCATTTGAAGTGTGAAATACAACTTTTTTTTGAAAAAAAAATATATATATATGGTTAGGTTTCGTTTGGTTTTACAGATGGTCTTAACATATCTCATTTTATCTTATTTCAATATCCAAATACAAACACTTTTTAATTTTTAATTTTCAATTTTTTTAATCTAATCATTACAATTTTTCAAAATGTCCAAACAAAATAAAAAAATAATTTAACTTTTTTAATTCCCAAAATAAAAATTATATTCTAACAAGATTTTAACTTTATAATATTTTTGTTTTATTTTATCTCTCTCATTTTCCACAATCGCATAAAACATATCTATTAACTTAAACTATTTCAATACTATTCACAAATTTTTCATCTGTGTAACCAAACGAGACCTTAATGTTAGATTTAATGGAGAGAATAATTACTAGATTTTAAAAGAAAGAAAAATTTTAAAGGTGGACTAACACCCTTAATCCTATTAAAAAAGTGGAAGTCAAGAAATTGCATCTTATTTCACCAAATAGTACATTTAAAAACATGGGAGTTGCACTTAAATATATAGAATTAATGTCAAGAATAAATGAAGACAAATATATATATATATTAATACATGTGGTGAAGAGAGTAATAATAATGTTTGATCAAGTTGGGATAGACTAATAAAAATGGATTTGACACTGACTTATATAGGTCAAAGTAGTCTTCAAGTGCAAAATACTCCAACTAAGTTATGTTTGCTGTTTTACCAAACCAATGTTGTACCAAGTCAAAGCATACCATCATATTAATTAGTAAGTAATTTGAAATCAAGTTTATCCCAAGAATATTACAACCTATAAGACTTTCATATCTTTCTTTAGGTTAAAGCATGTGACATGTTTGGTCTTTTTCTTCTTGGTTTTGAGTTTTATGATTCTGTTTGTATCTATATACACTGTCTCTACTTATATATATATATATATATATATAATGGGGGTGGCTATTAGGAAAGAAGCACTCATGATTCAAGTTAAATTTGACAAGAATAAAATTGCTTTAATGGAAGATAGAGTAAAGTCTTGTTTGCTTATACAGATGAAATGAAATATGATAAAATGAAATAAAGTTTAATTAAAATATTATTATAATATTATTTTTATTTTAAGATTTGATTAATTGTTTATTATATTTTATTTATAATTACATAAAATGATTTATGAAAACAAACCAAACGACAATTATGATGATTGCTGATTATTAGTGGACAAAAAAATAAGTTAAGGGTCACAGTTTATTAGAGGAAAAAAGGAAAAGAGAAAAAGGTACTTGACTAATGGGTTTTGAAAGTTTGAAGCATGTCCAGCCCACTAACCCCAGAGGTCAACTGCACTTAGAATTTGCACGTGTATTTCTTTTTAAAAAATTGATAAATTTAAAATAAATATAAAAAATTTATTTTTTTATCGATAAATTACACTATTTTTTAAAAACAAGCGAGTTTTGAATGAGTAATGATAAATTCACAGGTTTTTTTTTATTTTTTTATTTTTACGACCTTTTATATAATTATGTTTTATAATTAGAGTATTTATCTAAAGTGATGTTACTTTTAAAGTTATTTTATAAAATTATCATTCACTTAAAATTAGCGTAGTTGTATAAAGAGTTGTAAAAATGATTGTGTGTATATCATTTTCCATGATTATCTTCTCTATTGAATCCCAAAAATTGGACTGAAAAAGAAAAATATTTTGCATAAGAGACTATATTTATGAACTTGTATTTTAATTTATTTTCCTTAGAAAAAGATATTTATAAATTTTATTTTTTACACCCAACACACTGTTAAAAAGCTAAAATCAATTGTCTATACACGCTTCTAAATATATCTTTTCTTTAATATTTTAAAATGTAATGGTAGTTCTATTTATGATGATAAAGATTTTTTTTTATCATGATTTTGAATACCGTGCCAGAATAGTAATGGGCACGGGGAGATATGTGTTTTGTATCTGTTTAAATATTGGTTGTATTGCTGCGTTTTGGTCAATACCGGCCAATTTTCAATGTACCATCTAAAATTAATATATTTTTAAAATTAATGTAAAATTTTTATTTTATTCGTAAATTTTACTTCAATTTTCACATCTGAAAACTATTTTTTAAAACTTTTTTTAATCCCCTTTCTTCAAGAATTGAAAATCAAGTCCTTACTTCCCTTTTCGTGATGAAAATGAGTAATTATTTTTTTAATAGTTGGATTGAGAATTTAGAAGTATTATTGAATTTTATAAATATGTGTTTTAATTTTTGAAGACTTATATTCATGTTATTTTGAAATATAATTTATACATATATAATTAGTTTATTTATACATAGACTATCTTAAAACAGTATTGATATCAAAATATTTTATTTTAGTATTTTTGTTAAAATGATCACCAAAACGGTATTAAGAACTTTGTTAAAAACCCTTGTTTAGTTGATCACTTCTTCCATTCAGTTATGTCCAACATGAATTCTTCTCATGTTTGTCATAAATTTCCTTAATTGGAAATTGATCATTTAAAAGTGAATTTTTTTTTCAAGATTGGAACCGAGATTTAATGCCAATGTGACCAAGTACCATTGGCAAGCGGCAACACTTTTAGATGATTACTACATTATATATTTTGGTGGAAAAAAACTAAAGTGAGAGATTCAATTTTGTGAGCATGAGCCCGGCCCAATCCTTATTATTATTATTATTATTTTTAAAATGTGCAAGCATGAGAGGTCATAATTGACGTGTACATGACGATGCAAAATAATATTTAGAGAGAAAAAATAAAATAAAAAGAAAAAAATAAAGTGGGGAGAAAAATAATGTGGTGGGTGGGCCCTAGGGTTGGGTAGAGGTGGGCGTGGTGGGGACAGTCGCTTTGCATATGGGAGAAGGCAAGGCTGAAAGTGGACCCCACACGTTTGGGCCCACCACACAGTCCAAACAACTTTAGGTCCCTTTCAAATAAAAAGCCCCAAACGGAAAAATAGTTCCGTTCGTATTGAGAACTCCTACGGACTGGACCATCACGGGGGGCGACCTGGCCGGGCCCCACAAACCGTCTCTCTCTCTCTCGACTTCTTAGCACGTGTTGTTGTTTTATTGGTGTGACCCGACCTCTCTTTACCACCCTTTTTAAGGTCGGTCCATTGCTTTGCCTAATGAATTTTTGCTTAGTAAAAAAGGATTTTTGAAAACTTTATTCCTATAATTATTTTTGTATGTCTAACATTTCTTCCTTAGTGGTTCTACATCTACTCACTTGGAATTTAAATTTAACTTAAGATAAATGTAAATTTTTTTTATATATTTTAAAAATATTTTTAAATATTAAAATAATTTATAACATCAATAAAAAATATTTACTTAATTATTAAATAAAAAAAACCAAAATAACCAAAAAAAAAAAAAAAAAGCTCTAAATCCATTACATGAATTCAAAGCATTTCTCATCTAAAAAAGAGGGAGAGTAGTTCTTTATTCAAAATTATGTACTAAATAGATTTCTAATTGCCTCTTGGGATCATAACGATTGATGCATGGGTGTTTTTTTTTTTTTTTTTTTTTTTTTGTGGATGGTCAATCAAGAACTGATCGTTTTGAACGTCTAGAATTTACTAACGGTACAAACTACTGCCGCCTAGGTTAAATTAACATCTTATCAAGGTAAAAACGTCTCATCATACTTATGTATTCATTAGCCTTCTTAGTTTTTATTCCATTTTTAAAAATTATTATATTTTTTTAATTCTTTTTATAAAAATTAATAAATTCTAATTTTTTCAACTATATATATTTTCCTCCAAGTAAAATGATAGAAACGCAATAGTCTTTTTATAATCTTTAACAATTTTTTTTTTAAAACATATATAGTATACTTTTGTAGAACATCATTATTTCATAACAATATCCTCTATTTGAAAAAAAAAATTGTAAAAAGAAAGAATTATAAAAATTACGCGTTTCAATGATTATAGATCTTTCCCCAAATATTTGAAAAAATCCTTCACCTCAAATAACGTGTTTGAAGAAACTAAAGTCAAGTAAATGGAATTGTCACAAAGTCAAGTAAATGGAAGTATTTGGTAGACTCCGTCCATTAATTGGTTACGGATGTCAAAACCATATAGTCTTTAAATCTGACTTCACCTACAAAACTTTGTTTCAAAGGAATTTGAATAAAAATATACATAATCGAGTTGACTCCAAACATAATCCCAGCTAGCTATTCCTGCTTTTTACACGTCCTACCCCTTTTTATTTAAATATTTTTTTACGTCACATATTATGAATTTAATAAATTTAATTTAAAAGATAAATGATATAAAAATATTTATGATTTAAAATCTAAATTTATAATTTAATTTTTTTTATTCTTTTTGGGTCAAATCAATTGGTCTTTCCATCAATGTCAGTGACTCATTTGTGGTGTTTCAGCACAATAAATGCTGAGTCCAAAGTAATTATCGTCGGTAGAAATTTCACAAACAGGGAGATTATATATTGGTGATGAATGATGGATGTAATGAATATGTATTAATATCATTATTTAATTGTATAACATCGTCTGTATATATAATCATGGAAACTGTGAAATTAAATTGACTGGTAGGGGTGCTCAAAGCAAACATAATGTTCCTCTTTGAGTGGGTGGTTGATTTTTTCCCTTTTCTCTTAAAAAAGAGTTAATTACGTGTCCAATATAAATTTCTCTTTGTTTAATTATTAATATCCTTTTTTTCAAAAAAAAGAAAAAAATAGGCATTCAATTTTTTTTTTCCATAATTTAGAATTAATATATTTAGAGTAAAATGTTTCTTTCCCAATATTTCGAGGTTCATTCATGTGATACATCTTAAATGATTTCATCAACAGAGTTAATTTCGCATTGTTATCATGTTATGCACTATCGAAGCTCCACATTCCACATGGCATTGTAGAAAATATTGGGGGAAATTAGTTTTTTTTGTTTGAGAAATAATAGTTGTAGTAATGAGCATATAAGTGCCGTGTAATTATTTTAAAAAAATTAAATAAATACATGATCCATATAAAAAGAAATTAATTTTTTAATAATGGATCATACTTTTTTTCAGAACGATTGCACGACGTTTGCACACTCTACAATTATATGTAGCATTACTCTGTTTGATTTTTGTTTTTGTGACTTTGTAATTATAAGTGGGTCACAATATAAATGATTTATAGACTTTGATATATTAGTGATAGTTTTCACAACTTATCTTATTTCATCTAATCATTATAACTTTTCAGATACTCACATAAAATAAAATAAATAATTCAATTTTTTTTTATTTTAAAATAAAAATAATATTAAAAAAATATATTTTAACAATATTTTATTCAACTTTCATCTTACTTTATTCGCGAAACCAAATGAGGACAGGTACCCTTGGAGTTTGGAGTACTATTAATCCTTACCAAAATATATTTGCAATAGAAATCCTCATATTTATCAGACTTTGATTAGTTTCATATTCTCAATATTAATGAAAGAGCAATGCTATGTATAGTTTCCAAACGGGGACTGGAATGCAGGTCTAAGCAATTTTATTTTTAAAATTTTTAAAAATTATAAAAATATCCCTCTTAAAATAATATTTTTGTAACAGCCCGCTAAAATTATCAGTTTTGGATTATTTCCCGACAGCAATCACATCTCTCTTGTCTTTACCCTCATCTGGAATCACGCGTATAGTTTATCTTTTCCGTAAATCACGTATTTTGTTCTTCACCGACAGCTGTAAAATCATGAGTCTTCCAAGACCACGCCTAGCCTTTCTCAAGCCCAAACTACCACTTTATGTGGTGGACAGCCACCGTACGCCTCCACGTACGTTCCTCCAACGCATGTTCGTGACGAACAACGAGCGACGCACGGGTTATCCCGTCGATGGTATAACCTTCTATCTCTAGTTATTTTACGTTTAAAATAGTTGGTTGGTTTGTGGATTGTGTAGTTGTATTTGTGGAATTCGTTGCGTAGTTGTGAAGCGAAGTGTGGTTGTGAAGTGTTGAGTTTGATTGTGTATTTTGTGGACTGTGCTGTGAAGTATAGGCGTGAGATGGATGCCGTAGATGTGATACGGCGGGTTGTGTGAAGAGAATACGCGTGTAGCGTATTCTGTGTAATGCAGCGACGCGCCGCGCGACGTGCGCTGTAGTGATGTGTGTCGTAGAAGGAAGGGAGTACGCATGTAGTGTACTCCGTGTTGTATGGCGATGCATCGTGTGATGTGCATCGTGTTGATGAGAGTTGTAGCGAAGGAAGTACGCGTAGCGCGTACTCCGTGTCGCGTAGCGATGCACCGTGAGACGTGTATCGCAGTGATGGGTTTTGTAGTGTGAATGGAAGAGAGTTCACGTGAGTGTACTCTGTACTAGGTCGTGATACACCGGATGGCGTGTCACGAAGGGTTGGATGGCGTAGCAGAGAAGTGTGGAGCGTATGGTGTAGTGTTGGGAAACTGTATGACAGTGTCCCGAAGACAGTGGATGTATGGATTATAGTCCGGGGTGACTGGTGTCATCTTGTGGTTGACTATGGCTAAGAGTATATGGATTGAGAAAGGAATTGTTTGTTTGGTTATTATTGATAATTTTAATGAACTTGTTTTAGTGCAAAGGCTTTCTGAAGTCAAATTATCTCTTCCTGGGTATAGTGAAACCTCACGTTGCCCGTGGTGTTGCAAGTGCTCATAATATGCAATTAGTTCAGAATTGAAAATCTTAAGGACTTGAGTGTTCCTCTTCCAGCTGTTGTGCAGTTCCTCGTGTTTCGCACTCTATTCTCATAGAACGCGACGATCGAGGTAAGTTAGCCTCTAACTTACTATCAGTTTATTGTGTATGTGTGATGGGTAAGGGAACTACAATTTATGTATGTATGTTATCGTATATGCCATGTCATGATATGTCATTATATGTTCATCTGTTACGTATGATTTAATATCTCATGAAGTAATTATCTGTTACATAATCTTTTCTGTCATACAATATGTATGTTATAAGTATGCCATGTTAAGTATGCATATGATACATGTATGCCATGAAATGTTTATGATTAAATCATATTATGCCATTTACAAGTATACGCCATGTTAGAAAAGTATATGATATTAAATAATATCTCATGCATTAAGAAAGATAAGACATGTTATGTTACGTATAATACGTGGGGCCACAACAACTGTGGAGTACGTATTATATTTATGTTATTGATAATGCGTGGGCCACAACAACTGTGGAGTACGTATTATATTTTATGTTACTTATAATGCGTGGGGCCACAACAACTGTGGAGTACGTATTATATTTATGTTACTTATAATGCGTGGGGCCACAACAACTGTGGAGTACGTATTATATTTTATGTTACTTATAATGCGTGGGGCCACAACAACTGTGGAGTACGTATTATATTTATGTTACTTATAATGCGTGGGGCCACAACAACTGTGGAGTACGTATTATATTTTATGTTACTTATAATGCGTGGGGCCACAACAACTGTGGAGTACGTATTATATTTATGTTACTTATAATGCGTG
The DNA here is from genome assembly GCA_011037825.1 of Carya cathayensis. NCBI lineage: Eukaryota > Viridiplantae > Streptophyta > Magnoliopsida > Fagales > Juglandaceae > Carya > Carya cathayensis. The sequence goes on along the minus strand of QGSO01000167.1, from coordinate 3,073,461 downwards.
GGGCCACAACAACTGTGGAGTACGTATTATATTTTATGTTACATGAAGTATGGGGCCACAACAACTGTGGAGCATACACTACATGAGACACAACAATTGTGACATGTAGAATACGTGGGGCCACAACAACTGTGGAGTACGTATTATATTTTATGTTATGTGTATTCATGGGGCCACAACAACTGTGGAGCATGAAGTATGGGGCCACAACAACTGTGGAGCATACACTACATGAGACACAGCAATTGTGACATGTAGAATACGTGGGGCCACAACAACTGTGGAGTACGTATTATGTTTTATGTTACTTGAATACGTGGGGCCACAACAACTGTGGAGTACGTATTAATGCACGTTATTAATCAAGACAATTAAATAAGATTCCAAGTTTATGTTAAGTCAAGTTTCAGATCAAGTTCATGTTATGTTATGCTCACGTACATGTTATGTTCATGTTCATGTTATGTTCCAAGTTCATGTTCACATCATGTTATGTTCACGTTTATGATATGTTCAAGCTCACGTTCATGTTATGTTATGTTCATGTCCATGTTATGTTTCACGTTCATGTTATGTTGTTTGTTCATGTTATGTTTTAAGCTTAAGTTTATGCCATGTTAAGTCAAGTTCAGTTCACGTTTAAGTTCTGGTTAAGTCATGCTATAGGTCAAGTTATACTATGTTTATGGATGACTATACTTATGCATTTATGCTTTTACTGCCATGCATGCATTTTTAACCTGTGTGTGAGTTTTATGTTAACTTACTGAGATTTGTAATCAAATCTCACTTTGGTAGTCCCAACTACCATTCCCCCCGAATGGTAGATCTTGTTACAGGACCCAAAGGAGAATTGAAATCTGACCAACTGAATACGTACGACTAGACCACGGTGCGATGTTGATGATGGTATAGTATTTAACTTAGGTTAATACTTATACTTTTGGAGTTATATCTCAAGTATTCTTTTGATCACAACCATTTTAGACTAGTGTGGTGATCACGGCTTTTTAGTATGTCTTTATGTATGAAATATGTTTCAAGTATTTGGGATATTTTTAGTTTGGTACATAGTATTGCTAAAGAAAAAATATTATCCGCTGCGAATATTGCATAATGCTATATGCATGTTAGGAACATTGCATCTTATATGTCATGAACGGGGGCAGGTAACATTGTGTTGCATGTCTCGACGCTTCAAATGTCCGTTCAATCCCAAGCGGAATTTGGGGGCGTCACAATTTTTCTCATTAAATAAAAAGCCTACATATATATGTAGTCTCCAAGTGAGAGCTGTAAATAGAATTTCTCTAAATATGAAAAAATAATTATTAGAAAAACTTTATTGACATACATGACTTAGTTGTAGTGTAAACTAAATTAAATAAGGTTTTGATCTTCCAAATTAAATATTGACTTGTTAATTACGAAATGTGCGCTAAATTAACACTCCTATTACACCTACTTACTCACAAATATTAGAACTGCTGGTTCAACTTTTAGTGCATGATCTTGTCGATTATTGTCATATTATATTAAGACCAACGATTAATATTCATGTCGTGACCCACGACAATCAGCTATATTGAAGAGGAAGGCTGGTCTTGCTACTAATAATGATATATTTCTCTTTTTTTAAAATAAAATAAAATATTAATTATCTTTTTTAGTTATTGATTTTTTTATTAATTATTTGTTTGTAGGGTGATGTCACACTTTGAATATTATGTGCATTGATTATGTCAGTTTAAATAATGTGATAAGATGTCTTGAATCAGATGAAATATATAAAACCTCATTTTCAAACGAAAGAATGAGGTTTGAAATCCTCGTTCCTTAATTTGAAATATAAATATATTAAGTAATAATTAGTGTTTCATAAGTTTAACGTTTTCCGAATTGAAAATATTTTTGTTTATTCTTCGGTCGTAATGAGCAGAAACAATCAACATTTGAGAATAGACATGATGAATATTGATTTGAAAGTGATATATATGTACGTGTATTAATTTCGACCTAAAAATTAAGATTATAAACAATTGTATCTCACTCGATTGTCAAGTCCTAATTAATATTTTATTAATTACTTTTTTTTTTCTTGAAATATTTTATTAATTACTTAATCAACAATGTTTTTCACATAAGAGTATTTTATATAAATACTATTCATCATAATTCTCTATTATCTTATATTGATGTGATATTAAATAATTAAAAATTATTTGATGCGACGTATAAATAAGATCATCGATGACGATAAAACAATATAATTAAAAACAAGATAAAGAAAAATTTTCTGATCTACAAATACTCATTAATCAGAATTATTTAGATAAAAAACAAAAAACAAAGTTTTCATCCGAAGTACTATCTTATATATATAGCATTTGAATTATATTTTGATTAATCATATTTGGCTTAATGAGTAATGCTACGAACATTTGTTTCATTCGCGAGGAGCTGGATGAGAAGAAACTCTCATGTCCGGTTCTGTAGTAGAGATGGAATTAATTGAGAAACAACCATCAACTATAGTCGTGGAGTGTATAAATACCCTTCACGAATTATTTTTGGGTCTATTCAATCCATTTACATAAATATTTTGAAACTAGTCATATTATGTCATTTTAACTTATTTCGTAATATTCACTAATGGGTCAAAACGGGTTGACATGACACGACTCGACTCGTTATGTTAAGGAGTCATGTTAGGGTTTGAGATTTTGACACGATAAGTTTAACGGGTCGGATTATGGTTAACCTAAATAGTATAATATACATGCTTTGACACAATACGAACAAGACCAGTTAACACGATTTAGCAGCCCTACTCACGACTATAAATATTATTTCTCTATAATAATTTCTGTATATAATTTTTTTTATTTTTGTGGTCTTTTTGAATGGAATAAATAATAATAAGATTAAAACTTAACCACAGAATCTAGCATATACAGTAACAGGATAATATTGTAGATGCTATTTTTGTGCACCATTGAATTGTAATGATTTGGACTCGACTAAAGGGACAGCTGATCAATGAAGTCTCAGCTATTAATTAATGGATTAGCTCAAAATTATTTAATTTTTAATTCTCTTTCATTTGACTTCTTCACTTTTGAAATAAAGGGGCACGAAGAAATAATCACCCTTTAATTACTAATTAAAAGCATAAAATACAATATCGGTAAAGTGTGGGGGAAAACTGGAAAGTTGGAATTATTATTATTATTATTCTTTTGTGTGTATGATATATAAGAAGACAAAAGACTATATAAGAGAGTAATTTTAGAGAAAGCATGATGTGAGGGGTATTGGGATCTGTATATATCTTAAAGTTTTATTATTTGTGAGGAAACGAGGAATTAAATATATATCTGATTATTTTTTTCAAATGGGAGAATGATTGAGGGATTTTTTTAAGAATCTACTGAGATATGGTCTGTTTCTTGTCTGCCAAATGAGGTTAATAACCTTTTCTTTAATTTATACACATATTATTTTAACATTAACTTGCATTATTTGTCTACCTGTGGGCATAGTCATTGATTATTGATCAGGGTTTGTTTAAATAGTGAAATTAAATTAGATGATTTTAGATGAAAGTTAAATAAAATATTGTTAGAATATTATTTTTTAATATTATTATTATTTTGACATTTAAAAAAGTTGAGTTGATATTTGAAAAAGTTGATGAATTTTTTATTATATTTTATTTAAAAATTTAAAAAAATTATAATGATGAAATGAGATTGTTTCTGAATCCAAACGACTCATAAGTTAAAGAGCAGCTATTATATATATATGCTATTCATTTAAAATTTTATCATCATTAATCACATTTTATGAAAATTAAATGACATGCTTATTTTTTTTAATTAAGATGAAGAATAACATTTTTGAAAACCAAATTAATATATAGATATGTTTAATATTACCAAGGTTTTTCCCTTCCACATTTAATATATGTGCAGAATTTGAATGGAATTATGATGTATAAGATCCTAGCTAGCTAGCTAGCTAGGTAGGAAGGAGAGAAATTATATAGAAGATGAAGGGTAAAGTTAATTCATGAATGATTGAAATCCAATTATATATATTTATAATAAAACTCATGAAGTATATATTGGATAAGATTGATAGGATAATTAAATCCAAATGCGTGCACACGAAGCCAAGAAGTTGGAAGATCAAATCATAAATGAATAACCTCAAGAATATCTATTTATGATTAAATTGTGACGTCAAAACGTTGGAATTATTAACAGATGATGATGATCGAACATATGCCATACCATCGATCAATCATTTTAAGTACAGTACCATATATCGATCAATCATTTTAAGTACAGTAACATATATATATCGATTCCGATCGATTTTAACATTAACTCATGATCATCAACATCATCGATCGGATCCTATATATATATATATATTAATTGCACCAATTTAATTTTAATTTGTGGTTATAAGGTGATCATCGATCGATCATCATGTAAAATTTATAACAAGAAATTAATAGCTATTAATATAATTCAATTCAAATGAACTGTGACTAATTAATTCTAATTTGCTGTGATAGGATCGATCTTAATTTTTCTTAAATTTAGTCATATTATATATATATATATATATATATATATATATATATGGTTTTGGTGCCTGTAAATATATTTTATTATTAATATTCGTATGCTCGATGTTTTATTGCAACGTACAGTTTCTACAATATTGTGAGGGGCAGCTCATGAGTACAACAGAAATACTTTTACCAGGCCATATTTTTTATCCTAAAAACTAGGTAGAAGAAAACTGCTTATTTTTTAGCTGCCATTTATTTTATATTAAAATGATTATTTTCTATTAAAATGAGTCTATCATCTTCACAAATTGTCAGTTTTATTGCAAATAATTCATAATAAATACTAATTTATTTGACCAAAATGATTTTTGAACTATCATTTTCACATAATTTTGTTGTTGTTTTCTGTGTGTATATATGCAATAACATCGATCGATGATCATGTTGTTGACAATATTGATGACATTACTCTGATAGTTTGTTAAGATCCAGAGAATTAAATACTTAACCAAATTAGTATCGAAACGTACTAGCTAGTATTGTTGGATAGTAATTTGGTTAAGACCCAACTATTGATACATACAAAAACCCTAGAACTATTATATACCAATTTGATTAAGTCTTTAACCTGAGGATCTAACATATATAGTTTAAGGTTTCTTGTGTCTTTTTTTATACACACGGCATTGATTGACTCCAAATTTTCAAAACGTACAATTTGAGGATACAATTCATCCATGGTAAAAGGAAGTGATATTCTATTTTATCTATAGCTCCACTTTATTTCCTTTTTACCTAATATATATATATATAGCTTTTATTATAAATTGGTCGACTGATACAGATGATCACATGAGTGCAAGGTGAATGCAATATTTGTGCCAACCCTAGAACTCTATATTTCTCAGCTAACAAAGATCTAGAAAGTGGAAGGGAGGCAAGTGGAGGTTCTTTTTAACAATATATAATTACACAACGAAAAGGAAGTTCAGATAGGTTCACAATTTCCATGTGCTCATCTATGGCATACACAAACACACACACACACATATTGGCTTATTTTTCCATGCCCGGATTCTTCATCGATTCAAATTAAAAAAAATAAGAAACCAGGCCGTGCGTCTAAACAAAGTAATTATATTCATAAACTACGCAATGAGCTACCTTGTGATAATACAGTAGTAGTGGCTACAAATGTTGGACAAATTCGAGGGAGTTGAGTAGCATGTGATGGGGAATCCAATGAAAAAACAGATATGAACAAGTTGACATTCTCGGGTCCAAGAAAGACGACATATATGCCGAGTTTCAAAAATGTCGGTTTCATTAAGAATTAAATAGGTCAAGTTGGTGGGTTTTTTAATGCTAATAATATTGAAAACATGCTAGCTAACTAGCTGCTGCTACCTATGTATATATATATATACACAGTAGTGTAAGATTGAAATATATATGTCGGCTGCATCATCCTTTCTGAGATTTTGTTACAAGTACAAAAGACAAATCAAATGACTCATGAAGGGTTCATCATCATGATATGGTGCAGAGATTAATTCACTTGCTTTGTGATGAAGAATTAAAAAAGAAAAAAAAACCAACAACCAAAGGCAACAAACATCTCTTGACGTCTTATATATCAAATTATATTATGTTAATTTATTAGTAGTCTGATCGAGTACCACATATATCATGATCATCAATTGCGATTGACACTCTCCATATCAGTACATTCATTGACTTGCAAACATATTATAAATTCTTCGTATACTTGATCTTTAGAAACTTATTATAAAGTTCAACGTACGTCCGTGACAATTTTTGTCCCAGAAAAGAAAGAAGCAAGGGATGATCATGATCAATTATCTGAAGCCATCATCCCAGATTACACCTTATGGGTATCAATTTCTTGAGATCGATCGGAGGGCTGTGGTTGATCAATGCACAATACACTAAATATATATACTATATATATGAAGAGAAGTAACTAGTAAGAGAAGAATATAATGGGAGGAAGGTGAGGACAAGAGGAAGATGTTTATAAGTTCTTGTTTTGTGAGAGGACATGGGAATAAAAGAGGGTGTGCTAGAAAAGACACGGCGGCCCCGACAAAGATTTTTGGCAGTACGGACAAGACATGCCATCCCCCCCTCTCCTTCCTCTTAATATCCCCCAAAAACATATGGTTATGTTTCTGAGTCACTGGTCTACATGAGGGCTAGCTCGAGATTTAAGGGTTTGTTTGTTTGTTTGTTGCATCAAAATGCGGTTTGAGAGAATATATGTCGTGGAAGCAAGTAATTAATTATTATAGCAGCAAGGGGAATATTTTTATTACTATTTTATGTTTTAAAAAAAAAAAAAATTTCTGTTTATTTTACTAATATATATTGTTCGGAATGAATGTTAATGGAAATTGATATGTGTACTAGTACTAGTCGTAACGAGCACTACTCTCGTTGCGGGAAGACAGAACTAGCTACTGATCATGATCATAATTCTTTTAGGCCAGGTTTTCTTTTCGAAAGCCATATCATGGGTAGTACTGGTGATCATGATCGTAATTTGTCCTACTTACACCCTTAATTTCTTTCTTTTGAATAATGTCAAGAGGCTAATGTCTAAGCAAGTTGATGGGTTTAATTAACTTATAATAGCACAATACAACGAATGTATGAGTTTCATCATAAGATAATTGATAGACAATATTGAGATTATTGTTGTGAAAAATGTTGTCGAGATCGAAAGATGATCAACCTTGCTATTTTAGTACTGTGTTTAGTGAAAAATGATCACACCCATATATATATATATATATAGTCACTACTTAAGGTTTAGATGAAGCCAACAAAAAAAAAAAAAAAAAATGAAAGACGTTGATGGGGGCCGGTGCCCTATATGAGAAAATGAAGAGTGCCCACAACTAACGATATCGAAAACTATATTATAATTATTGATCTTGGAAATGGTCATCATTCTCTTGGAGACCCTGATGAGGTTAGGGATCTCCAAACCCTAGATTTTGACCCCTAGAAAAGTGTGGTCTCTCTCTCTCTCTCTCTCTCTCTCTCTCTCTCTCTCTCTCTCTCTCTCTCTCTATATATATATATATATATTATATGCTAATTAATCCCATGGGGTCATCATCCTGAAATTTACCATGCTTTATTAGCTAATTATAATCAAACCTTTATACCAACAAACTTTTTGTTTTGTTTTGTTTTGAGAAGTAACTTTATTATACCCAACAAACTAACAAGCATATGTGGTTAGTGAACATACACCATCCACTACTTGTTTATGCAGATGGCACCAATATTACAACCATATAATGCCAATGTTGAAATTTCTACAATGGTGTCATCATCATGAATGGATTCATATCATTGGTGGGCAAGTTGTGTGCTTAACATATATAACCATGATCAATGTATAGGTACAATTACAAATACTAGCTGCCATCAAACTCTATAAATAGAAAAAACATGACCACGAGATCATGCTGTTTATTATATATTAAGCTATATATATATAGATATTATATTAAAAAAAACTATACCAAGATCAAGGGGCTACTTTTTATTTATTTTTATTAAATTAAAATTGGTTGTTAATACTCTTTTCGTTGCTATTAATTGGTCGCAAAAGTCTATTTTTCTTGTAGTGATATATGAAAACTCGTTTAATTTGTTTGTAATATTCTTGTACCACGTACATTTTTTTTTTCTTTATCCCCTTGAAAAGTCTCTTAAGAAGGGCCTCGATTGAAAGGAGCCACAAGCTAGCACTATCTCAGGACGTAGTACCTGAGCTAGTATATACTGGCGAGAAATAATGAACAGCATAAATCGATGGAAACTCAAACTCATGACCTCTAAACTCACCAAACCACATGAGAATTAGGAGTTGGAGCCTCTTACAATTAATAAAACCAACACTCCTCATGGTGCATGTTACGGCCAATTCCTTTGATCACTATATATAGCTAGCTATTTAATTCTATTTGTATATTTGCTGCATATGCATGATCAAAACTTTGAAGGCGCGCAGAGGATGAAAAGAATGTTTAACGTTGCCATTTTGAAAGGACCGCTCAATGATATATACTTTTGCTAAAAGTGTTCAATTAATCAAGTGCCAATTAGTACTCGAAAGATCAAAATGTTTTTCATACTGCCACGTACATGATCAAGAAAATTACTCATTCATTTGTGGGGAGAAGACGACAAGCTAGCTAGCTAGAATATTACATGATCCGTTAGAGTACGTACTGATCAATTAACTATGAATTAACACAAGATCATACTCTGACTAGAGCCTTATCCCTAGTGATCATAAAGTAATAGAGTGGGATTTACGTTTCAAATTCAAATTTTATAGGAAAAGGAAAAGTTTATGCTATTATAGCAATGATGAAACCTTGCTGTGCTCAACTGCTCATGACACTAGATTACAGAACTATATATCGTACGCACAACATGATCATCTAGCTACTGATCACATCAGCGCATGAGTAAGATTAATGTATGAATCAACATCCAAAACATAGAATTCCTCAAGTATGTATATGATCAATATATATTAAATTGATTAAGGTCCAAATTTCTTTTTGTATCTATGAACAGGCTTTCACCTTTATATATATATATGTTGCACATGAGATTAATTAATTAAGGTCCCCCATATATGCTTATAGACATCATGCCGACGACCTATACCAGTTTGCCACATGGCCTTGATATATACCAAAAATTTTATGCTCACAGTCACTTTAGTGAGATCCATATTTTTGTTTTCTTAATATATGGGAATTGCTACCACCTTTTCTGTCCCACTTTGAGATAAAGTAAAAGCAGTGAAAAAGCAGGAAAGAAAAAGAAAAACATAAAAGAAAGGAAGAAAGAAAAAGGCAAAGCAATAAAGAAAGATGGAAAAGAGAGGAAGCAAAGACAAAGGTTCTCAAGACTCCATGATTATTCAAATTCTCTCTAGCACAGGACTTGGGGTTCCCCCTACTTAATCCTGAGTAAGAGGACCTCTCAAAGTTTCTACAGAGACTTGTTAGCCAGGGAGCTTCAATAAGAAGCTAGAAAGGGGAAACTGAAGAAAGATAAAGGAAGTTTTCTAGGGATGAATAGAGGTGTTTTGCAGAGCTCACCGGTGCAACAAATGATGGCCGGAAACCCTAACTGGTGGAATATCAATAGCATGCGCCCACCGACACAACCATCTTCTCCTTTCTTGCCTAATCCAAATTGTTTCCCTCAATATGCACCCACTTCTTCTTCTTCTTCTTCACTTCCCATTCATTCTTGGCATGATAGCCAGGAGCTTCCGGAGTCTTGGAGCCAACTACTCCTGTAATCTCTCTCTCTCTCTCTCTCTCTCTCTCACACATACGTGCATCCATGGCTGCATGATTAATTATCAGATTTACCTCTTTCTCTTTATATGATATACGCATAACTAATTAATCATTCCCGCTATTTCTGTTGATCTTATGAACTAATTACATGATACAAGTTTTAAATTCTCTCTCTCTGATCTCTCTTTCTCTCTCTCTCTCTTCAAACCATATGGAAGATGTATAATATGATTGAATGGGGATATATATATTTTTTCTCTTAGGGGTGGATTGGTGGACGAAGATAAGCTTAGTATGAGCCCGTTTCAGCCTAGGAGGTTAGAGAATTGGGAGGACCCATTACTAAGTCAAGCTCCAAACGCTTCTGCTGTTAATGTCAAGCAAGAACACTCTGCAAGCAGCTATGTATATGGACATGGAAGTGAGGAGTTTCAAGCAGCAAAACCTACGTGGTCTCAAGTAATGCCTACTTCATCTCCAAAGTCTTGTGTGACAAGTTTCAGCAGTAACATGTTGGATTTCTCTAGCAACAAGACAGATGGGAGGCACCCACCACCCGATCGATCTTCTGAGGTAAGATAGGAACTGAGATTAGCAGGCCTTGTATTGTCGACTTCAGAATTATTGATTTTCCAGGGTTTCATTGAGTCTCTTCAGATTGTAATTTTCTGAAATGAAGGTCCATGTTAAACTCATGAATAGATGAAGAGCGATCATGATCAAGGTCGACGTGATTTTTTATTTTTTATTTTCCTTTTTTTTTGGGGAGGGGTGGGAGGCTGGGACGGAGACGGGGTTCATCACAACCCCTTTTTAATTCTTATCCGACTAAATTGCTTTTTCTTTTGTGCAAGTTTTTTCCATAAGTGCAAGGCAATGAGGGCTCTTAATTACATTAATAATCTTTCTTTTCTGAAGTGTAACAGCACTGCAACTGGTGGGGCACTTAAGAAAGCTAGGGTTCAACCTTCTTCAGCCCAAAGTACATTCAAGGTAATGTTTACAAAGCAAATCACCTAGCGCCATGATCCCATCTCTCCCCCCACCCCCCCACCCCCCGATTTTTATCCCAAACATACAACCCCACACACCACAAGGTCCATACCCACACATGCATACACAACAAACACACACAAACATCTGTGGGTGGTAACTGTTGTCTTTCTTGATTGTCACTTTTCAATAGTGATGATTCTCTATCTGTTCCTCTCCAATTTATCCACCAAAACAGGAAATTAATCAGGTCATTCAATTACCAAAGAAAAAACCATATGTAATTAGATTGCAACCATGCCTCATCCGCCTTCTAATCTTCTGTCTTATATTTTTACACTTACATGATCATCAGGTGAGGAAGGAGAAGCTAGGTGACAGAATTACAACTCTCCACCAGCTAGTATCTCCATTTGGGAAGGTAATCCCTAAACTAGCTAGATAATTAAGATTCCTAAAATTAAGTTTAAAATATTTGGTATACATAAAACGGACGGAATGGAACAACATTTCACGATCTTTCTGAGGAATTACATAAAGAGAAATTCTTTCCGTATGCGAAAGCTTCCTTCCTCCGTCTTTTTCTCAAATTACTAGACTCGGGTTTTCTCTTTAACTATTAAAGAAGACATGGAAATATAACTTTGGACGGTTGTGGTGTGTGGTACTTTTTAACCTTTTGCAGACTGACACAGCCTCTGTGTTGTTTGAAGCTATTGGGTACATCAGATTCCTTCAGAGTCAAATTGAGGTGATGTTTCTTCTCCTTCATTTATTTTTATAAAAAACTGGAGGAGCTCAGCTCGCTAGAGATTGCACTGTTAAAAGTTTATTTTCTCAATCTTCTTTCAATAATATTGTTTAGTTAATTATTGAAGTTTTTAATATATTATGCATACATACAGTACTTGCTTAATTTTTTTCTCCATGCCTTGGATACATGCAGGCCCTCAGCCTACCTTACTTGGGCAGTGGATCAGGAAACATGAGGCAGCAACAAGCAGTAAGTCACTGCTTATATATAAACCCATCTGATCTCTCTCTCTCTCTCTCTCTCTCTCTCAAGGCATGTGCTGATGTTTTCATGGTCAATAATGTGGCATGAATTAAATAATGATTGCTATTTTGTTATTGTGTAATCTTGTTAGGTTCAAGGAGAGAGGAATTGTATATTTCCAGAAGACCCTGGTCAGGTATGCTTTATTGGATCCATTGCCTCCTTAAATGGCGGTGTAGCTGTGTGTAGGGAACTTGCATTTGGAAAAGCTAGCTACTACTTCTCTGTGTTTGCTATACTAGAAATTAAACTAAGTGCTAGCTTCAAGATTAAAGATCATGCTATAAGATCATGTATATAGATTTCAATCCATATTAATTCCAACAAAAATATTAATGATTATAGACTAATGAACTTGTTCAAATTTCTAAATTTTTAAAGTTTCACAAAGTAATTAAAATATCTAACGCTTTTGACACGTTTGTCCCCCGGCCCCTTTTTTTGATCAGCTGCTGAATGACAACTGTATCAAGGCCGGGAAAGGAGCTCCTGAGCAGGTACTCAGTTCTTGACTACATATATGTGTGTGTGTGTATTTATATATATATATATATATTATATATAGTAGTATTCTCCTGTCTTCTTAAAAGAAAAGATTCTGTCACCTTTTTTCCAAGTAAAGCTTTTTTGTAAACCTAAAAGTCGAAATGGAATTAATATGCAAACCTTTTTCTTTTTTTATTCATTTGAAATTGTTATAGGATTCTCATGAAGAGGCAAAGAAAGACCTGAAGAGTCGAGGGTTATGTCTGGTTCCAGTTTCATGCACATTGCAAGTCGGGAGCGACAATGGAGCAGATTATTGGGCTCCGGCTCTCGGCGGGGGCTTCCGGTAGATGGATTTTTAAGCTGCTCGTAGCATATGCAGCACAGTAATTAGAGGTTCACAGAAACGATATAACATCATGAGCAGTCACTCTGCTAATATCTAAGGCTGATTGCTCATGATGCTATACAATCTTGAATCTCTCTCAATGCATTTGTGCTGTACATGTTGGCTTGCTAGCTAGGATTTGCGCGCAAGTTCTGAATTAAGACTCGAATTTATGTCGATTAAGCTTTAATTATCTATCTTCATCCTAAAGCTGCTGCTACAATGCTTTCCTTTGTATATGCATGCAGTGTTAGTATTGATCAATCGATCATTTTAAATATTAAAACTGTTAAGTTTAAATATTAAAACTGTTAAAGTGCACGTAACGATGCACATAAATATCTTAAAAAATTAAACTTACAATGATGTGGTTTGATCTGATAGGTTAGATTTACTTTACAATATAATATATCACGTCAAATTATATTAGTTTGTAAATTTATTTTTTTATAGACCAAATATTTTTCTATTTGTAATGGGCCGGGCACAAAATTCACCCGTGACATCAACGATATTTGCAAAACTCGCGTACTAGGATAGCATGTAAGCGAAGAGAAAACCAAACAATTCCTTAGACCATGTGAGCTCCTAAAATATGAAATTCATCCATAAAGCCGACCACCTACGGGCCGAAACTTGAGAAAGTACATGACATGAATTTATTAAATCTCACCATGCTCATGGAGATAATTACATATCTTTTAAATCAAAATATTTCATTTCTGAAGAAGGATCCTTGCTCCGGTCTCATTTTAAACCATATCATGATTGGGAGTTCAAAGGTTTACTCTTGAAGTTTTAAGCTAATTGGTCTACGACTTGCAATTGGATTATGTTATTTGCTTATCTTACATAATGAGGCTCATTTACTCTTCATCTTCTCCTAATTAATTGCCAAAGTACTTAAAGAAGTTTATAAGGTTAAGGGAATTGAAGCTAGCTAAGAAAGAAATTAAAACATATATAATTTCTCGTTAAGCAACAAAGCAAAGGGAATCAATAGATCACCTCCAAGTAATAATATATATATATATATAGTTATGACATTATCTTATGATCCCACTAGTACTTGATCAATCTGGTCGCGATTGATCTAGGGTTGCAAGCAATTTAGAGATCGATCGATAAGGCCTTTTTAATTATTCTTTTGTCATGTTTTGTTTATAATTTGAAACAAACATGCAATATGTACTTGATATTTTGTTAGCTAGCTCTAGCTTTCGCTATATATGATCTAGGCCGGTATGTACGTAGGAGTTTTGGTTTATGCTTAATTTGCTTTGCCAGGCCAGTAGTTATATATAGAAAATTTTTACATTTGCTTTTGAAGTGCTAATTATATATACCGGTCCTAAATTGGAAGCAAGATTAGTCATTTTCTTTTTCTTTTTCTTTTTTTTTTTACAATAATTTTTCAATAAATAGAAACAAGCCATAACTATTTATTCCCACGCGTCGTGCGATGGGTATATAGCTAGCTAGCATTATTAGTGACAAATTATTTTTGTGACGACTAATTAATTATAATATGCAAGAGAAATACTAACATTTGAGAACATATAGATCATGAAGATCATTCATTGTCAATGAAACATTAATAGTGCCACGATTGCATACACATTAGCGACAAATTATTAGAGTACTCTTGATCATTGACGAAGCTAATTGTTTCCATTGTTAAATGCATGAGATCAAAGATATTGTATATAAATGAAAAATTGAAGAGTCTTCATGATATTAACATGATGATCAATAATGATTAAAATTCTTCATTGCTACTTATAAATGAATGAATATATAATCGATTATATATATATACATCAAGCACAAAATATTATAAGCAAGGATTTCCTACAAATTTCCTACAATAAAGTACTCCACAATAATATTGTGGAAGTCTACATGTTGTGTCCATCTCTTTTTGTAATGTAGAAAGTATTAAGATTAAAAAAAAAAAAACCGTAGAGAATCACGATGATCATGTCGTACATAGTTGTCACCGAGGATTCCCCACCTTATCAGTTGCATCAAGCATATCTATCATAACTACCTTAGTTGTTGAATGCCTTTTTGAAGTGACAATAGTAGTACTTGATCTTTGTAGTTATAAGGTGGTATTTCTTGAACATTTTTGTAGAAAGTGAACACTAGTAAAAGTTGGAGTTGCTTAAAATCATTATAAAAGTTAAAGAACTTTTATGATCTCCAAATCAAGAAAATATAATTAAAATTATAATTCCATCACATTTTGAAATTTGACATCTACAGTACTACTGGCCCACATTATATATAATTAGTACGTACCTTATATATATATAGCTGCATACTTTTTTCGTTTAATGTCTCCATTCACCCAATTACCTATAAATTAAATCTCATTTCTTACTAATTGAAATCGATCTTGATCATGTGGTGTTTGGCTAATTGTCACAAATTGTCAGTTGCATGCCTGCATAACAAGAGAAAAATGCAGGTTCTAATTTGAGGAAACCAAAAACCTCTTAAATTAGCTAGGTTGTGAACATAATTCCACGACCCTTTTTCTTTTACTTCATAAACTGAACTCTCTCTCTCTCTCTCTCTCTCTCTCTCTCTCTCTCTCTCTCTCTCTCTCTCTCTCTCTCTATATATATATATATATATATATATATATATATATATACCATGTATGTAGTTTTTTGTTTGCATGTAATATATATCCGGTCGATCCACTCAACAACTCCATCAAACCCTCCTTCAAATCATCAACAGAAACTTAATTTTCCAGATACTACGGCCACGATCTTCTGAGCTGTGATCAGAGATTCCAAGGAAAAAGAAAAAAGATGAGTTAAATTAACTAGCTATATATAGCCTCAGGTTGTAAATAATTGCTTGGGTTGTTCACAAGTTATATTCAAAAGAAGTTGATAGATGAGATAGATAGATATGATCATGATCATCAGCATGCCCTCAAAGTCCCGACGTTGAAGTTTTCAGGTGCTGTGTCCTTGTCTACAAAGAACATCAGCTTACTAATTCTGAATTTCCTCTCTCTCACGTTGAAATTTGATCCTCCAAGGCTATCTAAGATAGAACTCATTCTTGTTCATTCGAACTGTAAACAACATGCCTTCAAATAAAAGACGCATGAATGAATGTTTTTAACGGACATTTCGATCAGAATCATGTTCAAGAGCACAGCAAACCAAAGTATATCTAGACATAACATGATGCGACCCATGTCTGTATCTTGAGAGGAAAGAATCAATATTCTCGTTTGCAAAAACGTACGTATGGGTGCGTGCGTGCGTGCTTTGTTACAGAGCTGGGACCTATCCCACGTGGGGTTGGCACATCAATGTCTAGGTGAAGTACTTTTCAGTTGTCGTCTAGCTCTATCTGATCTGCCCACCACTAGTATTACTGCACGTCCCAGTTTTCTTCAAAAGGACGATTACTTACTACTTAACTTAGCGTATGTTTCCAGCTTTAATTATCGTATTACATGTCCTAACTTCCAAAAGACCTATCAAATTCGATTTGACTTATTATCATTTGCTTTTCACTTCAAGTATATACATATCACGTGTATATAAATACATACACGTTTATATATATATATATATATATATATATATATATATATATATATATATATATATATGTTAGTGTATATATATTAGTGTATTTTCTATTCTTTAAATAGATTAACATATTCCCTAATTTCTTAGAATATTATAAAAATATTCTTAATTTTCTGTAATTTCTCTAGATTAGAATATTTTCTTCATTGTATTACATACACTACAAGAAAAACGGATTTTTATGGCCAATTTATTGCAACGAAAATAGTATTCGCAACCAAAATTGATTGTGAATACTATTTTCGTTGTAATAAATTGGTCACAAAAGTCAAATTTTCTTGTAGTGATATACCTCATTTGCATTGGCCATTTTCATCTATATATTGATCTCCTTCGTACAGTTTGATTTACGCAGAAAATATACATATTATTCTTCAAAATCATGTCTCTATTTCAACATGGCATAGGAGCTTCCACTGACCTGGTGTCTCTGATTTTCTTTGTCCGTTTAAGCCCTTATTTTGGTGTTCCTTTCTTCCACATCAGCACATGGCATTCTCTACACTTGACAGTGGGTTTCTCACATGTTTATGTTCATTTATTGCTCAAATTCTCATCAACAGAGATTATAAAGGGAGTCCTGAGAATTTTCTCGATGTTTCTATGTAAACGGCTTCTCATTCTGGCACCACATGTGCCCCTCCTCTCATTGGCACATTTTCCAGACTTGCAGCATGCACCACACGCACCTAGTCTCTCTGCCCTAACCTCACACGCGCCACACTTGCCAGATCCATATACTTTTATCCTAGCTACATTCCAGCCCAGCTCAAGTAAGTTTTCCCTTTTTCCAAGCCTTTTTATCTTTAAGTCCATGTTTTTCCAAACCCAATTTACACATTCCACCACCTCAGTTGCCATAGTGTCTGCCACCCTGTCTGGCACATCATTGTTGACCATTGACCTTTGATTGTTGACAAAAAAAAAACATGTCTCACACCTCATCCAACCTTGACACTATTGTTCGTCCTATTGATAATATTATAGATGGATCTAATTATAATATGTGGGCCCAAAATATGAAAGCATTTCTTAAAAGCCGCAAATTATGGCGCTGTCTCTGGTGATATTATTGCACCCAAGCCACATGATGGTGAGAGTCTTGATGTTTTTGCATGCCACCTTGAAGATTGGAATAGTGTCCACTACAAAATCTTGTCTTGATTTATCAACACTTTTGTTCCCTCCATCCATAGCTTGCTTCTCAAGTTTGGTAATGCTAAAATTGCTTAGTATTCTCTTGCTAAACGATACAATTGTACTCATGATACTTTGTTGCAATTCCAGCTTGAGACTAAGCTCTATTAGATGCGTCAGGAATCAGGTAAGTCTATTGCTGGTTTCTATTCTCAACTTCATAATTTTTGGAAACAATTTTCTACTGCAGATCCTCAACTAAAATGTTATAAAGATATTGAGTTGTTTGCCACCAATCGTGATTTTAGCAAATTTATGCATTACATGATGGCACTTTGTGAGGATTTTGAATTTACTTGGACATCTCTTTTGCATCGCATGCCACTTCTCTCTCTAGAAATTGTTGTTGCTGAACTCATCTCAGAAGAGAATCACCGCTTCACCATGAAAATGCAAATTTTAGATTCTGTAGTTGCTGCCATTCCCAAGACCACCTTTGGGTCTTCCACAGGACGTTCTCCTTCTTGGTCCTCAAAGAATGTCTTCTACAAATACTGTAAATTTCCAGGTCACTGTCACAGAATGTCGTAAATTCTAGCACAAAAATAGTCACAGGCCCCCTTATGGCAAGTTGTTGCAGTAGCTCCAACTGCTCATTCTGCTCCCGAGTCCTTTGCTGAGTCTTCATCATTTTCCACCACTCTCATTGATACTGACATTGAGGCATTGATTCATCAAGTTTTGACTTGATCTTCTAGTGCTTTGTCCGTCACTTCAGGTAAATCTCCTTGGTTTATCGGCTCAGTATATTGTAACCATATGACCTCTGATTCTATTATTTTTCTCACAAATTTGCTTTGTCACCCAAAAATCCCATAATTTATATTGCTGACAGTTCTCACTTACATGTTAGTCACATTGGGTCTATTTCTCCCCCTCACTTATCGATAGACAACATCTATCTTGTTCCTTAGTTATCCTTAAATCTTCTTTTAGTTAGTCAACTTTGTGAACTAGATCTTAAGCTTATATTTTATAATACTGGTGTTGATGTGCAGCATCCACAGATGAGCCAACTCATTGGGACAGGTCACAAAATTGGACATCTATTTGAGCTTTCTTCTTTGTAGATTCCTTCTCATCTGTCTCGCTTAGTTGTTGCCTCTACTATCTATTCCCATTTATGGCATTCTCGGTTAGGTCATGCCTCTCTATCACGTGTTCAACTTGTAGCCTCCCAAGGTCGTCTAGGTTCTATAAGCTTTGGGTCATTTGATTGTCTCTTGCCAACTGGGAAAAAAAACGCATTTACCTTTTAATAAAAGTGAATAATTTTTGTTTGCAGCTTTTGATTTGATCAACTCTGATATTTGTGGTCTTGTGCCCACTCATACTGAGGTGAATCTTATTATTTTGTTATTTGCTGATGATTATTCTCGTTATATATGGCTATACTTGTTACCGCATCGATCTAAAGTTGCTCATGTTTATCAAACTTTTTACAAAATAGTACAAACTCAATTTTCTCGTACCATTGAAGTCTTTCATTTTGATAATGCTATGGAATATAATGACAAATCTCTATTTGATTTTCTGAATCAACAATGTACCCTTTCACAATGTTCATGTCCCTATATCTGTCAACAAAATGGTAGTGCAGAATGAAAACATTGTCATATACTGGATATTGTAAGAGCTTTTTTACTATCTACTTCTATATTTGAAAAATTTTGGATTGAAGCTACTCTAACCATTGTGTACACCATCAATTAGGTACCAATCTCCCTGTGTGCTTCTCTATGGTATTTTTCCTAACTACTCTTTGCTTCGGGTGTTTGGTTGTGCATGTTTTGTTACTTTTCCTTCTCATAAATGCACCAAACTTGAACTTTGCTCTAGGTTATGTTGTTTTCTTAGTTAGACTTAACTCAAAAAGATTATCATTGCTATGGCTTTGTCACCAAACATCTTCAAGTCTCTTGTCATGTGGAGTTTTGGGAACACAAACCTTTTACTAGTCTTTCCATGTTCTCTCCTTCCTCCACTACCCACTCACTCATATTCACTGATCACTCAATTGCTCTATTTCTTACTCTTCTATAGAGATTCCGAGCTCCTCGGACAGTTCTTCCCCAGCTAACTCTCTATCCAGTTGATGCGTTTGATGGTCCTCCTGCAACATCATCCATTTCTAAGGTTTCTCTGATTCAAAGGGGGATGCTCATTGGTTTGCTTCCTAGTCTTATTACATGGAAACTTTGGTAGTGTTGATGTAAGGCATGCATGGAGGGATCTTTGGAGTCTGTTGAGGGGGTTTGGAGGTCTTTGAAGATTTGGTTGCTTTCGTTGTCGAAAGAGTGTTCTAAAATTGGATCGCTTTCACTCTTGGAAGAGTTCTTCAGTCTTTGCATGTTCCTGGGCATCCTGTGCGCCGTCAACCTAGTCGGGTAGTATCTTGGTCTAAACCTTCTAATGGTTTTGTTAAATTGAATATTGATGGTAGTTGTCGAGGGAATCCTGGTAATTGTGGTGGTAGAGGGATAATTTGGGATAGTCACGGTATATTTTTGGAGGTTTTTTATGCTTGTTTTGACCATGGCATGAATAATGAGGCTGAGTTTAGGGCCCTCAAAGAGGGAGTGGCTTTGTGTAAATCTCTTGGTTTTTACTCCCCAAAGATTTAATGTGATTCTAAATTGGTTGTGGATTGGGTTGTTTGCAGTAAATACAATGTTTGGTATCTTGGGGATTTTTGGGAGGAAGTTTTGGCAAAATTACAAGGCATGAATTATACAATTTCACATTAGTTTTGGGAAGCTAATCAATCTACTCATTTTTTGGATCGTCAAGATGAGAATGGTGTTTCTTCTTGTTTGGCTGCACATGATGAGATTCTAAGCTTGTTAAAAGGCATTATTCATTTGGACAAGTAGGGTCTTCCTTATTTACATCTTTAGTTTCGGTTTGCTTTGTTTTGTTTGGTTTGTGGTTTTTTTATATAGGCCTGTTTACATTGTTTATTATATGCTTGTTTAGTTTGTTATTTGGTTTTTGGTTTCCTTGGGTTTTTTTTTTTTTTTTTTTTTCGGTGCTTGGGAACTTTTAGTTTGATTATTTGTAAATCTCAAAGGTTTTGCTTGCCATCATAGTATTCCTCTGCCATAAGTGAGGACTTTATCAATAAATTTGGGAGGGGGTCATTATTGTACATGTGATTACTTGCTCTTCGAAAAGAAAAATATTTTTTTATGTTCTTAAATTCTATCATATTTAATTATATTTATTTACATAATGCATTTTACACGTATCAATAAATGTATTTGAAAATACTAAAATTACCCATATAACTTTTAAGAGAACGTGACACGAAATAAGCGAAATTATAGACCTTTAAGTGTTGTTGTAAAAGAGACTCCTCACATGTTCTTTTAAACGGATGTATTGCAATAAATAATTACAATAGATCATAAATATCATATAAAAATTTTACAGACCTCTGGGAATTAAAAAAAAAAAAAATTAGTAAAAATAGAAACTAACAAACCCATCTTAGTTAGAACATCTAAGAAGGCAAAATTATGGAGCTATATTTATAGGCATGTTAAAAGTATTAGCTAAAGTTAAAAGCATTAGGAAAAAAAATAAGAAAAAAGATTCCATGGGCCGGATATAAAAAATCTCCTTATATATAATAGGAGTCAATTCTATTTGGGCCTACATATTAGCTGCCTTTTCGACAAGATTCTGAGCCCAAGTACCATTTGTTGGGGGCTGTATTTTGATATGCAGTACTTCAAAAGGAAAAATCAGGATAAAAAAGTTTGTTGCTTGTTATCTCATATATCATATATTTTTAATTTTTTAAAAATTTAATTTAATTTTTATTAAATTAATTAAATTCTTCTACTCATTATCTATATATCAAATATTTATTAAAATAAAAAAAAATGAACAATGATATGTGACGTGAGAATAATGGATATATATATTTTTTTAATGAAATATTAGTTTTTACATGCGCAGACATTGTGTTACAGGTCGCACACAATGAATTGTACCCACCTGTATCGAGGAAAAAAAGAAAACGGAAACATAAAATTAGTTTTAAAAATTCAAATATATCTTTAAAAATATATAAAACATGAAAAGACAGGGAAAAAAATAAAAGCCGGAAATATTCTAAATAAAACCTAAACAAGAGGAAACATATTCGAATAAAAAAACACAGAAAATATAAAAATAAATACAAACAAAACACTAATGTGTAGAAAGGAAAAAGCCAAAATAATAAAATTCAAAAAAAAAAAAAAAAAAAAGAGGAAAATTGCGTGCAATGCCGACGTCGAAAATGAATGAATTGAACCACTTGTCCTTTAATGGGTGAGTGCTCAAAATCCCCCATGACTTTTGTTTTATTGGATCTTCGTTTTTTATATATATTTTTTAATTTAATTTATATTTTTACTTCTAATGTATACATATGCAATTTATTTATATATTGTATATATATTCTTTATTTATTTTTTGTCTTGTTTAAGCTTTATCTAAAATTTTTAAATCTTTTTTTAAATATACAAATGGTTAATTTCTTAAGCAAAATTTTCTTATCAGCAATCTTAATATTTAATTCTATTATAAGAAAATTGTTTATTTATGATTAGATATTTGCGATGTAAATGATGGCTTTTCATCGCAAATAATTGGCTACTAATAATTATTTTTTTCTTATAATATTATGATCTCCTTTGCATTTATGAGAAACCAAACCTAAATCTTGTGGTTTATTTTACTACTTATGAAAATTATCTGTAAAATATCTTAAATTGGTACATGAGCTTAATTTCTTTCTTTCAAATGTTAAAACAGGTAATAATTTCCTTTTTTATTTTACAGAGAAATAGGCAAGATTGATTTTTTTTTGGAAATTAACTTGCTAATTAAGAAGCATAATTGCATTTTTTATGGCCAGAATATATAATAAGAAAGAAGTTTTTAAGAAAGGAATTAAATCAATTTGCAAATTAATGTTTAAAATTGTCAAGCAAGTGTGTGAGAAAATAAATGGACATGGAAAATATCTCTCATATATGTTTGATCCACCCACCCCATCACCAAAACATTGATTCTCAATTATTACATCCATGCAGATAGTTACTAATAATCTTTTCGTTGCTATAAATTAGTTCTAAAAGCTTATTTTTCTTGTAGTGATAGTTTTCCACTATGCAAGGCCCCTCTAAAGTTAATTACGCGAGAGATAAGATTTCTCAATCAAATGAAAAAGGAAATTAAAGCAATTTCCTTCCGTTCAGATACACGCGTCCAAGTTTTTAGAGGTTTTCTAAGTCCTGAATTGTACGTATATTAATTAGTCATAAACCTCCATATATATATACATATATATATATATAGAGAGAGAGAGAGAGAGAGAGAGAGAGAGAGAGAGAGAGAGAGAGAGAGTCTTAAGGGGTGAAATCAGACAGATTGGGGACCCAAATTACTAAAAAAAAAATAAATTGGAAGAGACTAAATACTAATTTTCATATAGTCTATTTTTATCACTTTTAAAATTTTAATTTTCATCAAATTAATTTTGAAAATTTTGGGAGACCAAATGTAACGGCCCGCTAGAAATTCAATGGTGAAATTTCTATAGACTTTAGAAATCTCGTGAAAACTCCGTAAGTTTTCACGAATCGACTAATCGCATAGGTTTTAGTCAGTGAAACCCTCAATGATTGGAATCTATTTGAAACTCCAAAAACTTGGTTGAAACCGAAACCCTAAACGGTTTCCCCAAACCCTAAAGTTGGCCTTCAAGCCCTTTTGATCCAATTTCTAGCATTGTGTTTAATCACTTGATGAAATCACTTCCACATGCTATTAATTTCTCAAATTCTTATTATGACATCTTTATCCAACATTTTAAACCTTG